>JAGFBE010000054.1:0-241866 GCA_020226115.1 Colletotrichum viniferum
TTTTTCTTCTTTTTATCCTTACGCTTTAACTTTATTTCTACTATTAAAAAGCTAACTTATTTATAAAAGTTCTTATTAAAGATCTTATAAGAAACTACCTAAAAATACTACTATAATTTAAATTTATACTCTAAAGCTAACTTAGTGAATTAATTAATTAATAGTCTATATATTAGTATAATTATCTTATTTCTAAGATATTTATTCTCAGAATAAAGTATTATATTAATACCTCTACTTTTTTTATAAGAGGTATTATTAAAAATACCTTTCTTTTTATTACTCTTCTTAATATATCTAATCTAGCTAGTAGTCTTTTAGTTATAGTTAAATCTATATAAGTATAAGAAGCTCTTCTTATAGTAGATATAGTTAGAATAAGCCTCTTCTTATTTAGTTTAATAGGAAATATACTTCTAAAAAGGAATAAATATAGTAACTTAGTAGCTATTTTACCTAGCTTTAAAAGATATCTTTACTTAGTATTTAAAGTATCTATTATATAGAAAGAGATTCTAGATATTATATATATAAATTAATAAAGCTTTAACTACTTCTAATCTATCTATTTTCTAGTATAGCTATCTCTAAAGACTAGTATAACCTTCTATAATATAAACCTCTTTTATAAAAAATAGAAACCTTTTTAGTACTTCTCTCTTATTAATTAGCTCTATATATATTATTAAGAACTTAGTAAGTAAATACTAAAACTTTAGAGTAACTCTTTTAACTTTTCTATTAATAGTAATCTTATAAATAAAGCTTATTTTATATTAAACTTAACTAATAGAACTTTTAATAGAAGTTTAAAAAAGAGAAAGAGAAGCCTATATATAGGTTAGTAGTAGTCTAAATAGTTTTAGAAAAATAACCTATTATAACTAATAGTAGTATAATAAGTCTAAATAGATAAATAGTTCCTTTTTTATTCTTATAATTTATAAAAACTAGTATAAGAGAGAAAAAGAAGGGCTTATATACTTAGTTTAAAGTAGTAGTATAAAAATAACCTAAGTTAATTTTAATATCTATAATTATACTACTTAGAAGTTATCTAGTTATTATTATGAAGCGTTAGTTAAGCTAGAGATTATAAAGAATAATATATTAAGAAGAGAAAAAGAGAGATATAGCTAAGTAGAAAAAATACGCTTTTTTATATTTAACTAAGAGGTTAGTTAATATTAAAAATAACAACTATAAAGGCTTAAGGACTTATTTACTATAGCAACCTATTAATAGGATGAAAAAGAACAATTTAAAGAGCTTTTTACTATAAATCTAAGATTAACTAAACTAGAAAGAACGCATTTATTTAGGTTTTAATAGTAAGAACAAAATAGGTATATTAATTGAAATATTACTATCTATAAAAAAGAGGCTTTTAACTCTATATATCTTATAATTAAATTATAAAAAAAAACCTCACTTTATCTATAGCTATAAGTATTAATTCCCCTTTAAAAACATAAAATTATAAGTCTAACTAAGTAGTTTATAGCTATATCTTACTTTTCTTACTATTAAATCACACTAGTTACTTTTTTTTTTTCTACTTACTACTCTTACTACTAAACTTCACTTTTATTTAATTACTATCTATATTCTATAATTACTTAAATCTCAGCTTTAAAAATAACTACTTTATAGTTTAACTAGCTTCTTCCTTACTTAAAAATCATATTTTTAAAAAGAATATTAACTGCTAGCGCTAAATTTACCTTTATAATATCTATAAAAAGAAGTACTTTAAACTACTAACTTTCTACTAAATATCTTTATATATCTATATATATAATAATAACTCTTCTTTAATAGATATTTTTATATTTAACTATAACACTTTAAATAAAACTAACTATTACTTTTATATCTTAAAATTATATGTTTTCTCTTCTTACTTACTCTTACTAACTCTTAATAAAAACTATTAATATTATAATTAATACCCCCTCACTTTCTATAAATTCACCTTCTTAACTCTTTTTTTTTTTTAAGATATCTAATTACTATAACCTAAATAAATAGTAATATAAGCCTATTTAGTATATTTTATATATTTATAACTTAATAGCTTCTCTAAACTACTATAGAATATTATATAATATCTTACTAAACTACTCTTACTACTTTTTAGTTTCTATTCTCTAAAGACTATAATTCTAAGTTTTAAAAAACTTATAAAACTATATAAAATATTAACTAGATTAATAAGATTAAATAAAAGCTTATAATCTATATTATATACCTTTATAAAAACTAATTAGTTTTTTTAAAATAAGACTTTATAAGTAGTAGATATATTTACTCTACCCTTATAAAGAGAATAACCTCTATAGCTTCTTAATTTTTATCTTAACTACTCTAGCGAAGTAAATACTAAACTAAATAAGACTAAGTATATCTAGCCTGTGTAATCTAATAAAAAACTCCTTAGAATCCTCTTTAAAACTATAAAGCTTATTAAGTCTTTTATTACGCTCTAAAAACTTTATAAAGTACTAAAATCTAGTTAAAATAGATTTTTCCTAGTGTTTAAATAGATAAATATTAATAATAACCTTACTAATATAACTTTAACTAGATATTAGTAGAGTAGATTCTCTTATAATAATAATAAAAACCTAACTTAAGAAATCTAAAAGTAAAACATCTAAGTAAAAGTTCTTTCTAACCTCTATAATATATTAGAGTTTCTATATTAAAGTGATCTTCTCCTAAAAAGCTATATTAAAGTAGCTTATAACCTAACTATTAGAGATATTATTAAAGAATAATATATAAAGGTTCTTATTATTTAAGTCTTCTTCTATAATAACTTCATAATAAAGTATTATAGAGTTCTAGCTAATAAGCTTACTTTATATAATTTTATTATCTTTTTATAATATAATAGTAGAGAAAAGTATATAAGTTTAATTGTTAATTAAAGAAATAGCTTATACCTCTACTTAGATAGTATATAAGATATTACTAATAGTAGTAACTTAAATAAGTTAGAAACCTCTTTTAAAACTATAGTTAAGTTAGTTTGTAATTAGTATAAGATCTATAAAGTACTAGTAAAAACTTAGGAGCTTATTAATTATACTTCCTTTATTATTCTATAACTTCAAATTAAATTAAAAAAAGACCTATAGAAATACAGCCTCTATACTATAGACTTTATTAGATATATTATTTAATAAAGTATCTTTAGCATTAAGACTTTATATTTAGAAACTACTACTAAAGTTTAAAAAGCTAACTTAAATCTTTATAAAAACCTTTTTAACTATTAAGTTAGACTTATTACTAAGAAGTTTAGCTTTTATACCTCACTTAAAAGCTTAAAACTAAAACCTAAAACTAAGTTTAAAAACTAACTAAAAGCTTTAAAGAGAAAAGAGTAAAAAAAATAATAAGAAAATAAGATAAATATAAGCTTTAGAAAGGCTATACTTAATTAGATATTAGTTACTTAAGAGTTAATTAAAGTTAAAGCTAAAGATCTAGCCTCTCTAAGAGAGACTAATAAAATAGAAGATATAGTCTATAATAATAACTTTAATCTTATAACCTTTATTATTAATATAAAAAGAAAAAACTACTCTAGGGAAATATTAAATAAAGTTAAAAATATATAGGTTTAAATAGAGAATAAGTAAAGAAAGCTCTACTATATAAAAATTAAGAGAAGAGTTAGAAAGTTTAAGCTATTTATAGTAAATAAGCCTAGTAACTTAACTTTAAAGTAATTCCTCATTACTTAAAATAACCTAATTAAAGATATAGCTTAAGCTATATAACTTTAGAACGCTTTCTTAGTTCTAACTATACTAAAGAGATAAATAGTACTTAGTATATAATAAGTTAAAGAGATCTAAAGAGAAAACTATAATTAAGCTTATATTAAGAAAAAATTAGTAGAGAGACTAGCTACTAGCTAGAATAATAGAAAATATAAGTTAAAAGCTAGATAGAATATTAAGTATATAAAGTAAAAATATTTAAGTTTTCCTCTTTTTAGTATATAAAAGATTTAGGAGATATATAGAAAAGAGTAAAGTTCTTAGAATTTTTAGTAATTTTAACTTAAAAGTAAGAGGTTAAATAGGCGTTTTTATAAGCGTTAGGTATTATTATAAAAAGAAAAAGCTTATATAAGTAAATAGAAGCCTAGTTAGCTTATAATAAAAAAGACTAAATAGATAAGTAAGAAATATACTTATTTTTATATAATTTCTTATTTTCTCTTAATAACTTTAGTAACTATCTTCTTAGAAGAGCTTTTAAGGTTTTTTAGCTTAGCTTATAGAAAAAACCTATTAATCTTTACTTTTTAAAAATTAAATAAAAATAGATATTTTTAAGCTTCTCTAGCCTTAACTAGCTCTACTTTTATCCCCTCTCTTAATCCCTATTATACTTCCTTAATTATTTAAAGTAATAATAGAGTAAAATATTATAAGGATAATATTACTAAACTTCTTTTTAGTAGTTTATTTTCTCTTAAGAAATTATATAACTTAAGATATAAAAAGAGTAGAAAATATAGATAAAGTATAAGTTACTTAGGCTTATATTTATATATTCACTTTTATATCTCTTATAGTTATTTAGAAAATTAATATATAAGTGTTTAGGGCATTTTTAGGGGTTTTCTACTTAGAGTAGAGTGTTTAGTATGATTAATAAGTTTTCTCTCTTACCCTATTACACTACTATAATATTATTATACTTTTTCTACTTAAGGATTTTAATAATTTTATTTTAGTTAAACTTATATCTCTTACTACTTACTATATAACTAAAGAGGTTAATAGTAGGCTAGTAAATCTAAGATTTCTTAAGAGAAATTATAGTATTAATAAGCTTAAGGTTCTAAAGTACTATATTTAGGTTTATAAAGTGTTTAAAAATATATAAATATACCTCTAGAAGTTTAACTATATAATTAATATTATATATTATTCTTAGCCTTCTAATAGAAATATTATTAAAGAAAAGTTAGTAAACGCTTAGAATAAAGTTATAGAGGATTTTTATTATAACTCTTATAAACTAAGTAACTAAATTTATTACTCCTTAAAGTAAAGTATATATTCTAAATAGCTTTAAAGGTGTAGTAAATATAGTTAGATTTTAACTTAACTTATTAAATAAGATTTAGTTATATCTAGAAAATAGGTCTAAAAAGCTTATAATTTTATAGTTAGTAAAATCTTCTAAGAATTTATTAGCTTCTAGAGGAATAAAAATATCTCTAATACTAATCTTATTAAGTTTTATATATAAGTTAATTAGCCTCATATTGCTATCTTTTTTAATAATAAAGAACTAAAAGTTCCTATATAATCTATAGCATTTTTCTAAAACTCTTTATATAACTTTTAATCTAAATATATTAATAACTTTCTTTTATAAAGCTTTAAGAATAGAAATCTTTTTCTCTTACTATATAATATATAGAATAGTCTTAATCTTCTATAGTAGAGCTATATAAAAGTTAATATACTTATATTCTGTAAAATCCTATATTAACACCCCTTTTTAATTTATAAAGATATATTTAAGTATTTTAATCTCTCTTAGTAAAAAGTATAGCTAGGTAACTTTAAGTTTTAAAAACCTTTCTAGAGTAAAGTAAGTTCTTTAGTTAAACTATATAAATTATAGATATATATAGCTAGTAAAAAAGGAGTTAGAAAGCTAATAATAGCTTTCTACTTCTTAAGTTAAGATCTTTTTCTAGTTTTTCTAATTATTAGAAATAGAACTATCTAAAAGTAGATTATTTACTAAATAAACCTTTTTATCTTTATATTTATATATTATATAGATACTAATAAAGCCTTAGTTAAGCTTAAGGTTTTTCCTAATTAACTTAAAGAATACCTAATCTTTTAGGACTTTAGGAAAGTTTTACTAGCTTTTAGTGTTCCTAAGAAAGTAAGCTTAAATAGTTTCTATAATTAAAGTAACTACTACTTTAGTAATAGTTCTTAAGAGGTTAAGTATAGCTAAAAGCAAAATTAGAGTAAAGTACTAATTAGTTTTAAAATTAACTTCTTTTTATTTAAAAAAGTTAGCTTTTTTTCTTTTTTAAGTAAAAAGGTACTCTTTTTTATAGTTTATTATAGTATTAATATAGTAAGTTTAAACTTTATTATATATATTACTAAGGTTCTAGTTAGTCTTAGGTTAGCCTTTAGTAGCTTTAGAGGTATTATAAACGTTTTTTATATAGTTTTCTTATTTAGAGAAATAGCGTTAAATCTAATGCAAAGAATCTAATTATAGAAGACCTACTAGAATATTAATCTTCTAGAATTTATTGCTTCTGCAGTTTTTTACCTTTATTATAGCAGTAATAAAGCGTTTTAAATACTTAAAAGTAAGTTTAGCAGAAATAGCAAAAAGAAGTTTAAAGAGTAAGTTATAGTTAATAGTTTTAAAGTTTATTATTATTATAGTTATTATAATTTTATAGTTATTAATCTAAATAGATATATAGTATACTTTAATAAAGTATACTTTTCTAGTTAAGAAGTGAATTCTTCTCTATAACTAACTTTTCTAGTAAGTCTAAATAACTCTCAGAATGAGGTTATAAAAAAGAAGGTTTCTTTAAGATAGTTAAAGTGTTTTTAATATTTTATATAGTAAAATAGACTTTTTTAGAAGAAAACTTTAAAGCTTTTTTTTTAACTTTTTTAAGATTTAGTAGCTTTAGCTTTTTCTATAGGAATAAGTTAGCTTTATATGTTTTTAACTAAGTAATTATAAGTTTAAATACTATAAAATTAAGTAAATCACTTTTAGTTAAATTATTAAGTTATACTAAGTTATATAAGTAAGAAGGCTAGACTAAATCTTTATATTTCTATTTACTAATAGCTAATATCTAAAAAGTAGAAGTCTAACTAGATATTTTATTATCTAATATAATACTTCTTTTTTCTATAAACCTATAAGAAAATTTAATTAAGTTAAAGTTATTATAGTTTTATAGAATTCTAATAAGTATAGACTAAAGTTAGCTAATATTCTATTTAAGAATTTTAGTAGTTTAAGTTTTTATAGCTTTATAACTATTTTAATTCTTAAAGTAAGTAATAATAGCTTTTTAGTTAAGCTTACTATTTTATTATAATAAAGTAATAATTATTTAGAGGATAAAAAACTTATTATTTTAAAGTTTATAGAAATAATATCTTTAGAAGTATTAAATTAAGTTACTTCTTTTATTAGCTATTTTTTAAAAATAATAGCTTTCTTTAAAATTATAATTTATATAGCTTATATATTAGTACTAACTATATAAGCTATAAAAGAAAAGTTTAAGATTTTCTTTATTAACTTTAACTAAATAAACTAAAGCTAAATAGTAGTTTTCTATAACTAGAGAAGAATAAGTAATCTTTTTAGTAGAGATTTTCTAGTTATTTATTATTTTTACTAAGTTAGAAAGTTACTAGTTTAAAAACTAGTTCTAGAAGTTCTTAACGCTTTAGTTAAACTTAGTTTTACTTCTCTTAGCTTATAGAGGGGGGGGAGTTTCCCCTCTTAGTATTTTTAGAAGTATAAGAAATAGAGAATAAGTAGAGGTAGTAATCTAAAAAATTTACCTCTAAGTAGTTTTAGAATTAAACTAATTTATTAAATTAACTTTAAATTTATTAAAACTTTCTTTTTTAAATAATTTATAAATATTAGTCTTTATAAGTAAAGCTATTCTATTTAAAGCTAACTAATTAAATCTTAATATAGCTATATAGATAATTTAGAAATTAGTTATAATATTAAAGTTATATCTTATAACTTTAGTTTAAATATTATTAATTTTTTATAGAAACTATATAGCTACTTTATAGTTTAAATTATCTATTATTAGAGTTATAGAAATAATTTAATTAATCTAGTTATTTAGTAGTTTCTAGTAATTCTTATCTATAGCTTTATAGCGCTAGATAAAGTATATTTTTACCTATAATTAAGTTTTTTTACTAAGTTTTATTTAATTATTAGCTTAGAAAAATATATTTATATAGAAAATAATACTTAATACTTTTAAAGTATTAGTTATTTCTACTACTTCTATTATAGTTTTATAGCTTTTAAAAAAGTTTAAAATATTATTTCTAGTAAAAAATAGTATTCTAGCTATTTTAAGTTATAATATTTTAAATTCTTAAAATCTTAAGTTATATACTTTAGAGACCTTTTAATAAGATTTAGTAGAGTTTAAATAGCTTTATATACTTTTTTCTCTTAAAGAATTCTCTCTAAGTATTATATTTATACTAGAAGTACTACTTTTAGAAACTATTACTTTAAAAACTTTAGTTTTAATAATTACTTTAGAACTTTAATTTAAATCTAAAATTAAAGAGGGTTTCTTTTATTAAAGTTAATAAAAAGAAGAACTTATAAAAAAACTTACTAAAGTATTACTAATAATTAAGTTAGTTTTATTATTTATTATTTTTAGTCTAAGCTATTTATTTTAAACTAGAATTAAAGTTTTTAGAACTTTAAAGTCTAATAATATTATTCTAAAAATAATATAGGTGAATTAATAGAAGAAGAAATAGAAGAAAGCTTTACTAAAGAAAGCTAAAGTAAAAAGATTATATAAAACTTAAGTAGAGCTAATAATTTATTAATAAAAAGAGTAATAGAAGAATTCTTATAATATAGGTTTAGAAGAATAATAGAAAGTAAAAAGAGAGATAAAAAAGAAAAGAAACACTTTTATTATTATTTCTATTTTTATCTTTCTCTTTTATTTAAAAAGTATATATATATTTATTATCCCTCCTCTTTTTTATTATCCTAATAGTAAGGTTATTTTATACTTTAAGTTTCTTTTTCTTCTCTTTATAAGAGAAGTCTAGCTATATTTAGTAGTATTCTCTATAGCTTTACTTTATAACTTTCCTCTTTTATAAATTAAACTTAAGATTTAATAAAGTCTATAATAAAACTATAGTATTAACTATAAACTTTAAAAAAAATATTTTATTTTAGCTATTTATTTACTACTTAAGAATATAAAAAGAGAGAAATCTAAAGAAATATATATATTTTCCTTTCTATAAAATTAGTATAGAATTATTTTTAGAAGAGAGAAACGCTCTTAGTTAGACTTAGAAAATATTTCTTTTTTTATTTTTTAAAAAATTAGTATAGTTATAATATTTTTCTTTTTTAGCTTTTAATACTTTTATACTTATAGCGTTTTATAATTTAAGAAAATTAGATTTTAGTATTTCTATATATAGATATAACTTAGATCTTAAATTTTTAAGCTTTTTAGTATTTCTCCTCACTAGTTAATATATTATTAGAAATCTTCTAATAAGTTTAAATAAAAAGAAAGTTTTCTTAAAATAGATTAATTAATTTTATCCTTTTTAAAGTTTATAAGAGGAGTAAAATAAATACTATTACTTTTATAACTTTAGTTTTTAATATAAAAGTAAAATAAGTTTACTTTATTTTAGTTACTCTTAGGTTATTATTATAGTAACTTATAATAAAATAATATATAATAATTTTAAATAAATAGATAATAAGTTAATAAAGGGAATTAACTAAGCTTATATAGAACTCTACTTATTTTCTTCTATTTAGCTAAATACTCTTCTTTTTAGGGTTTTTTAGATTTCTATAGGTTTAGTTAATCTTTAATTCTAAGTACCTAGGTTATTACTTTTTACTTTAAGAAAATAGAGGTTAAAAATATATTAGCTAAATTTTCTTTTAATATAGTAATACTTAAATTACTTTTTTTTTTAAGTTTTTTCTATTTTAGTTTAGTAAAATAGTATAAAATAACTATAAAAAGAACTTTTTATAGTAATTTAATTTATACTCCTCTATACTAATTACTAATTTTATAATAAAGTAAGAGAGAAAACTTATTAATTATACTAAATACTTTACTTTAAGTAAAAAACTCTTAAAAATACTTTAAATACTTATATATTAATTTTCTAGATAACTATAAAAGATATAAAAATAAATATATAAATATAAGTCTAACTAACTTATATTTTATTTATATTTTCTACTTTTTTTATATCTTAAGTTATATAATTTTTTAAAAAAAAATAAACTACTAAGAAGAAGTTTAGTAATATTATCCCTATAATATTCTACTCTATTATCGCTTTAAATAATTAAAGAAGTATAATAGGGATTAAAAAAAGGGATAAAAATAGAACTAATTAAAGCTAGAAAAGTTTAAAAATACCTATTTTTATTTAATTTTTAAAAAGTAAAGATTAATAGGTTTTTTCTATAAACTAGACTAAAGAACTTTAAAAGTTTTTCTAAGAGAGTAGTTACTAAAGTTATTAAGGGAAAATAGGGAATTATATAAAAATAAATATATTTCTTACTTATCTACTTAGTCTTTTTTATTATAAACTAACTAGGCCTCTATCTACTTATATAAGCCTTTTCTTCTTATAATAATACTTAATACTTATAAAAACGCTTATCTAACTTTTTACTTTTAAGTTAGAATTACTAAAAATTCTAAGAACTCTGCCCCCTTCTAATATATATAGCTTTATGCTATTATATAGGTATAAAGCTTATACTAACCTAATATTTATATAGAAATTCTAGGTCTCTATATATACTAACCTTAATAAAAGATTAAATAAAATTTATATAATTGCTAGATACTTACTATATAACTTAAAACTCACTTAGATGTGCTATAATAATTATCTATAAGTCTTTATATATATTAAAGACTTATACTAATACTTTAGTATAACTTAAATTACATTTTAGCTATATTAGGATATAATAGGACTTATTATTAATAATATTTTTTACTTTAATATCTATAGAAATAGTAATAAACTGTATATTTTAACTGCGCTTAAGTAATAGACTTTATTAGTTAAGTTATTTATAGTAAGAGATTTTAACGCTATATACTTAGTATAGTAGCTAGGTATTAGACTAAATATAGGAGTATTATAGTTCTAATACTAAGTTAAACAATATAACCTTATAGTTATAAATAACCCTAAAAAGCAAATATATAATACTAAAAACATTTTTAACTTTATTATAATAAACTTACTATTAGTTAAAATATAAGTATTAAGTTACTAATATATAAGTTTAGATTACTATATACTTATTTTAGTAATTACTAGTATACTAAATCTTAATATTAAACTATAAGTAGCTAATATATTTAAATACTACTTACTTAGAAACTATACTATATCTTTTATAGAAAAAATTGAGGACTTTTTATAAGTTTTTAATTTATCTCTAGAAACTAAAGATAATTTTAATAAGCTTATAAGAGATATTTTTATAATTTTCTATACTATATTAATAATAGCTAGAAAGAAAAGGAACTTAAAGAATACTTCTATTTATTAGTAGAATGATAAATACTATAACTTTTAGAAAGACTATTATATATTAAGAAGAAAGAATAAATACTTAGAAGAAACTAAAGAACTTTAAAAGCTTCTTTATAAAGCTATCTATAGAGCTAAGATTATATAGTAAGCTGAAGTAATAGAAGGAGTTAAGAATAATAAAGACTTTTTTAAGATTATAGGTTAAGTAAAATATAAAACTTAATTTAAATCTCCTCTTTTATAGAATAGAGAAAACTATATCTATATACTTACTAAAAAAGTATACTTCTTATAGAGTAGACTTCTTAAGTGAACTACTAAGTATACTAAAGTTAACTTCAGTATACTAATAGTATTATAATAGGTTATTTCTTAAGATAATACTATTTTATAAAAAGAGGTTTAATTTACTATATTTAAAGTAGGTAATATTATATTAGAAGTTAATAGAATTATAATAGTAATATTCTAAGTAGTATTAAAAGGAGGTAGAGTTCTTAGAATTTTTAGTAATTCTAACTTAAAAGTAAGAGGTTAAATAGGCGTTTTTATAGGCGTTAGGCGTTATTATAGGAGGAAAAGACTTATATAAGTAAATAGAGGCCTAGTCAGCCTATAATAAAACAGACTAAGTAGATAAGTAAGAAATACACTTATTTTTATATAATTTCCTATTTTCTTTTAATAACTTTAGTAACTACCCTCTTAGAAGAGCTTTTAGGGTTTTTTAGCCTAGTTTATAGAAAAAACCTATTAATTTTTACTTTTTAAAAATTAAATAAAAATAGGTATTTTTAGGCTTCTCTAGTTTTAGCTAGTTTTATTTTTATTCTCTTTTTTAATCTTTATTATACCTCTTTAATTATTTAAAGTAATAATAAGATAGAATACTATAGGGATAATATTACTAAACTTCTTCTTAGTAGTTTATTTTTTCTTAAGAGATTATATAACTTAAGATATAAAAAGAATAGAAAATATAAATAAAATATAAGTTAGTTAGGCTTATATTTATATATTTATTTTTATATCTTTTATAGTTATTTAGAAAATCAATATATAAGTATTTAGGGTATTTTTAGGGGTTTTCTATTTAAAGTAGAGTACTTAGTATAATTAATAAATTTTCTCTCTTATTTTATTGTAAAATTAGTAACTAGTATAGAGGGATATAAGCTAGATTACTATAAAAGGTTCCTTTTATAGTTATTCTATACTACTTTACTAAACTAAAGTAGGAAAAGTTTAAAAAAAGAGGTAATTTAAATATTATTATATTAGAAGAAAATTTAGTTAATATGTTTTTAACTTCTATTTTCTTAAAGTGAAGAGTAATAACTTAGGTATTTAGAATTAAAGATTAATTAAACTTATAGAAGTCTAAAAAACCTTAAGAAGAAAAATGTTTAGCTAAGTAGAAGAAAGTAAGTAAAGTTCTATATAAGTTTAGTTATTTCTTTTTATTAACTTACTATTTACTTATTTAAAATTATTATATACTGCTTTATTATAAGCTATTATAATAATAACTTAAAAATAATTAAGATAAAGTAAATTTATTTTACTTTTATATTAAAAGCTAAAGTTATAAAGGTAATAGTATTTATTTTATTTCTTTTATAAACTTTAAAAAAAATAAAATTAATTAATCTATTTTAAGAAAATTTTCTTTTCACTTAAATTTATTAGAAGGTTTCTAATAATATATTAATTAGTGAGGGGAAATACTAAAAAGCTTAAAAACTTAAGATCTAAGTTATATTTATATATAGAAATACTAAGATCTAACTTTTTTAAATTATAAGATACTATAAGTATAAAGGTATAAAAAGCTAAGAAAGAAAAATATTATAACTATATTAACTTTTTAAAAGATAAAGAGGGGAATATTTTTTAAGCTTAATTAAAAGTGTTTCTCTCTTCTAAGAATAATTTTATACTAACTCTATAGAAAAAAAGGTATATATATCTCTTTAGATTTCTCTCTCTCTATATTTTTAAGTAGTAAATAAATAGTTAGAGTAAAACACTTTTTTTAAAGTTTATAGTTAATATTATAGTTTTATTATAGATTTTATTAAATCTTAGACTTAATTTATAAAAGAGGAGAGTTATAAAGTAAAGCTATAGAAAATACTACTAAATATAGCTAGATTTTCTTTATAGAGAGAAGAGAAAGAAACCTAAAGTATAAAATAACTTTATTATTAGAATAGTAAAAAAGAGAAAAGATAATAAATATATATATATTTTCTAAATGAAAGAGAAAGATAAAGATAGAAATAATAGTAAAAGTGTTTGTTTTCTTTTTTATCTCTCTTTTCACTTTTTATTATTCTTTTAGACCTATATTGTGAGAATTTTTTTATTACTCTTTTTATTAATAAATTATTAGTTTTATTTAAATCTTATATAATCTTTTTATTTTAGCTTTTTTTAGTAAGGCTTTTTTCTATTTTTTTTTCTATTAATTTACTTATATTTATTTTAAAATAGTATTATTAAACTTTAGAGCTCTAAAGATTTTAACTTTAGCTTAAGATAAATAATTTAAACTAGAAATAATAGATAATAAAGCTAATTTAGTTATTAGTAATATTTTAGTAAGTCTTTTTATAAGTTTCTCTTTTTACTAACTTTAATAAGAGAGACCTCTTTTAATTTTAAATTTAGATTAGAGTTTTAAAGTAATTATAGAAGCTAAAGTTTTTAAAGTAATAGCTTCTAAAAGTAGTGCCTCTAGTATAAATATAATACTTAAAGAGGATTCTTTAAGAAAAAAGAGTATATAAAGCTATTTAAACTTTATTAAATCTTATTAAAAGGTCTCTAGAGTATATAGTTTAAGACTTTAAAGATTTAAAATATTATAACTTAGAACAGCTAGAGTACTATTTTTTACTAGAAATAACATTTTAGATTTTCTTAAAAGCTATAAAGCTATAATAGAAGTAGTAGAAATAACTAATACTTTAAAAGTATTAAATATTATTTTCTATATAGATATACCTTTTGAAGCTAATAATTAAATAAAACTTAGTAAGAAAACTTAGTTATAAGTAAAAATATATTTTATTTAATACTATAAAGCTATAGATAAAGATTACTAAGAACTACTAAATAACTAAATTAATTAAATTATTTCTATAACTTTAATAATAGATAATTTAAACTATAAAATAGCTATATAGTTCTTATAAAAGATTAATAATATTTAAGTTAAAACTATAAAATATAACTTTAATATTATAACTAGCTTCTAAATTATCTATATAGCTATATTAAGATTTAATTAGTTAGCTTTAGATAAAATAGCTCTACTTATAGGAACTAGTATTTATAAGTTATTTAGAAAAGAGGATTTTAATAAGTTTAAAGTTAACTTAATAAATTAATTTAGCTTTAAAGCTACTTAGAAGTAAACTTTTTAGATTACTACTTCTATTTATTCTCTATTTTTTATACCTCTAAAAGTACTAAGAGGGGAAGCTTCTCCCCCTCTATAAGCTAAAAGAAATAAGGCTAAGCTTAACTAAAGCGTTAAAAACCTCTAGAGCTAGTTTTTAAACTAATAACTTTCTAATTTAGTAAAAATAATAAATAACTAGAAAATCTCTACTAAAAAGATTACTTATTCTTCTCTAGTTATAGAAAACTACTATTTAGTTTTAGTCTATTTAGTTAAAGTTAATAAGGAAAATCTTAAGTCTTTTTTTTATAGCTTATATAATTAATACTAATATATAAGCTATATAGATTATAACTTTAAAGAAGGCTATTATTTTTAAAAGATAGCTAATAAAAGAAGTAGCTTAATTTAGTACTTCTAAAGATATTATTCCTATAGACCTTAAAATAATAAGTTTTTTATCTTTTAGATAATTATTACATTATTATAATAAAATAGTAAGCTTAACTAAGAAGCTATTATTACTTACCTTAAGAATTAAAATAGCTATAAAGTTATAAAAGCTTAAGCTACTAAGATTTTTAAGCAGAATATTAGCTAACCTTAGTTCACATTTATTAAGGTTCTATAAAACTATAATAATTTTAACTTAATTAAATTTTTCTATAGGTTTATAAAAGAAAGAAGTATTATATTAGATAATAAAATATCTAGTTAAACTTCTACTTTTTAGATATTAGCTATTAGTAAATAGAAATATAAAGATTTAGTCTAATCTTCTTACCTATATAACTTAGTATAACCTAATAGTTTAACTAAAAGTGATTTATTTAATTTCATAGTATTTAAGCTTATAATTACTTAGTTAAAAATATATAAAGCTAACTTATTCTTATAGAAGAAGCTGAAGCTATTAAATCTTAGAAAAATTAAGAAGAAAGCTTTAAAGTCTCTTTTTAAGAAGGTTTATTTCACTATATAAAACATTAAAGATATTCTAACTATTTTAAAGAAGCTTTTTTTTTTATAACTTTATTCTAAGAGTTATTTAGATTTATTAGAAAAGTTAGTTATAGAGAAGAATTTACTTCTTAACTAAGAAAAGTAAAAAGAAAACTTAGATATTAAAATAGAGGAAGAAGGCTTTTTTAAACTAACTTCTATACTTACTAATACTTTAAAACTAAAAAAAATATCTAGAATAGAAAGAGAAGTAATACTTAGTAAAGTTATTAAGATTTTTCTTTTAAAATCTATTTTAAAACTATTTCTTCTAAAAAGTAACTTCTAGTTAGCTATATTCTTTAATAGTAAAAATTAGAAATCTATTAAAGATAAAGAACTTATTAATAAACTTATTTTATATAAGCTTTATAGTTTAGTTAGTTTATTAGTTAAAAAAGTTTATAAAATTTAGCTAGAATATAGAGAAAAGTTTATTAGAAAGATATATACTTTTATAGATAATTTAAAAAAAGTTATCTATATATCTATTCCTATAAACTTTATAGATTTTACTAAAACTTTAAAAGAAAAAGCTTAATAGACTAATTAGGTTTCTAAATATAATAAAGCTATTTAAACTTAAAACTATCTAAAGGTCTTTTTAGTTAAAGCTGTTATCTTAATAACTATAAACTAAATAGCTCTAATAATTATTATACTATAACTTATTCTAAAGATCTCTATTAGTAGTAAACGCCTTAATAACTATTTACTTATATAGAGTATGATTAATACTAATACAGAATTTAGTTTTATAAGTTATTAATATGTTTTAGACTATAATATTTTAATTTCTACTATTACTTTAATAATAAGAATAATAGCTAAAAGTAACCTAAAGTTATATTTTATTAGAGTATATTATATACCTATTTAGATTAATAACTATAAGATTATAATAACTATAATAGTAGTAAACCTTAAAACTGTTAATTATAACTTACTCTTTAGGTTTCTTTTTATTATTTTTACTAAACTTATTTTTAAGTATTTAAAACGCTTTATTACTACTATAATAAAAGTAAAAGACTATAGAAGCAATAAATTCTAGAAGATTAGTATTTCAGTAGGTTTTATATAATTAGATTTTTTATATTAGATTTAGTACTATTTCTCTAAATAGAAAAACTATATAAAAGATATCTATAATACTTCTAAAGCTACTAAAGGCTAACTTAAAACTAACTAGAACTTTAGTAATATATATAATGAAGTTTAAACTTACTATATTAATGCTATAATAAACTACAAAAAAGAGTGCTTTTTTACCTAAAAAAGAAAAGAAGCTAACTTTTTTAAATAAAAAGAAGCTGTTTTTAAGACTGATTAGTGCTTTACTCTAATTTCACTTTTAGCTGTATTTAACGTTTTAGAAATTATTACTAAAGTAGTAGTTATTCTAATTATAGAAACTATTTAAGCCTATTTTCTTAGGAATACTAAAAGCTAGTAAAACCTTTCTAAAGTTTTAAAAGATTAAGTATTCTTTAAGTTAATTAAGAAAAACTTTAAGCTTAACTAAGGCTTTATTAGTATCTATATAATATATAAACGTAAAGATAAAAAGGTTTATTTAGTTAATAATTTATCTTTAGATAGTTCTATTCTTAATAGTTAGAAAGACTAAAAGAAGATCTTAATTTAAGAAGTAGAAAGCTATTATTAGCTTTCTAATTCCTCTTTTATTAGCTATATATATCTATAATTTACGTAGTTTAACTAAAGGATTTATTTTACTTTAAAAAGGTTTTTAAAGCTTAAAGTTACTTAGTTATACTTTTTACTAAAAGAGATTAAAATGCTTAAATATATCTTTATAAATTAAAAAGAAGTGTTAGTATAGGATTTTATAGAATATAGATGTATTAACCTTTATATAGCTTTACTATAGAAGATTAGAATTATTCTATATGTTATATAGTAAGAGAAAGGGATTTCTATCCTTAAAGCTTTATAGAGGAAAGTTATTAATATACTTAGATTAAGAGTTATATAAGGAGTTTTAGAGAAATCCTATAGATTATATAGAAACTTCTAGTTTTTTATTACTAAAAAGGATAGTAATATAAAGCTAATTAACTTATATATAAAACTTAATAAGATCAGTATTAGAGATACCTTTATTTCTTTAGAGGTTAATAAATTCTTAAAAGATTTTACTAACTATAAGATTATAAGCTTTTTAGATCTATTTTTTAGATATAACTAAGTTTTACTTAATAAGTTAAGTTAAGATCTAATTATATTTACTATATTTTTAAGGCTATTTAGAATATATATTTTACTTTAAAGAGCAATAAATTTAGTTACTTAGTTTATAAAAGTTATAATAAGAATCTTCTATAACTTTATTCTAAGCGTTTACTAACTTTTCTTTAATAATATCTCTATTAGAAGGCTAAAAATAATATATAATAATAACTATATAGTTAAGCTTCTAGAGGTGCGTTTATATATCTTTAAACACTTTATAAATTTAGATATAGTACTTTAAAACCTTAAGCTTATTAGCGTTATAATTTCTCTTAAGAAATCTTAGATTTATTAGCTTACTATTAACCTCTTTAGTTATATAGTAAGTAGTAGAAGATATAAGTCTAACTAGAATAAGGTTATTAAAATCTTTAAGTGAGAAAAGTATAATAATATTATAGTAGTTAAAAGTTTTTTTAGTATTATTAGGTTCTATTAAATATAAATTAAGGATTATAGGACTATTTCTACCCTATTAGTAAAACTTCTTTAAAAAGGAGTGCTTTTTAAATAGGAGTTAGAATAGTAACTAGTTATAGAAACTTTTAAGTTTTACTTAGTTAGCTTTCTATTACTTTAACTTATTAATTATAAAGAGGAAGCTAGTAAAATCTATCTATTTACTAATATAAGTACTAAGAAGTAGGGTGTTATACTTAGATAATACTATTAAGGTAAAAGATATATTACTTAGTATAAAAGTAGAATTTAGATTAGTATAGCTTTTAACTATAATATAGAAAAGCTTAAGCTTTAATTAGTTTTATTTACTCTTAAGAAGCTTAGAAACTACTTATATAGTATATAATTCACTTTTAAAACTAATATAAAAGTCTTTATAGACTAAATCAGTAATACTACTTTAGATTTACCTAAAGTAGTTTTTATATAATAGATCACTTAGATTAAAATGTTTAATTTTAATATTTACTATATATTTAGTATAAAGAATAAAGCTATAGATAGTCTCTTATATAAATTAGTAAAGAAATCTAATATTTAAGAAGCTAAATAAAAAGAAGATTTAAATAAAATAATTAATAACTCTATTTATATATTTAAAGTAGAAGAGGATTTTAGACTTAAAGTAGATAATCTACTAAACTTTAAATAGATTTAGTCTTAATAATTATAATAAATTACTAAGTATTTAGCTTTATTATTATACTTAAAAACTATTTCTTAGATTAATCTTAAGAAATTTAAGTTATATATAGTAAAATATATACTCTAAGATAGTTTTCTTTTTTAGAAAGAAATAAAATTAAATTTTATACTAAGATAAATAGTTAATAATAAGAAAAAGTAGAAGAAGTTAATCTAATATATATATACTAAGAGAGAATATAGATGTTATAATATAATATATACTAAACTTTAAAAGTAATATGCTTAAGAAAATATATATTAAATAATAAGTAATAAAATAAAAGGCTATTTACTTTATATATAAGCCTAACTAAGACGATTTAAAGACCTTTATACCTTTTCTACACCTCT
Source organism: Colletotrichum viniferum (assembly GCA_020226115.1). Taxonomy (NCBI): domain Eukaryota; kingdom Fungi; phylum Ascomycota; class Sordariomycetes; order Glomerellales; family Glomerellaceae; genus Colletotrichum; species Colletotrichum viniferum. The sequence continues at coordinate 19,555 of JAGFBE010000054.1, forward strand.
AGTAATCCTATTTCAGTATATTTATATTAATATTTAGAAGATTAGTAATTACTTTCTAGCTAAAGCTTATAATATACTTATTAGTTATATAGAGGCTTATTAACTTCTTAAGAATATTAACTTAAAGATAATAGCTAAGTTTATCTAAGAAAATATAATCTACTACTATAGGATCTATAGGCTTTTTATAGTTAATAGAGAACTAAAAAATAAAAAGTTTATTAAAAAGTTTAATTAAGTCTATAGAGAATAATGCCTTATTATTTTAGTATATAATTTAAAAGCTAATAAACTTATTAAAAAAAGATATTAACCTCTTATTTATACTTTTATAACTTAGTTAGACTTTAGTAGAAAGAACTAGACTTTAGTTTTTTATATAGCTCTATTTACTAACTAAATATTAGTTAGATCTTCTATAAAATACTCTCTTTTTTACTTTATTTATAGTTATAACTTAATTACTCTAATTAAAACTAAGAGTATTACTTAGTGAGTATTAAATTAGTTAAAAGTTAGAGATACTAAGATTAAACTTCTTTTTTATATATAGACCTTTAAATAACTTAATTCTAACTAGTAGATAGCTTTTAAATATATTATAAAGTAGCGCTACTAAGTTACTGAGGACTATAACTAAAGAAATAAATATAAAATACAATATAAAGAGCTATAAGTTAGAAATATTATTCTTATCTATAATATAAAGCTATCTATTAATAAAAGCTCTTCTAGTAAGTTTAGTATATATTAGTTAAGCCTCTTTTATATTTAGCAGATATCTCTTTAAACTTTATTTTATTTACTTAAAACTTTTACTAGAATTTCTATTAAGTAGACTATAGCTAGTGATTATTTAAAGAAATGTATAGTAAATAAAAATAGTTATCTAGATAATATCTCTAAAATAGAAGTCTAATTAGACTTTAAATAAGCTTTTAATAAGGTCTTTTTTACTATAAATTAACTTAATCTTAATATACTTAGTTTAGTAGAAATCTTAAACTTTAATAAGTTATCTATACTAGAAAAAGTAGAAACTAATAACTTTAATACTATAAAAATATAAATTAAGTAATTATAAGAATAAAATAAAACACTATAAGCTAAAGTTAATACTTAGTAGAAAAAGAATGAAATTATAGTAAGTATCTTTATAAAGAATAAAGGATTTAATATTTAGTATAAAGATATAGAGAAACTAAAAGATAGCTAAGTCTATAATAATTATTAAATTTTATTTATTTTTAGTAGGAAAAACAACGTTTTATCTATTTATATTTAGTTATTTTTATACTATAATTTATATTAACTATATATTTATATTACTTCTTTTGCTTTTAATATATATTATTGCAAAAAAGGAGGGGATATATAATAATAAAAACTAATAAACACTAAAAAAACTAAAAAATGCTGAAAAACTTAAAAGAAATTAATACTACTTCTAAAAAAAATTTAAACCTAAAATAGATTAATTGCTTTTTTAAGTATAATAAGCAGCAGCTTCTTTTTTTTCTTTTTATCTTCTCTCTTTAAATTTACTTCTACTATTAAAAAGCTAACTTATTTATAAAAGTTCTTATTAAGGATTTTATGAGAAACTATAATAGAATACTATTATAATTTAAATTTATATTCTAAAGCTAACTTAGCAAATTAGTTAATTAATAGTTTATATACTAGTATAATTATCTTACTTCTAAAATATTTATTCTTAGAATAAAGTATTATATTAATATTTCTATTTTCTTTATAAGAAGTATTATTAGAAATACTTTTTTTTTATTACTCTTTTTAATATATTTAATTTAGCTAGTAGTTTTTTAGTTATAGTTAAGCTTATATAAATATAAAGATCTCTTTTTATAGTATATATAGTTAGAATAAGCTTCTTTCTATTTAGTTTAGTAGGAAATATACTTTTAGAAAGGAATAGATATAGTAACTTAGTAGCTACTCTGCTTAGCTTCAAAAGATATCTTTACTTAGCGTTTAAAGTATTTATTATATAGAAAAAGATTTTAAGCGCTATATATATAAGTTAGTAAAGCTTTAACTACTTCTAATCTGTCTATTTTTTAGTATAGCTGTTCTTAAAGGCTAGTATAACCTTTTATAATATAAACCTCTCTTATAAAAAATAGAAACTTATTTAGTATTTTTTCCTTATTAATTAGCTTTATATATATTATTAAGAACTTCATAAGTGAATATTAGAACTTTAAAGCTATTTCTTTAGCTTTTTTGTTAATAGTAATTTTATAAATAAAGCTTATTTTATATTAAACCTAACTAATAGGACTTTTAATAAAAGTTTAAAAAAGAGAAAGAAAAGCTTATATATTACAACAGGGTAAGGGAGAAAACTTATTAATTATGCTAGGCACTCCACTCTAGGCAGAAAAACCCCTAAAAATGCCCTAAATACTTATATATCGATTTTCTAGATAACTATAAGAGATATAAAGGTAAATATATAAATATAAGCCTAACTAATTTATACTTTATTTATATTTTCTACTCTTTTTATATCTTAAGTTATATAATCTCTTAAAAGAAAATAGGCTACTAAGAAGAAGTTCAATAATATTATCCCTATAGTATTTTACTCTATTATCGCTTTAAATAATTAAAGAAGTATAGTAGGGATTAAGAAAGAGGATGAAAATAGAGCTAACTAAAAGTAAAAGAGCTTAGAAATACTTATCTTTATTTAATTTTTAAAAAGTAAGAATTAATAGATTTTTTCTATAAGCTAAGCTAAAGAACCCTAAAAGCTCTTCTAGAGAGATAGTTACTAAAGTTATTAAAAGAAAACAGAAAATTATATAAAAATAAGTATATTTCTTACTTATATATTTAGTCTTTTTTATTATAAGCTAACTAGGCCTCTATCTACTTATATAAACCTTTTCCTCTTATAATAACGCTTAACGCTTATAAAAACGCTTATCTAACTTTTTACTTTTTAAGTTAGATTTACTAAAAGTTCTAAAAACTTTACCTTCTTCTATACATCCTCTAAGTCTTTTATATACTAAAAAAAAGAAGACTTAAACACTTTTACTTTATATACTTAATATTCTATCTAGCCTTTAACCTATATCTTCTACTATTTTAGCTAGTAGCTAGTCTCTTTACTAATTCTTTCTTAATATAAGCTTAATTATAGTCTTCTCTTTAAATCTCTTTAGCTTACTATATACTAAGCGCTATCTATCCCTTTAGTATAGTTAGAATTAAAAAGGCATCTTAAGGTTATATAGCCTAAGCTATATCTTTAATTAGGTTATCTTAAGTAATAAGAAATTACTTTAAAGTTAAGTCGCTAAGCTTATTTACTATAAATAGCTTAAGCCTTCTAACTTTTCTCTTAATCTTTACATAGTAGAGCTTCTTTTATTTATTCTCTATTTAAACTTATATATCTTTAACTTTATTTAATACTTCTTTAAAATAGTCTTTTCTTTTCATATTAATAATAAAAGTTATAAAATTAAAGTTATTATTATAAACTACATCTTCTATTCTATTAATCTCTCTTAGAGGGGCTAAGTCTTTAGCTTTAACTCTAATTAACTCTTAAGTAACTAATATCTAGTTAGGTATAGCTTTTCTAAAACTTATATTTACCTTATTTTCTTATTATTCTTCTCACTTCTTTCTTTTTAAAGCTTTTAGTTAGTTTTTAAACCTAGTTTTAGGTTTTAGTTTTAAGCCTTTAAGTAAAGTATAAAAGCTAAACTTCTCAGTAATAAGCCTAACTTAGTAGTTAAAAAGGTTTTTATAAAGATTTAGGTTAGCTTCTTAGGCTTTAGTAGTAATTTCTAAATATAAAGTTTTAATACTAAAGATATTTTATTAAATAATATATCTAATAAAATCTATAGTATAGAGGCTATATTTCTATAAGTCTTCTTTTAATTTAATTTAAAGTTATAAAATAATAAAAGAAGTATAATTAATAAGCTTTTAAATCTCTACTAATACTTTATAAATTCTATACTAATTATAAACTAACTTAACTATAGTCCTAAAAGAGGTTTCTAACTTACTTAGGTTACTACTATTAGTAATATCTTATATACTATCTAAGTAGAAGTATAAGCTATTTCTTTAATTAATAATTAAGCTTATATACTTTCTTCTACTATTATGTTATAAAAAGATAATAAAATTATATAAAGTAAGCTTATTAGCTAAAACTCTATAATACTTTACTATAAAGTTATTATAAAAGAAAACCTAAATAATAAGAACCTTTATATATTATTCTTTAATAATATCTCTAATAGTTAAGTTATAAGCTACTTTAATATAGCCCTCTAAGAGGAGATCACTTTAATATAGAAACCTTAATATATTATAGAGATTAAAAAGAACTTTTACTTAGATACCTTATTTTTAAATTCTCTAAGTTAGGTTTTTACTATTATTATAAGAGAATCTACTTTATTAACGTTTAGTTAAAGTTATATTAGTGAGGTTATTATTAGTATTTATCTATTTAGGTACTGAGAAAGATCTATCTTAACTAGGCTTTAGTGCTCTATAGGGCTTTTAAAGTATAATAGAGGACTTAATAAGCTCTATAGTTTTAAAGAGGATTTTAGGGAGTTTTTTATTAGATTATATAAGCTAGATATATTTAGTCTTACTTAGTTTAGTATTCACCTCACTAAAGTAATTAAGATAGAAATTAGAAAGCTATAGAAACTATTCTCTTTATAGAAGTAGAGTAGATATATCTACTACTTATAAAGTCTCACCTTAAGAAACTAATTAGTTTTTATAAAGATATATAATATAGATTATAAGTTTTTATTTAATTCTATTAATCTAGTTAATATTCTATATAGTTTTATAAGTCTTTTAGAACTTAAAATTATAATCTCTAGAGGATAGAGATTGAAGAGTAGTAGAGGTAGTTTAGTAAGATATTATATAATATTCTATAGTAATCTAGAAGAGCTATTAAGTTATAAATATGTAGAATATACTAAATAGGCTTATATTGCTATTTATTTAAGTTATAGTAATTAGATATTTTAAAAAAAAGAAAAAAGTTAAAAAGGTGAATTTATAAAGAGTGAGGAGGTATTAATTATAATATTAATAGTTTTTATTAAAAATTAGTAAAAGCAAATAGGAGGAAAAAGGTATAATTTTTAAGATATATAAGTAATAGTTAGGCTTAATTAAAGTCTTATAGTTAAATGTGAAAATGTCTATTGAAGAAGGGTAGTTATTATATATATAAATATGTGAGAATATTTAGTAGAAGGTTAGTAGGTTAAAGTGTCTCCTTTTTATAGATGTTATAAAGGTGAATTTAGCGCTAATAGTTAATAATCCTTCTAAAAATGTGATTTTTAGATAAAGAAGGAATAAATTAAGCGTATAAAGTAGTTTTTTTTAAAGGTGAGATTTAAGTAATTGCTAGATATAGCTAGTAATTAGATAAAGGTGAAGTTAGATATTAAAGATAGTAAGTAGAAGAAGAAATAGTAACTAATATAATTCAATAGTAGGGGAAAAAAGGATATAGTTATAAACTGCTTAGTTAGGCTTATAATTATATGTTTTCAAAGGGAAAGTTAATGCTTATAGCTATAAAAGAGGTGAGGTTTTTTATAATTTAATTATAAGATATATAAAGTTAAAAGCCTCTTTTTTATAAATAGTAACGTTTTAATTAATATATCTATTTCACTCTTACTATTAAAACCTAAATAAATATGTTTTTTTTAGTTTAGTTAATCTTAGATTTATAGTAAAAAGTTCTTTAAGTTATTCTTTTTTATCCTATTAATAAGTTATTATAGTAAATAAACTTCTAAGTTACTACAGCTACTATTTTTAGTATTAACTACTCCTCTAGCTAGATATAAAAAGGTATATCTCTTCTACTTAGCTATATCTCTTCTTTCTTTTTCTTAATATATTATTTTTTATAATCCTTAGCTTAACTAACATTTTATAATAATAACTAGATAATTTCTAAGTAGTATAATTATAGATATTAAAATCAACTTAAGTTACTTTTATATTACTACTTTAAACTAAATATATAAGCCTTTCCCCTTCTCTCTTATACTAGTTTCTATAAATTATAAAAATAAAAAAGGAACTATTTATCTATTTAGACTTATTATACTACTATTAGTTATAATAAGTTATCTTTTTAAAACTATTTAAACTACTACTAACTTATATATAAACTTCTCTTTCTCTTTTTTAAACTTCTATTAAAAGTCCTATTAGTTAGGTTTAATATAAAATAAGCTTTATTTATAAGATTACTATTAATAAAAAAGTTAAAAAAGTTACTTTAAGGTTCTAGTATTTACTTACTAAGTTCTTAATAATATATATAAAGCTAATTAATAAGAGAGAAATACTAAAAAGGTTTTTATTTTTTATAAAAGAGGTTTATATTATAGAGGGTTATATTAGTTCTTAAGAATAATTATACTAGAAAATAGATAGATTAGAGGTAGTTAAAGCTTTATTAATTTATATATATAGCACTTAGAATCTCTTTCTATATAATAGATACTTTAAGTACTAAGTAAAGATATCTTTTAAAACTAGGTAAAGTAGCTACTAAGTTACTATATCTATTTCTTTCTAGGAGTGTATTTTCTACTAAACTAAATAGAAAGAGGCTTATTCTAATTATATCTACTATAAGAAAAGCTCTTTATACTTATATAAGCTTAATTATAACTAAGAGACTACTAGCTAGATTAAGTATATTAAAAAAAGTAATAAAAAAAAAGGTATTCTTAATAGTACTCCTTATAAAGAGAGTAGAGGTGTTAATATAATACTTCATTTTAAGTATAAATATTTTAGAAGTAAGACTATTACGCTAGTATATAGATTATTAATTAACTAATTTATTAAGTTAGCTCTAGAATATAAATTTAAATTATAGTAGTATTTTTAAGTAGTTTCTTATAAGATCTTTAGTAAGAACTTTTATAAGTAAATTAGCTTTTTAATAGTAGAAGTAAAGTTAAAGTATAAAGATAAGAAGAAGAAAAAAGAGGCTGCTATTTATTATACTTAGAGAAGTAATTAGTCTATCTTAGGTTTAAATTTTTTAGAGGTAGTATTAGTTTTTTTTAAGTTTTTTAGTATTTTTTAGTCTTTTTAGTATTTATTAGTTTTTATTATTATATATCCCCCCTTTTTTTATAATAATATATATTAAGAGTAAAAGAAGCAATATAAATATATAGTTAATATAAATTATAGTATAAAAGTAATTAAATATAAATAAATAAAATGTTACTTTTCCTACTAAAAATAAATAAAATTTAATAATTATTATAGATTTAGCTATCTTTTAGTTCTTCTATATCTCTATACTAGCTATTAAATCTTTTATTTTTTATAGAGATACTTACTATAATTTCATTCTTTTTCTGCTAAGTATTAACTTCAGCTTATAGTGTTTTATTTTGTTCTTATAATTACTTAATTTGCGTTTTTATAGCGTTAAAGTTATTAGTCTCTACTTCTTTTAGTATAAATAACTTATTAGGGTTTAAGATTTCTATTAGACTAGATATATTAGGATTAAGTTAATTTATAGTAGGAAAGACCTTATTGAAGGCTTATTTAAGGTTTAATTAGACTTCTATTTCAAAAATATTATCTAAATAGCTGTCTTTATTTACTATGAATTTCTTTAAATAATTACTAGCTATAGTCTACTTAATAGGAATTCTAATAAAGGTTTTAAGTAAATAGGATAAAGTTTAAAGAGATATCTACTAGATATAAAAGGAGCCTAACTAGTATATACTAAGCTTACTAAAAGAGCTTTTATTAATAGATAGCTTTATATTATAAATAAGAATAATATCTCTAATTTATAGCTCTTTATATTACATTTTATACTTATTTCTTTAGTTATAGTCTTTAGTAACTTAGTAGTACTACTTAGTAATATATTTAAGAGCTATCTACTAGTTAGAATTAAGTTATTTAAAGGTTTATATATATAAAAGGAGTTTAGTCTTAGTATTTCTAACTTTTAACTAATCTAATACTTACTAACTAATACTTTTAGTCTTAATTAAAGTAATTAGGTTATAACTATAAATAAAGTAAAAAAGAGAGTATTCTATAGAAGATCTAACTGATATTTAGTTAGTAAATAAAGCTATATAAAGGACTAAAGTCTAGTTCTTTTTATTAAAGTTTAATTAAGTTATAAAGGTGTAAATGAGGAGTTAATATCCTTTTTCGATAAGTCTATTAGCCTTTAAATTATATACTAAGATAATGAGGTGTTATTCCTTATAGACTTAATTAAGCTTTTTAATAAACTTTTTATTTTCTAATCCTTTATTAACTATAAGAAGCCTATAGATCTTATAATAGTAGATTATATCTTCTTAGATAAACTTAGCTATTATTTTTAAGTTAATATTTTTAGAAAGTTAATAAGTCTCTATATAACTAGTAAGTATATTATAAGCTTTAGCTAGAGAGTAATTGCTAATCTTCTAGATATTAATATAAATATACTAAAATAGGATTACTAAAAGTATAGAAAAGGTATAAAGGTCTTTAAATCACTTTAGTTAGACTTATATATAGAGTAAATAGCTCTTTATTTTATTACTTATTATTTAATATATATTTTCCTAAGTATATCGCTTTTAGAACTTAGCGTACGTTATATTATAACTTCTATGCTCTCCTTTAGTATATATATACTAGATTAACTTCTTCTACTTTTCTTCATTATTAACTATTCATCTTAGTATAAGGTTTAACTTTATTTCTTTTTAAAAGAGAAAACTATTTTAGAGTATATATTTCGCTATATATAACTTAAATTTCTTAAAATTAATTTAAGAAATAGTTTTTAAGTGTAATAATAAAGCTAAGTATTTAGTAATTTATTATAATTATTAAGACTAAGCCTATTTAGAGCTTAGTAGATTATCTACTTTAGGTCTAAGATCTTCTTCTACTTTAAGTGTGTAGATAGAGTTATTAATTATCTCATCTAAATCTTCTTTTTATTTAGCTTCTTAAATATTAGATTCCTTTACTAGTTTATATAAGAGACTATTTATAGCTCTATTCTTTATACTAAGTATATAGTAAATATTAAAATTAAATATTTTAATCTAAGTAATTTATTATATAAGAACTACTCTAAGTAAATCTAAAGTAGTACTACTAATTTAGTCTATAAGAACTTTTATATTAGTTTTAAAAGTAAATTATATACTATATAAGTAGTTTCTAAGCTTCTTAAGAGTAAGTAAAACTAACTAAAGCTTAAGCGTTTCTATATTATAATTAAAAACTACGCTAGTTTAAATTCTACTTTTATACTAAGTAATATATCTTTTGCCCTAATAGTATTATTTAAGTATAGTACCTTACTTTTTAGTACTTATATTAGTAGATAAATAGATTTCACTAGCTTCCTCTTTATAATTAATAAGTTAAAGTAATAGAAGGCTAACTAAGTAAAGCTTAAAGGTTTCTATAGCTAGCTATTATTCTAGCCTCTACTTAAAAGGTATTTCTTTTTAAAGAAGTCTTACTAGTAGAGTAGAAATAGTTCTATAATCTTTAATTTATACTTAATAGAACTTAATAATACTAAGAAGACTTTTAACTACTATAATATTATTACACTTTTCCTACTTAAAGATTTTAATAACCTTATTTTAGTTAGGCTTATATCCCCTACTATTTACTATATAACTAAGGAGGTTAATAATAGGCTAGTAAATCTAAGATTTCTTAAGAGAAATTATAGCGCTAGTAAGCTTAAAGTTCTAAAATACTATATTTAGGTTTATAAAGTACTTAAAGATATATAAATATACCTTTAGAAGATTAACTATATAATTACTATTATATGTTATTCTTAGCTTTCTAATAGGGATATTATTAAGGAAAGGTTAGTAAACGCTTAGAATAAGGTTATAGAGAATTCTTATTATAACTCTTATAAATTAAGTAACTAAATTTATTACTTTTTAAAGTAGAGTATATATTCTAAATAGCCCTAAAGGTGTAGTAAATATAGTTAAGTTCTAACTTAACTTATTAAGTAAGACTTAGTTATATCTAGAAAATAGGTTTAAAAGGCTTATAATCTTATAGTTAGCAAAGTCTTCTAAGAATTTATTAGCTTCTAGAGAAATAAAAGTATTTCTAATACTAATCTTATTAAGTTTTATATATAAGTTAATTAGCCTTATATTACTATTCTTTTTAGTAATAAAGAACTAAGAGTTTCTATATAATCTATAGGATTCCTCTAAAACTTCTTATATAACTCTTAATTTAAGTATATTAATAACTTTCCCCTATAAAGCTTTAGGGATAGAAATCCCTTTCTCTTACTATATAATATATAGAATAGTTCTAATTTTCTATAGTAGAGCTATATAAAGGTTAATATACTTATATTTTGTGAAATCTTATACTAACGCCCTTTTTTAATTTATAAAGATATATTTAAGTATTTTAATCTCTCTTAATAAAAAGTATAGCTAAGCGACTTTAAGCTTTAAAAACCTCTCTAAAGTAAAATAAATCCTTTAGTTAAACTGTGTAAATTATAGATATATATAGCTAGCAAAAGAGGAGTTAAAAAGCTAATAATAGCCTTCTACTTCTTAAGTTAGGATCTTCTTTTAGTTTTTCTAACTATTAGGAATAGAACTATCTGAGGGTAAATTATTAACTAGATAAACCTTTTTATCTTTACGTTTATATATTATATAGATACTAATGAAGTTTTAGTTAAGCTTAAGGTTTTTCCTAATTAACTTAAAAAATACTTAATCTTTTAAGACTTTAGGAAGGTTTTACTAGCTTTTAGTATTCCTAAAAAAGTAGGCTTAAATAGTTTCTATAATTAAAGTAACTGCTACTTTAGTAATAGTTTCTAAGATATTAAGTGTAGCTAAAAGTAAAATTAAAGTAGAGCACTAATTAGTTTTAGAAATAGCTTTTTCTTATTTAAGAAGGTTAGCTTTTTTTCTTTTTTAGATAAGAAGACGCTCTTTTTTATAGTTAATTATAGTATTAATATAGTAAGTTTAAACTTTATTATATATATTGCTAAAGTTTTAGTTAGTCTTAGGTTAGTTTTTAGTAGCTTTAGAGGTATTATAGACGTCTTTTATATAGTTTTCCTATTTAGAGAAATAGTACTAAATCTAATATAAAAAATCTAATTATATAAGACTTACTAAAATACTAATCTTTTAGAATTTATTACTTCTATAGTTTTTTGCCTTTATTATAGTAGTAATAAAGTATTTTAAATACTTAAAAGTGAGTTTAATAGAGATAGTAAAAAGAAGTCTAAAGAGTAAGTTATAGTTAACAGTTTTAAGGTCTACTACTATTATAGTTATTATAATTTTATAGTTATTAATCTAAATAGGTATATAGTATACCTTAATAAAGCGTAGTTTTAGGTTACCTTTAGCTATTATTCTTATTATTAAAGTAGTAGTAGAAATTAGAATATTATAGTCTAAGATATATTAATAACTTATAAAACTAGATTCTATGTTAGTATTAATTACACTTTATATAAGTGAGTAGTTATTAAAGCGCTTACTACTAATAGAGATCTTTAGAATAAGTTATAGTATAATAATTATTAAAGCTATTTAGTTTATAGTTATTAGAATAATAGCTTTAACTGAAAAAACCTTTAAATAGTTTTAAGTTTAAATAGCTTTATTATATTTAGAAATTTAGTTAGTCTATTAAGTTCTTTTTTTTGAGGTTTTAATAAAGTTTATAAAGTTTATAGGAATAAATATATAGATAACTCTTTTTAGATCGTCTATAAAAGTATATATCTTTCTAATAAATTTTTCTCTATATTCTAATTAAATCTTATAAACTTTTTTAACTAGTAAACTAACTAAGCTATAAAGCTTATATAAAATAAGTTTATTAATAAGTTTCTTATCTTTAATAGATTTCTGATTTTTACTATTAAAAAATATAGCTAGCTAGAAGTTACTTTTTAGAAAAAATAGTTTTAAGATAGGTTTTAGAGGAGAAATCTTAATAACTTTACTAAGTATTACTTTTCTTTTTATTCTAAACACTTTTTCTAGTTCTAAAGTATTAGTAAGTATAGAAGCTAGTTTAAAAAGGCTCTCTTCTCCTATTTTAATATCTAAGTTTTCTTTTTACTTTTTCTAATTAAAAGGTAAATTCTTCTCTATAACTAATTTTTCTAGTAAATCTAAATAACTCTTAGAATGAGGTTATAAGGAAGAAAATCTCTTTAAAATAGTTAGAGTATCTTTAATATCTTATATAGTAAAATAGACCTTTTTAGAAAGAAACTTTAAAGCTTTTTTCTTAACCTTTCTAAGATTTAGTAGCTTTAGCTTCTTTTATAGAAATAGGTTAGCTTTATATATTTTTAACTAAATAATTATAAGCTTAGATACTGTGAAATTAAGTAAATTACCTTTAGTTAAACTATTAAGTTATATTAAGTTATATAGATAAAAAAGCTAGACTAAATCTTTATATTTCTATTTACTAATAGCTAATATCTAGAAAGTAGAAGTCTAATTAAATGCTTTATTATCTAATATAATACTTCTTTCTTCTATAAACCTATAAGAAAATTTAATTAAATTAAAGTTATTATAGTTTTATAGAGCTTTAATAAGTATAGACTAAAGTTAGCTAATATTCTACTTAAGAATCTTAATAGCTTAAGCTTTTATAGCTTTATAGCTATTTTAATTCTTAAAATAAGTAATAATAGCTTTTTAGTTAAGCTTACTATTTTATTATAATAAAGTAATAATTATCTAAGGAATAAAAAACTTATTATTTTGAGGTTTATAGAAATAGTATCTTTAGAAGTACTAAATTAAGCTATTTCTTTTATTAGCTATCTTTTAAGGATAATAGCTTTCTTTAAAGTTATAATCTATATAGTTTATATATTAGTACTAACTATATAGGCTATAAAGAAAAAACTTAGGATTTTCTTTATTAACTTTAACTAAATAGACTAAGGCTAAATAGTAGTCTTCTATAACTAGAGAAGAATAAGTAATCCTTCTAGTAGAGATTTTCTAGTTATCTATTATTTTCACTAAGTTAGAAAGTTACTAATTTAAAAACTAGCTCTAGAGGTTCTTAACGCTTTAGTTAAGCTTAGTTTTACTTCTCTTAACTTATAGAGGGGGGGAAGTTTTCCCTCTTAGTACTTTTAGAGGTATAAAAAATAGAGAATAAATAGGGGTAGTAATCTAAAAAGTTTACCTCTAAATAGCTTTAGAGCTAAGCTAATTTATTAAGTTAACTTTAAACTTATTAAAGTCTTCTTTCCTAAATAACTTATAAATACTAATCTCTATAAATAGGGCTATTCTATCTAAAGCTAACTAATTAAATCTTAATATAGCTATATAGATAATTTAGAAACTAGTTATAATATTAAAGTTATATCTTATAGCTTTAGTTTAGATATTATTAATTTTTTATAAGAACTATATAGCTACTTTATAATTTAAATTATCTATTATTAGAGTTATAAAAATAATCTAATTAATCTAATTATCTAGTAGTTTTTAGTAATCCTTATTTATAGCTTTATAGTGCTAAATAAGATATATTTTCACTTATAACTAAGTTTTCTTATTAAGTTTTATTTAATTATTAGCTTAGAAAGATATATCTATATAGAAAACAATACTTAACACTTTTAAAGTATTAGTTATTTCTACTATTTCTATTATAGCTTTATAGCTTTTAAAAAAGTCTAAAATATTATTTCTAGTAAAAAATAGTGCTCTAGCTATTCTAAGCTATAGTATTTTAAATCCTTAAAGTCTTAAGCTATACACTCTAAAGACCTTTTAATAAGATTTAGTAGAGTCTAAATAGTTTTATATACTTTTTTTTCTTAAAAAATCCTCTTTAAGCGTTATATTTATACTAGAGATACTACTTTTAGAGGCTATTACTTTAAAAACTTTAGTTTCTACGTTTACTTTAGAACTTTAATCTAAATCTAAAATTAAAAGAGGTTTCTCTTATTAAGGTTAGTAAAAAGAAGGACCTATAAAAAGACTTACTAAAGTATTACTAATAACTAGGTTAGCCTTATTATTTATTATTTCTAGTCTAAGTTATTTATTTTAAGCTAAAGTTAAAGTTTTTAGAGCTTTAAAGTTTAGTAATATTATTCTAAAGAAGATATAAGTAAATTAATAGAAAAAGAAGTAGAAAAAGGCCTTATTAAAGAAAGCTAAAGTAAAAAGATTATATAAAACTTAAGTAAAGCTAATAATTTATTAATAGAAGAAATAATAGAAGAATTCTTATAATATAAGTCTAAAAGAATAATAAAAAGTAAAAAGAGAAATAAAGAAGAAAAAGGACACTTTTACTATTATTTCTATTTTTATTCTTCTCTCTTATTTAGAAAGTATATATATATTTATTATCTCTCCTCTTTTCTACTATCCTAATAGTGAAGTTATTTTATATTTTAGGTTTCTTTCTCTTCTCTTTATAAAAGAAGTCTAGCTATATTTAGTAGTATCCTCTATAGCTTCACTTTATAACTCCTCTCTTTTATAAGTTAGACTTAAGATTTAATAAAGTCTATAATAAAACTATAGCGTTAACTATAAACTTTAAAAAAAGTGTTTCACTTTAGCTATTTATTTACTACTTAAGAATATAGAGAGAGAGAAATCTAAAGAGATATATATACCTTTCTTTTTATAGAGTTAGTATAGAATTATTTTTAGAAAGGAGAAATACTTTTAATTAAACTTAAAAAATGTTCCCTTCTTTATTTTTTAAAAAGTTAGTATAATTATAATATTTTTCCTTTTTAGCCTTTTATACCTTTACGCTTATAGTATCTTATAATTTAAGAAAGTTAGATCTTAGTATTTCTATATATAAGCGTAACTTATATCTTAAGTTTTTAAGCTTTTTTTAGTATTACCTCTTACTAGTTAATATATTATTAGAAACCTTCTAATAAGTTTAAGTAAAGAGAAGTTTCTTAAAATAGATTAATTAATTTTATTTTTTTTAAGGTTTATAAAAGAGATAAAATAAATCTTATTACTTTTATAACTTTAGCTTTAGAAGTAAGAGCGAAATAAGTTTACTTTATCTTAATCACTTTTAGGTTATTATTATAATAGCTTATAATAAAGTAGTATATAATAATTTTAAATAAGTAGATAGTAGGCTAATAAGGAGGTTTAGTAAAGCTTATATAGAACCCTACTTACTTTTTTCTATCTAATAGAACACTCTTTTTCTTAAGGTTTTTTAGACTTCTATAGGTTTAATTAATCTTTAATTCTAAATATTTAGGTTATTGCTCTTTATTTTAAGAAAACAGAAGTTAAAAAGGTGTTTTAAATAAGTAGATAGTAGGTTAATAAAGAGGTTTAGTAAAGCTTATATAGAACCTTACTTACTCTTTTCTACTTAATAGAACACTTTTTTTCTTAAGGTCTTTTAGACTTCTATAGATTTAGTTAATTTTTAATTCTAAATACTTAGGCTATTGCTCTTTACTTTAAGAAAATAAAAGTTAAAAAGGTATTAGCTAAATTTTCTTTTAATATAGTAATATTTAAATTACCTCTTTTTTTAAGCTTTTCCTACTTTAATTTAGTAAAGTAGTATAGAATAATTATAAAAGAAACTCTTTATAGTAATCTAGCTTATACCCCCTTATACTAGTTACTAACTTTATAATAAAATAAAGGAGAAAACTTATTAATTATACTAAATACTCTACTCTAAATAGAAAAACCCCTAAAAATACTTTAAACACTTATATATTAATTTTCTAGATAACTATAAAAGATATAAAAGTAAATATATAAATATAAACCTAACTAACTTATACTTTATCTATATTTTCTACTCTTTTTATATCTTAAGTTATATAATCTTTTAAGAGAAAATAAGCTACTAAGAAGAAGTTTAGTAATATTATCCCTATAGTATTCTACTCTATTATTGCTTTAAATAATTAAAGAGGTATAATAAGAATTGAGAAAGAGAATAAAAGTAGAGCTAACTAAGAATAGAGGAGCTTAGAAATACCTATCTTTATTTAATTTTTAAAAAGTAGGAATTAATAGATTTTTTTTATAAGCTAAGCTAAAGAACTTTAAAAGCTCTTCTAGAGGGATAGTTACTGAAGTTATTAAGAGAAAATAGGAAATTATATAAAAATAAGTGTATTTCTTATTTATATACTTAGTTTTTTTCGTTATAGGCTAACTAGGCTTCTGTTTACTTATATAAGCCTTTTCTTCTTATAATAACGCCTAACGCCTATAAAAACGCTCATCTGACCTCTTGCTTTTCAGGTTAGATTTACTAAAAATTCTAAGAACTCTGCCCCCTTCTAATATAGGTTAGTAATAAGTTTAAATAGCTTTAGAAAGATAACTTATTATAACTAACAGCAGTATAATAAGTTTAAATAGATGAATAGCTTTTTTTTTATCTTTATAATTTATAGAAGCTAGTATAAGAGAAAAAGGGAAGAGCTTATATATTTAGTTTAAAGTAGTAGTATAAAAGTAATTTAAGTTGATTTTAATATCTATAATTATACTACTTAGAAGTTGTTTAATTGTTATTATAAAGTGTTAGTTAGGCTAAAGATTGTGAAGAATAATATATTAAGAGGAGGAAAGGAGAGATATAGCTAAGTAGAAGAAATATGCTTTTTTATATTTAACTGAAGGGTTAGTTAACACTAAAAACAGTAACTATAAGAGCTTAAGGATTTATTTACTATAGTAATTTATTAATAGGATAAAAAAGAATGATTTAAAGAGCTTTTTACTATAAATCTAAAATTAATTAAACTAAAAAGAATGTATTTATTTAGGTTTTAATAGTAAGAGCGAAATAAGTATATTAATTGAAATGTTGCTATCTATAAAAAGGAGGCTTTTAACTTTATATATCTTATAATTAAATTATAAAAAAACCTCACCTCTTCTATAGCTATAAGTATTAATTTCCTCTTAAAAATATAAGATTATAAGTTTAACTAAGTAGTTTATAGCTATATTTTATTTTTTTTGCTACTAAATTATACTAGTTACTCTTTTTTTTTCTACTTGCTATTTTTATTACTAAACTTTATCTTTATTTAATTACTATCTATATTCTATAATTGCTTAAATCTTAGTTTTAAAAATAACTATTTTGTAGTCTAACTAGCTTTTTCCTCGCTTAAAAATTACATTTTTAGAAGGAATATTAACTACTAGTGCTAAATTCACTTTTATAACGTTTATAAAAAGAGGTACTTTAAATTGCTAACCTTCTATTAAATATCTTTATATATCTATATATATAATAATAACTTTTTTTTAATAAATACTTTTATATTTAACTATAATACTTTAAATAAAACTAATTATTACTCTTATATCTTAAAATTATATATTTTTTCTTTTTATTTGCTTTTACTAACTTTTAGTAAAAACTATTAATATTATAATTAATATCTTCTCACTTTCTATAAATTTACCTTTTTAACTCTTTTTTTCTTTTTAAAATATCTAATTACTATAACTTAAATAAATAGCAATATAAGCTTATTTAGTATATTCTATATATTTATAACTTAATAGCTCTTCTAGACTACTATAGAATATTATATAATATCTTATTAAACTATTTTTACTACTTCTTAGTCTTTATCTTCTAGAGATTATAATTTTAAGTCTTAGAAGGTTTATAAAACTATATAGGATGTTAATTAGATTAATAGGATTAAGTAAAAGCTTATAATTTATATTATATACTTTTATAAAAACTAATTAGTTTCTTAAAGTGAGACTTTATAGGTAGTAGATATATCTACTCTACTTCTATAAAGAGAACAGCTTCTATAGCTTCTTAATTTCTATTTTAATTACTTTAGTGAAGTGAATACTAAACTAAATAAGACTAAATATATCTAGTTTATATAATCTAATAGAAAACTTCTTAGAATCTTCTTTAAAACTGTAAAATTTATTAAGTTTTCTATTATACTTTAAAGGCTTTATAGAGTACTAAAGCTTAGTTAAAATAGATCTTTTTTAGTACTTAAATAGATAAGTATTAATAATAATCTTATTAATATAACTCTAACTAGATATTAGTGAGGTAGATTTTTTTATAATAATAGTGAAAACTTAACTTAAGGAATCTAAAGGTAAAGTATTTAAGTAAAAGTTCTTTTTAACCTCTATAATATATTAGAGTTTTTATATTAAAGCGATCTCTTCTTAGAAGGCTATATTGAAGTAGCTTATAACCTAACTATTAGAGATATTATTAAAGAATAATATATAAAGGTTTTTATTATTTAGATTCTCTTTTATAATAACCTCATAATAAAGTATTATAAAGTTTTAGCTAATAAGCTTATTTTATGCAATTTTATTATTTTTTTATAATATAATAGTAGAGGAAAGTATATAAATCTAATTGTTAATTAAAGAAATAGCTTATATTTCTACTTAGATAATATATAGGATATTATTAATAGCAGTAGCTTAGGTAAGTTAGAGACCTCTTTTAGAACTATAGTTAAGTTAGTTTGTAATTAGTATAAAATCTATGAGGTATTAGTAGAGATTTAGAAACTTATTAATTATATTTTTTTTGTTATTCTATAACTTTAAATTAAATTAAAAGAAGATTTATA
Source organism: Colletotrichum viniferum (assembly GCA_020226115.1). Lineage (NCBI taxonomy): Eukaryota > Fungi > Ascomycota > Sordariomycetes > Glomerellales > Glomerellaceae > Colletotrichum > Colletotrichum viniferum. The sequence continues at coordinate 38,306 of JAGFBE010000054.1, forward strand.
GAAATATAGCTTTTATGCTATAGACTTCATTAGATATATTATTTAATAAGGCATTTTTAGTATTAAGACTTTATATTTAGAAACTACTACTAAAGCTTAAAAAGCTAACTTAAATCTTTATAAGAACTTTTTTAACTACTAAGTTAAGCTTATTACTAAAGAGTTTAGTCTTTATATTTCACTTAAAAGCTTAAGATTAAAATTTAAAACTAGGTTTAAAAACTAACTAAAGGCTTTAAAAAGAAAAGAGTAAGAAAAATAATAAGAAGATAAAGTAAATATAGGCTTTAGAAAAGCTATATTTAATTAGATATTAGTTACTTAAAAGTTAATTAGAGTTAAGGCTAAAGATTTAGCTTTTCTAAGAGAAACTAATAGAATAGAAGATATAGTTTATAATAATAACTTTAATTTTATAACTTTTATTATTAATATAAAAAGAAAAGACTACTTTAAGGAAGTATTAAATAAAGTTAAAGATATATAGGTTAAAATAGAGAATAAGTAAAAAGAGCTTTATTATATAAAGATTAAGAGAAAAGTTAGAAGATTTAAGCTATTTATAATAAATAGACTTAATAACTTAACTTTAAAGTAATTTCTTATTATTTAAGATAATTTAATTAAAGATATAGCTTAAGCTATATAACTTTAGAATATCTTTTTAGTTCTAACTATACTAAAGGGATAAATAGTATTTAGTATATAGTAAGCTAAAGAGATCTAGAGGGAAGATTATAATTAAGTTTATATTAAGAAAGAATTAGTAGAAAAACTAGCTACTAGCTAAGATAATAGAAGATATAAGTTAAAAGCTAAATAGAATATTAAATATATAAAGTAAAAGTGTTTAAATCTTTTTCTCTTTAGTATATAAAAAACTTAAGGGATATATAAAAAGAAGTAGAGTTTTTAGAATTTTTAGTAATTTTAACCTAAAAATAAGAGGTTAGATAAGTGTTTTTATAAGTATTAAGTGTTATTATAAGAGGAAAAAGCTTATATAAGTAGATAGAGGTTTAGTTAGCTTATAATAAAAAAGACTAAATAGATAAATAAGAAATATATTTATTTTTATATAATTTTTTATTTTTCTTTAATAACTTTAGTAACTACTTTTTTAGAAGAGCTTTTAAGGTTTTTTAGTTTAGCTTATAGAAAAAACTTATTAATTTTTACTTTTTAAAAATTAAATAAAAATAAATATTTTTAGGCTTTTTTAGCTTTAGCTAGCTCTATTTTTATCCCCTTTCTTAATTCCTATTATACTTCTTTATTTATTTAAAGTAATAATAGAGTAGAATACTATAGGGATAATATTACTAAACTTCTTCTTAGTAGCTTATTTTCTCTTAAGAGATTATATAACTTAAAATATAAAAAGAGTGGAAAATATAGATAAAGTATAAGTTAGTTAGGCTTATATTTATATATTTACTTTTATATCTCTTATAGTTATTTAGAAAATTAATATATAAGTATTTAGGGTATTTTTAGGGGTTTTCTGCTTAGAGTGGAGTGCTTAGTATAATTGATGAGTTTTCTCCCTTGTTTTGTTACAGTATAGCTATACTTATAATATACTATTACTATATTTTATTAATATTATATAGAGATTAAGTATTACTTTGAAATTTTCTATAATACTAAAGTAGTAATAATATTAAAAGTTAGTAGAGATATTAGTATTTTAAAAAACTAGCGCTTAATTTCACTATTATTAATAATTAATAAGGGTTTTAAAAGACTTTAAGTAAGAAGAATAGCTAATACTATAGTTTAATATAAGGTTTTATACCTATAGGTTATAAGAGTATTACTAAAGAGATCTAAGATAGATATAGTTAGCTTATTTATATATAATATTAACGTAGTAATAGATAAATAATTTATATATATTTTAATTACTATAAATATTTAGAGCGCTTTTAATTTAGTAGTTTATACTTATCTCTATTTATATATAAGGGAATAAAGCTAGCTACTAAATCTAGTTAGATAGGTTAAGTTTTTTATAACTTAAAAATAAGTTAAAGTATACTTTAAGGACTATACTATAGAGATAGAGCTACTTAAGTATAGGTTATTATAAGGCTTACTTATCTCTTTTATTTTCTACTTTATCTATATATCTTTAATCTATAAAATTAAGCTTTAAGAGTGTAAATTTAGTTATATAGATAACTATAGAATCTTCTATACTAAGAAAACTTTAGAGGAAAGCTATAATACTATATAAAAACTTCTAAACTAAATTATAGTTTTTAGAAAGTAGTATAGTATATATTTTAATTTTACTAAAATAGAAGTATAATACTTCTCTTAATAAAAGGAAGACTATAAACTTATAATTACTTATAAGGAGTATATAATTATTTTAAAGCTTACTATAAGATAGCTTAAAGTTTAGTTAAATAGTAAATTAAGCTTTAAATACTATATTAAAGAAAAAGTAAATATAGTATAAGCTACTACTAACTATATTAAGAGTTTAAATAAGGTTTATACTAATATACTACTTTATACTATAAGAAAGGTAATATATATAGTAGTTATTTTTAAAGCTTTATTTAGCTTAGAAATATAATACTTTAAACTAAATAAGTCTATAGTAAAATAGAAGAATAAGATATAGCTTAAAGTATAATATAGCTTATAAGATTAGATAAATAAACTTTAAATAGCGTTTAATACTACTATAAGAGGATATATACTAACTTAGAAAACTACTTTAATTCCTATATTTATATAAGAATCTAATATACTACTAATAGAATATCTCTTTAATTTAGCTTAATAGAAATACTTCTTAAGACTTAGAACTCTAAATAAAAACTACTTATTAGTTACTTAAGTAGCTAGCTATAAGCTATAGAGAAATAGGGGTAATATTATATAACTTATTAACTTTATAGACTTCTTACTAGAAATTATTAAGTTTTTTAGACTAATTTTCTACTTATAAGTATATAGTAATAAACCTCACTTACTAAAGCTAAATAAAGAAAAAGCTACTATAAAGTATTAAGAGTAGCTAGAAATACTTAATAATAACTAGTTAGTTATTTATATAGATAAATTATAACTATAACTTATATAAATAAAATATAGCTATACTATATTTTATAGAGGTGAGGTTATCTATATAGGCTACTACTTATTACTAAATATAGAAGTATATAATATTAAAATAGAGGCTACTAGAGCTAAATTATAGGTTACTATATAGCTAATTTGAATAAATAGTATTATAATATACTTTAATAATAAAATAGTAATATACTACTTTAGAAAGACTTCTACTACTTTTTTATAAAAAGCTATACTTAACTTTAGAGAGATTATAATAATAGTATTAGTATTAGTAAAAGTCTAATAAGTTTTAAAATATAAAGATATTAAAGGAAATAAGCTAATAGATAAACTTACTAAAAAAAGTATAAAGTATAAATAAATAGATCTTTTTATATATATAGCTATTTTTAGCTATATAAAAAGATTTATTAAGAGATTAAGAGCTTATATTTTTAATATCTAGTAAGCTATAAATAGCTTAGCTAGTTATAATAGATTAGAGTTATATATTAATTTAAAACTAATTTTTAAAATATAGATATTATACTAATAGAACTTATACTATTTTATAGTAACTAGAAATAACTATAAGGATTTTACTACTTATTATAAATATTTCTAATATAGAGATATAAAGCTTTATTATACTTATAGTAAATATAAAATATTAGTATATTTACTCTTCTATAAAAAGAACTAATATAAAGTATTTTAGTTTAGCTAATATAAATTTATCTAGAAATAACTTAGTAAAAACTAGGAGAAGTTTATTAAAAATACTTAATTACTATAGTAATAAAATTATATACTATATAATATAGCTACTTTACTTAAACTTCTTAATACTTCTAACTTCTATATAAAGCTTAAACTAGCTAAGTATAATTAGATTTATTAGTTACTATATAAACCTATTTTTTTTTATTTTAAGAATATAGTTAATATAGAAGTTTACTTTTTTTATTTTAAGAAATAGAAATTTTAATATAAAAAGCTAATTATAATCTAAACTTATATACTATATTATATTATTAGTACTACTTTTATTAACTTATTTAAAGTTATTAATATTAATTTTATATATTTCTTCTTATTCTAGTAAACTAAAGTAAGTAGAGAATATATATATTAATACTAAATATTTCTTCCCTATATATTATATATAGTATAAAAAGATATCTCCTACTTACTCTATATAATATATAAAATATTAAAACTATTATTTCTAGAGTATTTAATATACTATAGTTTAAAAATAACTACTATATTAATATTTTATAGATCTACTATTAAAGTATACTATATAGTATAAAGATAGAATAAGTTAGAATAGTAGGACTTTACTTTACTTTACTTTTTAAATCTCTTTTATTATTCTACTTTAATCTATATATATACTTAGAATAAATAAACACTAGAGCGTCTTTTACTTAGTTCTGAGGTACTATAGATATTAAATAAATACACATACACACACACACAGCTTCGCACCAGTGGCTGCGATGGCACGGACGGTCTTAATGCCGATGCCTGATGAAGTTGTCAGATTGTACGTATAGGCGCCTGTAAAGGGACAAATTGGCACCTTGGTGGGGCACCTACGTTTTGGCTGTCAATTTCACAATTAACAGTCTGAATGCCGCAATGGCCAGTTGTGCGCGCGTATTCGTACTTAATACGGCGGAGGTCGTGGGTTCGAATCCCACTGGCAGCGGACTCTAACTAAGCCGTCCACTAACTAGCCTGAAAAGCGAAAAAAGCCGGGCAGTTAATAGGGCGCCTTAGAGGGCCAGGCCTCGCGTCGGCTCGCCCTGAGGGGGCGTGTCAGATTGTACGTATAGGCGCCTGTAAAGGGACAAATTGGCACCTTGGTGGGGCACCTACGTTTTGGCTGTCAATTTCACAGAAGTTCCCGTGATGACGAAGACCTTTCCGCCGAGCTTGCCTTCTAGTTCTTCGTCTTTGATGATTTGCAAAGCTGTTGGGCGGGCGTCACCCGTTCCCTGAGGGTCGGCATGGGCTTCAGCGTAGCGGGACATATTTGCTCCTTGAAGCTTTGACTGATTTGTATGTGCTTTAGATATTCATCGATGAGAGTGCTGGAGAAAAAATGGGATTCTTCTTATTGCTACCAAAGTTGATGATCAAGAATCCAGGGTAAAAGTTCGACTATGAATCGTCTTTATAGGTGCGACCAGATGGAAGCAGTATTGAGACGAAGTCTCCAAGGCCCCCACAAGATACACATCTCCAAGTTCCAAACTTCTTTCCCCACAGAGCTGTTCATTCTTGATTAGCAAACCGTCCAAATGTTGAAGCCTTCGAGTGTACCATACTCAGGGCCAGTGCTCTTACATGAATCGCGCAAAGTCCGCTCGTTATCCCCGGAGAATCCACCATTGTCTCCAGTCTTTCACTTCTCGCCTTGCAAACACAGAACCTTTCGAATTAACGAGCATAACGAAGAACTCGGGTTGGCATCGGGCTTCTTCAGATGCCAAGGCGGCAGTGACATTTTCACAGCAACATGGCTGACCCAAACTGCCGTTTAAAGCTTGAAGAGCGGATGCTGTGGGTCCAGGTCGCCGTTCGTGATAACGTTGCCAAGCGTCCACAGCGGAGTTCTGACAAACCGGCTGACTTGAATTGCCGTTTCGGGCGAGCCGGGCTCCGGCCTGCACTCCGCCCGCCGCGTCACGTTGTCGCTGACAAACCTGGCTGACCGTTTTTCCCCTTTTTGGTTTGGCTGACCCCCATCATATCGCCAGCTTTATCAACATTTTGATGGAACTGAAGCACAAGCTGGGATTCTGATGCTACCGAGAGTCTAGCCCGGCTGTTGTCGTCCCCGACGCAGTGATGAGTTCGCTTGATGATCAGCCCACCGCGGGAAGCGCGCAAACCGCGGAAGACAGGAAACAGAGAAAGAGAGTACAGAACCGATTAAACCAAAGAGCGCGCAGTAAGTCTGTTTGCATGCTCGAGTTGGGTTCTAGAACTCATCCGAGATCACAATGGCGGCGCTGACCGGTAGCTGCAGGGCAACGTCTCAAAACAAGCGCTGCCAATGTTACCCCAAGCCGGCGACCATTTCGAGTTGATCGCTGGCGATTGGGGGACGATGCACAGCCATATCAGACGATAGCGGCCTCATTAGAGGAACTGGGAACCCCTCCGAGTCAGCCTACGGACTTGGGTATTTCCTCGCGAGAGCAATCATTAGACATTGAGGTCATAACCCTTGACGAGACTGACCGTGACGATTTCTCGCTGAGGCTTGAATCGTCCCAAGCCTTCGCTACAACACTCTACGCGGATCTCTTGCTCCGTCTTATTGAGCACAATGTTTTCCGAGCTTTCGTATCTAACGCCGATCTTCTCGATGTGACAACGGCAATAGCATCTCCTCGGAATCTTCCAAAAGATGGATGGCTTGCCCCGCCGGTAATCTACCAAGGTGACATGCGTTGCACAATCACGTCAACCATACACCAAATCAATCCCAATATGCCCAAGTCTCTTCACCCAACTCCAGTTCAGGCAACAGACACTCATAGCTTTTGGATTAACGTGATCCCATTTGCACGAGTCCGGGATAATCTCATTCGCTGGGAGGCTTGCTTCGATCACAACGAATTCCTCCGGGACCTCCTGGGGTCAGTGATTCGCGCAGCCGCGGCTAAGCGGCGCAGGGAAGGGGGCAGTTTATCATCATCAAATTGTCCTTTGGTCATGGAAGAATCTGCAGATGATCCATCGGCTGGAAGAAATGGCTTTGTTGTCTGGGGCGAGGCGCATGATAAGCGGAATTGGGAGGCAACCCCTGGCTTTCTCAAGAAGTGGTCATGGGCCGTCGAAGGTTGTGACGAGATAGTCGAGATCAGTAACAACTGGAGGATTATAAGAGGTGAAGAGCCAATTGCACTGTCACCGGGGTCTGCAAGCACCTCATAGAATTTACCTGCTCTTAACTGAAGGCGTTTTGGTTAACCGTGTTGTTTGAAGGCCAGAACTGTACACTAAAGACGCCAGACACATCCATGTGTCGGCTGCAGTGTTTTTTAATAAATCATGCAGACTTTTAACCACCTCCCGCTTGGTGACAACCTAGGTCACGCCATGAGATCACTGGCAATGCCGAGGTAAGCTCGACGCGGCTCGCCTTAGGATGTACTTGAAACATAAAGAAGTTGAATTCTGCTGTTGAGATGCGATACAGATACAACCATTCAGCCCTATCTTGGCAGGTACAAAGACTCCCCTGGGTCTCTGGGAGCTGGAATGAAGGTCGGCATCCCACGTGGGTACACTCATCATCGCGGTGACAGACCACACCGAAACATATAACGACAAGGCCCGGGCCGAGGTTTATAGACCAATGTCACCTTAATTGTAGCAATTTTCCGACTCGTCCAGCTTATCCGCTCAAGCTCCTGCCCAACGGATACCGCTGATCTTATCCGGTCATGGGCTTTATGCAGGGCGGTTGGGGGAACTGCGAGCTTGTGACAGGGGTCAGGTGGAAAGCAGGTGCAACACCAAGCTGGCCTTGTAAGATCTTGGGATTTGGCGTTCCAATCGATCTCCTGCGCAGTGTTTGGGAAACAGTTTTGAGCAAAACGACCTGCGATCTGTATACTGTGAAGATCTTGGTGTTTGATTCGAACATTCGGAATTACGAGCGACACCGCTGGATTTGACGTCTTGGCGTTGGGTCGCACCCCGCTTGTCAATTGGTGCTGCACTCCGCTATGGATGCCCGCTTCCAGGTTGGAAACAGAGGCTTTTGAGGTGAGCTGGGCTTGGCAACCCAGCAAGGTGGGATCTGAGTCTTTTTTCTGCTCCTTTTTCTGTCCATCTTGATACTCGGAGAAACCTATCTCAGTCCGAAATGTCAGTGGTAACTGCTGTTTTTGTGAATCGCAAAGAGCAGGGAAACACCATTGATCATTGATGTCTCGTGAACTCGGCATTCTTCCCCAGACCCCGCACCCCGCAAAATCCGTTCTGCAGCCTGCATCCTGCCTCTTCCCCTTTCCACCCACATTGCGTCATGTGACATCGGCCAAACCCCTGTTCTAGACCGTTGAGAAAGCGGATATGCACTCCCGGACACACACGTAATAGCTCCGGAAGGTGAGCGGACAACTGCCGCTCGGCCCATCGGTTTCGCCAGTCGATTGACCATGTTCCCTGCTCCGGTCTTCGTCCGGATGCTTGGTCGAGAGATCGACGGTCAAGCGAGATGCCCGCCCTCTACCCCTCAGGCCCCGATCGTGATGGCTGGGAAGGCTCGGCATTGCGGGCTCGCGGAGCTCGTCATCTTGGCAGCCGTTTATAAAAGCTCCCAGGTCGGATCGATCTGGCCAAGACTTCCGGCCCCGAGAGGTTACGCTCCCAGCTCAGCCAAAAATCCGCCAACAACATGGCTTCCTCTAGACTTGCTTCCGGCCTTGCCCTGCTGAACGGTCTTGGCCTTCTCTCGGGTGTTCGTGCGCAGTCGAACAGGACCTTGCCAGGGGCTGCTCAGATCATCGACCAAAAGAGCTTCAACGTCTTGGAGGAGGTTCTCCCTCCTTCTGAGGCAAATGCCACTACCGTGAGTCTCAATGCGCGATGCCGGTCAGTCCGAAACTAACATATTGTCAGACGTTCCTCTGGCCTGGTGTCACCCAGGAGTCTCTGAAGGCCAAACCATTCCACGTCTACGATGAGGAATTCTACGAGATTATCGGCACCAACCCTTCGCTGACTCTGATTGCCACTTCTGAGGTCGACCCCATCTTCCATGAGGCCGTGACATGGTGGGTTTAGAGTTCGATGATTGCAAGTAGCCCGAAACTGACGAGTGCAGGTATCCTCCCACGGAAGAGGTGTTTTTCGTCCAGAACGCCGGCTCTCCCGATGCTGGAACTGGTCTGAACAAGTCCTCCATCGTTCAGAAGATCTCCCTTGCGGATGCCGAGGCTTTGAGAAACGGCACTCTCGGCACGGAGGAAGTTACAGTACATGTTGTTCCTTCAAACCCTCAGGTCATCAACCCGAACGGTAACTCTTCCACATCAATTGATCACAGCTTTGCGCTTCAGAGACTAACGCAACCTAGGCGGAACCAACTACAACGGCAACATCATCTTTGCCGGCGAGGGGCAAGGAGACCGCATCCCCTCTGCTTTGTACCTCATGAACCCTCTTGAGCCGTACAACACGACCTGTATGTGATCATCGTCACGCATCGAACCAGTCTTATTGACGGACTTGAACTGACCCTTGTTCTTCTAGTGCTCGTCAACAACTTCTTCGGCAGACAGTTCAACTCCCTTAACGATGTGGCCGTCAACCCCAAGAATAAGGACATTTACTTCACCGACACCCTGTACGGTTACTACCAGTACTTCCGTCCTGAGCCTGGCATGAGGAACCAGGTGTACCGCCTAAACCCTACCACTGGTGCTCTTACCGTTGTTGCCGATGACTTCGTCCTACCCAACGGTAAGCTTCTTCTACTAGTGAAACCTTTCAATGAAAACTCATGCATTCTAACTCCTTGTGTAAAGGCCTCACCTTTTCTCCCGAGGGTGACTACGCCTACGTTACAGACACTGGTATCAGCCGCGCTCTCTTCGGCATGAACCTGACTCAGCCCGCATCGATGTAAGTCATCATGATTCCCGCTGCCTGCCTCATTATCGACTCACGCCCACATCACAGTTACCGATTCGATGTCAAGGAGGACGGCACCTTCGAGAACCAAAAGACCTTCGCCTACGTTCACGCTCGTGTCCCCGATGGTAAGTTTCCTTGGATCTGGCGCCAAAGCGGTCAACAAGTCAGCGCATGAACCCCGCAACTAACGCAAAACCCCACAGGCATCCACACGGATTCCAACGGCAACGTCTACGCCGGATGCAATGACGGCGTGCACGTCTGGAACCCCTCTGGAAAGCTTCTTGGAAAGATCTATACCGGAATCGTCGCTGCGAACTTCCAGTTCGCCGGCGATGGTCGCATGATCATCATGGGCAAGACGAATCTGTTCTACGCGACACTTGCGGCTTCGGGTGCCCCGTTGTATTTCTAGATGGTCTGACTTTGATTAACACAATTTCACTAGTTCACAATTTTGAAGATTGAAGGCTGAGGTATTGAATACGCGTCGCAGAATTAAGGAAAACCAAATGACAGTAGATTGTTGGAAACTAGGGATGAGTAGAGTTAGAGAAGAAATACAATCAGCAAACGATTGTATGGCTTTTTTCCCTCTACCAGAGTTTTAATGAGGTTGCTCCTAACGTACTCGGTTGACACAGACATCCTTACAGTTGTCAAGAACGCTTGACGATAGATATTACAAAGAGTTGTCTCACTGATTCAAATTTCTAATAGCGAAGGTGTTAAAGGTGCCATTTGGAGAGGCAAACTACTGCTATTCGTCCCGATCCCGCCGTACCTGCTGCCGCATCGCTAAGACACCTGTAGTCTACTTGATTTATGCAGCAATGTGTGATACTCTTACTATCTCCTACTTCTCCTTGGCAGCTTCAAGCAGCTCTTCACCCGTGAGTTGCATGTATCGAATATGCTCGACTTCTTTGAATCGTCAAATTGCCAGAATAGTTGCAGGGTCGAAAACCCCATGGTATGTTGGTACAACCTGATTTGGATTGTCTGTATATGATGCTGTACTTGCTGCTGTGATGGAACCCCGAGCGTCTGGTTTCTTCAACAGATCGCACACTCGATCGAGATGGTTGGAAAATTCTTCCAGGGTCGATGGGGCCGGGTTGATAATGTAGACATCCTCGATGATTCGGTCGCCGCGTCCGAATTTCTGGAGTTTGCCGAACGTTCTGAATTGAAGCCAGACATGGTCGAATGGGTCGAGGTCCTCTTTCGGAGAGGCATACGCCTGAGAGCTTTGGCACATGGGCGTTGCTGTGGGTGGGCGTATCACAGTGTAAAAGTCGGAGTCAACGAGCTCGCGGTAAACGTACTCCGCAAGCGACAGGCTGACAGAAACGAGAATGAAGAAATAGGACTCGTGCAAAAGTTCAAATTGCTGAGGCGTGAAAGGAACCAGGAAATGTGTTATCCAAGCTGCCTGACGAAAGACCCAAACAAGTGTCCGTATATCAGCTGGTATCATCATTGTTTCTGAACATTTGAGTTGTTTGAGGTAAATGCTGGAACAAATTTATTTGACTGTATAACTTAATGCATGACGAGAAGCGGATGAAATGGTCAAAGAGCCTCCAAAGTAATGCGTGCCTCTTTTTGTAAATTTGTTGTTTTTGATTATCTCCGATCCGTACCCAGACAATCTGGCTCACACCTTTGCAATTGACGCGGGGGTCATTTTCGTGGACGGCCAAACATTCATCTCTTTCTTGCCAACTGTTTATTTGAGGTTTCAAGAAGAAGCCAGCAGGCAGGGTATGTAGATGAGTTTGAATTCTGGAACCAATGAGCGATAGATCAGATTGGAGAGCCCTTCGCCAGCTCTGTCTTGTGGTCACGCATCACTTCCTTATGGGGGTTTCTCAACACCTTTTTCGCGCGCATTATCATCTCAATCGCACGCACTAGCATCTCACATTTTCCTTCACAACCCATTCTCGCTCTCCTGCGATGGATAGTAGCCACGTCACACATCCCGGAACTTTTATGTATCAAACTGAACAACAAAGACTGCATATCAAGGTCCTCGTATGGCATCTGTCTTGTGGAGCATCTTTTACTGGGCATTTTACTCATCTTTGGCCTACGTTTTGCCATTTCTACCACAAGGTTGCCTACCTTTCAACGCACTCCCGAGGCTTACGCTTTCATCTATTTTATCGGCATTGGCTGTCCCGGCCAGTGGTTGGCCATACTGTGGTGGTCCTGTCTGGTAACCTGAACTAGGCAGCCCACGTATGTGAGAAATCTAGGAATCCATTATCGAGTAAGAGACACAAATTGTCACCTTTTTGCGACCTATTCGCGCTAACCTTCGGACTCCTAGACTATTCAGTTAGATTTTGGGTGCAGGAAGAGGTCCTACGCTCAATCTCACGAGTTCCTCAAAAGGTTCAACACAGGATGACATAAAAGTGTGTACGGGCCAATAATTCCAGGCACATGGCACATGGATATCTCTGGAACAGAGCCGTTCAAGTTCCCAGGTGTAGGTAGCCTAGGTCACTCTCAGAAAGCAATTCTTTTCAGATTTTACCTCCGTGGGCGGGCTTCTCGATCTCAAGACTCCAGACGCGTCGTGCCATAGGATTACATGCAGTCTGACCATGGCTGCTATCCTGCGCTGTCGTCTGCCTGTCTTTGACCGACCGTTGGGAATTGGCATCAAATCCAATTCAGCGGCTTTTCCCGATTCGGGCGTTGAAACACTATTCCTAGCCAGCTACAAACTTCAGGCGGCCATGAAATTTGCGCTATGAACCCAATAATGCCTGCAAAGGCCGGATCCCCTTATATTGGGCCTATTCAACCAAAAGTCATTTGTGGAAGCATTACAACGTGATCATGGATATCAATTGTGGTAAACTTAGGAAATCCACGTTTTGGTGAGGTCCGTCACCAACATCAGCTTTCTCGCTCGCAGGCCCAAAATGCGCCTGGAGAGCCATTTGTGAATGCATTTCGAGAACAATCGGAACCAGAATGATGTTGAAAGAAAGCGGAATCACGACAGAGATCTCAAGAGTCGAGCGAATTCACATTCTGACGCTTGCACTGATGGTACCGTAATGCGACGATGCCTCAATCAGCACCATCCAACTCCAAATGGCGGCGACAAGTGGCATCGACTTCGCTGGAAAGGTATCAAAACTGAAGTCGAAATTTGGAAACGTATCGAAGAACCAGAGTTTGCGGCGCCTTTGGCGACTCACTCATTTTCAGCTCGGCTCTGTTGGCTGGCAGTGGACCGTTGGGAGTGGTGGCTGGCGCTCCCGACAAGCTGTGCGCCGCCACAGTGATCATCGCGACCGCGGGGTTCCCCAAGCTTGAACAAGGCCTTCCCTGCAGGTTGGAGTGGGACATGTCAACATCGCTGTCCAATCAGAGAACGCCGCGTCGGATGACGTAGGCAGCAGCCATTTGCGCACTCATTTCCAGTGAGAGTCGCGTCCAAGCGATTGCAGGAACAACTTCGAACTTTAAACCGACGACGACCTCGTTCCTACGGTACCCTCCGAGCCTGATGGCCACTACAAAAATGCCAGAATCACAGCAGTCGGCGTGGTCATCACGCGTCGATGTCGTTCTTCGCCCTGTCGAGCGACCGGTCAGCTACCTAACCCGCGCCGGCATCGCCGCATCGTACCCTCTGCGCGGTATCTGGTACTTTCTGCGAAACAAGGAGTTCTACCCGCTCTTCCTCAGTCGATTGCTACCGCTATCCATCATATCCTTCCTGGTATACTTCATACTCTTCACGTTTGCCTTCCTGCCGCAATTCGCGTTCTTGGCCATCTTCCACGGCTGGGGCGCATGGGTCAACGCGGTGGTGCTCGTCCTAGGAGAGGGAGTAGTGATTATCCAGGGCCTGTTTGAGGGCTTCTTTGTCGACGAATGCCGAGTCGACGTCTTCGACGTGAGACTTCCACGCAAGCCAAAGTGGGCAGTTCCAAGCAAAACTAACGATGCGTGCTAGGCCACCCTCATCAAGGAGTCCCATACCGAGCTCGTTGCCCGGCACCGAATTCTCTTCCCCGACGCCCCGACCGCAGTCAAGATGCTTGGCAAGCCAACGACCTCTGCCATCTACACGCCCTGGAGCATGGTCCAGATCATCGAACTGATCATCTTCCTCCCCCTCAACTTCATCCCGGTGGTCGGCACGCCGGCGTTCATCATCATCACGGGCACGAGACTGGGCAAGCTTGCCCACTACAGATGGTTCCAGCTGCGGGGTCTGAGCAAGAAGGAGTCCAAGAGGGAGATATCGTCGAGGACATGGGAGTACGTGTGGTTCGGCACGGTGGCTATGCTTCTTGAGCTTGTGCCGGTGCTGTCCTTTTTCTTCCTGCTCACAACATCGGCGGGCGCGGCACTCTGGGCGGCGAGAATGGAGGACGAGAAGAGGAGGGAGGCCGTGGAGAGCTTGGTTGGAGAGCCTTTGCCGCCGCCGCCTCCCTACGAGGATGACCCGGTCTAGACTGGAGAAGTACATTCCTTATCTCGATTACCAGCAAGCAAGCAATCAAGTGACTTCAATTCAACCTCTACCACAGCCCTCCTGCAAGCAGCCATACTCTGCTAAGCCCACCTCATCGGCGAGGTCATCGCCAGCCACTCACCAAACCCAGGACCACCAGGCTCCTGCTTCTGTCTTCCTCCTTATCCAACGAGGTGACCTGCCCTGCCCAAACGCGTTTCTCTCCTTCCATCTGTCTTCCTGCCTTCGCGCCTCATTTCTCCTTCCTTCCTACCAAGGCTAGATTCCAGCCTGTTCCATGGCTGATAAGGAAGTGGGGAGCAGCTCTTTCCTGGGAAGGCACCGGACTTGTCTCCTTCCCAGCTTGACTTGGGTACAGTGCATGTGCCTCGCCGCGGCTGCCATTCCGACCAACCTGTTTCCCTTTGCGCACCTCCTTCCTGCCCGCTCCTCTTGCGATACGGTGAGTCAATGGGACTGGTGAGGCGAGGACCTTCCCACGGAAGTCGTGCCTCCTTCAACAACTGTTCAACTTGCGGAAGGCAATGACCTCTCTTGCCCCACTGGTTTCGAAACCAGGCCACCTGGCTGACCGAACGATTCCAGGCGGTTCTGTTCAGAGTCACATGAAGCAACAGGTACTTTTTCCGGAGAGCAGTCGCAATCCTCAATGGACAGTCGCATGGTCAGACCGGCGAGGACGGGACTTCATGTGCCTCTGGTGGACCCCATATTGTTGCCGCATTTGATCACGACCGATGGCTACGACATATTTGCTGTGGATGAAATGCTCCCTCCCCAAATATGCTCGCCTCCGTCGGCTCTTCACTGGCCTGCAAAGTATGTGATTGTGTGCTCTGGCTTTCGTTGGTGTTTGACATGATGCCCAACCTTTTCTCCTTCCGCGATCTGGTGCTTGCCCGGCTCACATCCTTCGTGTGCCCCGCCGTGCCTTCCATCTAGGTAGAGTGTGAGGCTGGCAACTGCAGTGCACTCCTCCCGTGACCCGGAGACTTCCTTCCCAGAACTTCAAACTGCAACATTGAGGAAGGAGGTTCCTCCTGCCTCTGCCTCTGCCTCTGCCCCTCGATCACTCCCCCTCTCCCGTCTATTTAAACCCCCCCTCTCTCCCATCATCCTCCGACTTCTTCTCTTCGTCATCCCATCCTTCATTTCTGGCGTCCGCCCTCGTTTGTCTCTGTCTTTTCTGTCGTCTTCGTCCTTTGTCTTCGTCCTTTGGCGTCCTTCCTCGTCCTTCGTCGTCCCTTAGCGTCCTTCCTCGTCCTTCGTCGTCCCTTAGCGTCCTTCAGCGTCTTCGTCGACATGCGAGCCCGAGTCATCGGCGGCCTCGCGGCCTTGGGCGTTGCCCTGGCCTCAACCTGCCCTACCCTCACGCAGACCGTCTACATCCCCGTCATTGCCCAGCCCACTTCTCTCCCTCCTACCACCATCACCGTCGACGCCTACACCCCTGGCAGCTCTCAGTACACAGGCCCCAAGCCTTGGGAGTCTGGCCCCATCATCACGTCCACTGTCTACATCGCTCCCACTCCCGACTCCTCAATTGCCAGCATCCCCGGCAACGTCGATGGCAATCCTCCTGCTACCACCCTCCCTGGCGGCCAAGTTACCCCAAGCGCTCCAGGAGGCAATGGTCAAGGAACCTCGACAGTCTACACGTTCCCTGCTGGACAGACTCCTCCTTCTTTCCCTTGGAACCCTACGGACCCTGGCACCAACTCTGACGGCGTCGTCGTCTTCAGCACTACTCTGTACAACACCAGACCTGGATCGGGAGGCACTCCAACAGTCGACACTCTCGTCACTTGTTTCACCGTCACCTTTCCCTCTGCGACGGACTCTGGCAATACCCCTGGGGCTCCCGTTGGCGGTGGCTCTGTTAGCACCGTTGTCGTTCCCACAATGGTCCCGGGCTCTGATGGCAGTCTCTCCTACTCTCTTCAGACGCTTCTTTCTTCATTTCCCCCGGGCGTTGGCAATGGTGTTCCACCTGCTACCGTCGTTACCACCACCTACACTATGCCGGCAGGTGCTCAGGACCCCACGGCAGGCACTCCTGTTATCGCCACTCTCACTCTCACGTTCCCTCAACCTCCTGCGACTGGCGGCTCACAACCTCCGGCATCTCCTGGTGTTCCTGGTTCTGCCCCATCTGGCCCTGCTACCATCACTGTCATTCAGCCTCCTAGCGTTCCTGGCTCTGCCCCGTCTGACCCTGCTACCATCACTGTCATTCAACCTCCTGGCGTTCCTGGCTCTGCTCCGTCTGATCCTGCCACCGTCACTGTCATTCAGCCTCCTAGCGCCCCTGGTTCTTCTCCATCTGGCCCTGCCACGATCACTGTCATCCAGCCAAACCCCTCGTCTCCTGGCATTTCCGGACCAGCTGTTCCTGTCGGACCTTCCACCATCACCGTCGTTCAGCCAAGCGCCTCTTCTCCAGCGGGCTCAATTGTCACCGTCTTCATGACTTCTGACACTCCTCCTGCCGGAGATGTTCCGGGCGGCCCTGGTTCCATCTTGAGTCAGACTATCTCTCCTAGCGACTCCATTCCTGGTGGCTATGGCGACTCGTCCCCTTCAGCTGGCCTTCCTTCTGCGATCACAGTCACCCTTCCAGCTGGCTCCGGCTCCGGCTCTGGCTCAGACTCGGCTTCTCAGGGTCCTGGCAATGCATCGCCTGTCACCGTCACCGTCCCAGCTGGTTCTGGCTCAGATGCTGGCTCCGGCTCTCAGGATCCCGCTGGCGCAGCACCTGAGACGGTCACTGTTCCTGCTGGCTCTGCTACCGGCAGCATTCTTGGGGGATACAGCGACCCAGCGCAAGTAACTGCTTCTCCTGGTCCTCTCGGCTCTCCCTCTGTGGTCACATTGTGGCCCACTGCCCAGACCGATACGGCCGCACCTGCTGCTCCAACTGACGCTGCCACTGCCGTTGGCTCTGCTCAGCCTGGCGCAGCGAGCACCAGCTCTTGCACATCAACTCTCACACCGCAGCCGACCCCGACGGCAGTCAGCTCCATGGAACCCATCTCGGCAGAACCCAGCCCACCGGTTCCAAGCTCGACACAGACCAGCTCTTCTCTGCTTACAAGCACACTGGTCAACGTCATTTCGGAAGCCACAACCACCTACTCTTTCCCATTCGAGTCCCTGGTCACTTCCATCTCGGTCATCACTGTGAGCCCGGCAGACCCCGGCAACGCCGCGGGTGGCAGCCCTCCCAGCGCCAGTACCAGCGCCAGTACGAGTGCCAGTGCCAGTGCCAGCGCCAGCGTCATTGTGAGTGCAAGCACCATTGCCAGCGCCGGCGGCAACGTCCAGAGCTCGCTGGTTCTCAGCACCCTGGTCCAGGTAATTACGACCACGCCAACCCCCACGGCAGGAGCTGCCCTCGAGCGTCGTGCCTTCCAGAAGCGCCAAAACGCAACTGCCCCCATTTTGGCGGCGACCCCCATGTGCACGGGTACCACTGAGGTTGGGACGCTGTCATTGGACGTAAGTTTCTTCCTTGTCTCCATCGTCGTCCTGCGTCGTCTTTGTCGCCATTGTCGTCCGGCGTCCTTGGCCATTGCTGACAAGACTTGCAGTTTGATGACCTCTCGGTTGGCCCCGTCTACAACCCCTACCACCGCTTCTGGTTCTCGAAGGGGTTCCTCGTCGGTCCTCCCCCCTCGGACCCGTACCTGCCCTCCTCTGGCGGCCGCCTCGTCGAGTTCGTGCCTCCCATGCTCTCCAACACGACTGGATTCTCTGGCGACACCGCTCAGATTGGCATGGGCAAGACGGCATCATCTCCGTGCTTCCAATTCGACTTCTACGGCATCAACCTCGGCTGCGACTCTCGCATCGCCGGCCAGCTCTGTGAGTTCACGTTCACGGGCTACCAGTGGAACACTACACAGAGCAACGAGACGGAGTTCGCCAGCCAGACTGCCTGGGTGCCTTCTTGCCCTGCGATGAAGGAGTGCCCTCTCACCGTTTTCAAGGCCACTGGCTTCTCTGGTCTGAGCTCAATCACCGTCACACTTCGCGTGGATGGCCAGCCTCGCACCTGGTGGGCTGACGACCTTCTTGTCGGCTGGAGCAAGAACGACTGCGAGTCCGCTGCCTGTCGCCAGCAGACTGGAGTGGACGCTGTCACTATCGACAATGGCCCGGTCTGGTACTGGACGTCGCTGGGCATGAGGCTTTTGAAGCCGTCTCGGGTCATCAAGCACCTTTGATCTCGCGGGAGGATGATTGATACGACTGTGTAGTGATGATGTGAAGGATTTCTTGGGAGACTCGCGAAAGTCGGAACATGAGAAAGGAGGAAATGGGCCACTTGCACCTACCTGATGTATGTTACTAGCATGTCAAATGAATTGTTTTGGAGGTCCATTGCTTCTGTTGTCTCTGTCTTTCGTTGTCCTTCGTCGTCCTTCGTCGTCCCGCTTCGTCTTCCTGCTTCGTCTTCCTGCTTCGGCTTCCTCTCTCGCCGCAAACAATAAAACAGGATCGCCTACTGATCCATCGCAGCCATTATACTGCTCGTCATCACTACTATTGGACAAGTGTGCTGACCAGAAAGAACCGCGAATTGTGAAAACAAAGACAATTTGACGATCTGAGCTAGCAAGCAAGTGGTTTCATACAGAAGTAATCCGAACACCAATGAAAGAACATTCCACGTTGCCATCCCTTGACACGGAATATCAAGCAACATTCTGAGCAAGTATCCCATCCGACTAATTCAATACTCCGAATCCGACTCCACCTGAGGGTCCTCGCCATCGCTGCCCATCTCCGACTCGTTGTACTCGATCTCGTCATCGTCAGCATCGCTGTCTGCGTTTTCATTTTCGCCCATGTAGTCCAGACCGAAATCATCCAGAGGCTGGTCGTCTGCATCCTGTTGAACCTTCTGGCGACTGATGGGGACGAAAAGCTTGTCATGCTTCTCCGTATCAGTCTTGCGGAAGAAAGGGTGGGTAGCCTGGAGAGGCTTTCCCTGGGCGATGAAGCCCATGGGGGTAGAGACAAAGTCCTGACCACGGCGTCGAGCAGCCAGCCATTCTTGGCAAAATGTCAATGGACGAGGTGTCAGACCAGTCTTGGCTGGCTTGGCCGACGGCTTAGATTCGACTGCTCCGTCAAGCTGTGCCCTCTCCAGATCTTCATCAGAAGACTCTTCCATGTCTTCGGAAAGAGAAGTCTCGTCAATACCGAGCAGGCGGCATATCTCTGCATACTCGTCCCACTCAAAGTAGAGCCGTCCGGCGTATAATCCCAGTTCAACCCTCAACCACATTGGCGCTTCCCAGCCGTTAGCAAGAGGCGGGATACTGAGATAGTCAAGTTTGCTGAAATGAAGCATCTTGCGGGTGACGGGGGCCGAGTATAGAATGAGATGTGTCATATGCTTGGGGCCCTTGTTTCTGATAAGAGGCAGAAGCATCTCGGCTTCCTCGGGGACAACGACGAGAGCGACACCAGTGACATCGCTCCAAAGAATCCAATTCACATTGCGCTGTAAATCACTTGTCAGAACTGCCGCCAACATGAAGGCTTTGCGGAATGTACTTACCAGGAAATTGTCATTTGTCAAGTCGAAGGTGAGCTTGATTGTTCGCTCGAATTCTGTGGAAACGAACAGCCGTGCCTGTGTTGATCGATCGGCAACCTTGAACTTTTTGCCCGTACCCGTCTTTGCCAGCGACTTGAGAACTGGCATGAAGCTCTGAGATCCAGCAGAAATTCTTCCGTTCAGTGCGAATGACTCGATATCTTGAGCAAGCCCCGGGAACGACAGCGCTGGGTAGTGCTGGGGCTTTTTGACTTGGCGAACAGTCTCCACCTCGAATGCCACTTCTCGCTCTTGCTCGACCTCCTGCAGAGCTGAAGCATGAACAGCCCGACCCGTATCTTGGAATGCTTTGCGTCTCGTATTGAGCTCCTTGACAAATGATCTGATCTTAGGGTTCGAACCAGCTCGGAAATCGCCGGTGCCCTTGATCTTTCGCTTGGGCTCGTACATTTGCTGCAAGCTGAACTGCTCGTTCTGTTTGATTGTGGCCAGGTAGTCTTCTCTTTGGGCCTTATCTCGGAGGAACTCGGAATATTCAACGGTGGCCTGCATGCGCCGGCAAAAGTCGATGCCTTGAGCGTAGTAGAGTGGTTGCAGTTGCTCAATGCCATCGCAAGTGTTGTCTAACAGCCAGCCAATCCTGCACACGGTCAGTGTGGCCCGGTGCCTAGGAACCCGAGTACTTACACGTCGTGAGAGTCGACAGTGGCGCCGAGAGGTTTGGACTGCAAATCCAGAATGCTCTGATATACCTCAGGTGGAGCAAAGAACGTCACGGATTGAGTAGTTCCCAACTGTCTCAATCGCATGGCAGCTGTTGGAGATAGGTCAGTATCTTTCTCACCCCATAACGCAGGGATGATTATTCCACTCACCTTGAACAGTATGGTCCTTGGTCTGCCCGAGGCCGAGAGTAAGTGCGCCTCGAGCAGTAGGGGGAAACTTCAGGTCTGTTCCTCGAGTATGTGCCTAGAGCCATTTAGCCAAATTCCACGGCACGGCATGGCCGTCATCTTACCTCGTCCAAGTAAACCAAACATCTACTCAGGTCATCCGCGTACGGCGAAGCAAGTAGTGGGGTTTGTCTGCCAGTCCTTTGAATGACCCACGGTTTGTTCTTTTCGTCAAAGAACAAAGCAGCGAAAGCCCGCTGGTCAACTTCCAGCCATTTCTTCGCAAGGCTGACGTTGTCCATCTCCAGGATCTGAGCTCCTGCATCAATCAGAATACTGATGTCTCGTCGTTTGAGCTCTTGCAAAAGGTCTGATTCAGTCGCCCTTCCCCCTTCCGAGCCCACGATCTTGTGACACTCACGAGATCGTTCATGCAAAAGGTAAGTCAGAACCTCAGCATTCGTGTGAGACAGGCCGGGAAGATCTTCCTGCTTGATTGTGAGAGGCAACATCGTACGGTTGTCATTTGTGCCACTGAATCCAGTTGTCAGGGCCCTGGAAATCTCTTGGCTGTCTCCATTGTTTGAGGAGGGAGTGTCGACCGTGAATAGTGGAATATCCCATCCATTGGACTGAAGCTTGACTCTGAACTGCTTAGCGTGTTGGGGAAAGACGAAGTTGTTCATGAAGTAGTCAATGGTTGTCATATTGTACCGTACAGCCTTCCAAATTTCGACAAGCTGCAGATCATCATCTACGTTGATGGAGTTCCATGCTTTGAGGGACTCGGGAAACGATTCGGTGGTCTGAGTCCATTTGTCATACTCAGCCGATGGTTCATCGGACTTGAGAAGGTGCTCCAAGGACTGGGTGAGCTGCGAGACACTGATGCCGTCGTAGTAAAAAGCCAGGCATGTAAACAGAATAGCAACATCTGGATGTCCCCATTCAGACTGCTCGCTAGGAACACCCTTCGCATGATATGGCACAGCGATGGGGTCTCGCAGAGGGTGTAGACCGTACTGGACGTTCCATCGCTTCTTCAGAGTCATCATCAATATCCGATTCGCCAGAATTCCCCGTAAAAGATAGACTGTCTGGCGAACAGCGGGCCGATCCGGACAGAGTTGACGAATGCGCTGCAGAGTGACGTCCCGAGGTTTGCCTGTGAGGAACTCCCGAATCGCAAGACGGTCCGCCGCTTCTAGACTTTGGACCGGAAGGATCCCATCAGTACCTCTCAATACGTCAGCGGTGAGGCCGCGAATGAGTTCTTCCTCGACATCTGACCGGAGGAAGAAAAGCAGAGGAAAGCCACCACCAGGCCGTCGAACCACCTCAATCGAGTTGGGGAATGCACTCGTCAGCCCGTAAGAATGACGATCAACAAGTCGTAGAATAGCTTGAGTGACTTGCCATCGTGAAGGATGGCCATCCACAGTAGTTTGCGAACCAGAGGGGTAGATGAGCTGTGTTCGTACAGCCAATGTGTGATCGGACTCATCGAGAATATCACGGCATCGAGTGCGAAGCCATGATTGAACATTGATCATGGGACCAGCTTCCGGAACCCTGTTGTCAAGAAGGCGCTGCAGTCCGCTCAACATGAAAGAAAGGTTATGCTCTGGTTGGCATACCATCACCCCTGCTTCCTTCATCATGGTCCGGTGGACTCTGTGGTACGCCCGAATGATATGCTCCTCGGTGGGTGTTCGCCGGGAAAACGGAAGGTGGCGCACTTGACGGTCAAGTAGTCCACCTAGGCGACCTTGAAGCAATTGCGACGTCTGGAGGAGCAGAGCCTTTGGTACAACCACTCTGACGAGGTTCTGCCGATTGGCGAGCGCTGCGGCAACCATTGGAATAATGCAGGATGTCTTGCCTGAGACACAGTTAGTATGCTGCTAAGCGACAAATGGAAAGAAGGCGGAGATAATCAGTCAACTTACCTTGACCCATGTTCATTTGAAGAACGGAATTGTTTCCCGAGGCGGGAGAAATCGTAGCCAGTGCCACATCGACCTGATCGGGGCGGATGAGAAGGTTCGCTTCAATCTCCAAGAGCAGCCAATCTGGGTGGTCGCAAGGCTGCCAATTGGAATGTCCCTGGTTGCTCATCTCATCTTTGTACCTTCCAGCATCACCTCGACGAACAAAATCATTGATTCTGAGGTCTCTTTGCGTATTCGTAATTGCGAGGCCAAAGTCGATCAACGTCTCTTTCGCATATTTACCGAACGTGATGGGCTGCGCGGTTGATCTCAGCTGTTCTAATAGCGTAATGTGAGTGATTGCAGGCCACAACTGTCCAGCCTGGAGCCAAAACAGCTGTTGGGATGAATGGGTATCATCGGGTTTCTCAAGAGCCTGTTGAATCTTCTCGAATCGGCGCTGGATAGACATTAGCGATAGGGACGCCTCCCTTGCCACAGAGGCAGTTGGCTCGTGATTTGTCGACTCTTTGGGTTGTTTCCTAGTCACAAAAGCATCCAGACTTCTTTGCAAATCCTCTGCGTACTTTTGGCGGACCATCGAGGGGGACTTAGAAAACGAGGCGACCATTTGCTTCAGCTCAGCTGTCGAGTCACTGGAAGGAATGAGCGCGGTCTTTGAAGACATCCAGCTGGGGGCGAGGACATTTGTTCCGGTGCTTCGGACGTTGGAGGACGGCAAGGTGATGGGTTTCCGAATGTGGGCTGGATGGCGGGCCTCGTTCGCGGCAGGCGTTGTCTTGGTTGCAACTTTGGCAGGCTGGTTGCTGGGCTTTCTTGACTCTGAATCAATGCTTTGCAATGCTGGGAACGTCTTTTGCAACAGATCTGTTCTCAATCGCAAGATCTCGCCTCCTCGGAGACGCTCTTCGAAGAGCTCCTCGGAAGCAATGAAGACCGGAGCCTCGTACTCGACTTCGGACTGTCTGCGATCCAACACGTTTTGTACGGCATCGAGATGAATAGAAAGATCCATATTTTGGTAGAGTCGCTTCCATTCAACCCTGACAAGTTTCAATGCAGCTCCCACATCGATGAGCAGTGATTTAGCAAGTTCCGCAACCCCTGGCTCTTCGCATGGCCATTGAGCCAGCAAGAAATTTGCCAGGTACTTGCAATCCTCATCTGATCGTCGCTCCCATGCGTCTCTCTTTTCTCTCATCTTGCGGAATTGCTTCGCGCTGGCAAATTGCTGCAACTCTTCCCCGTCATCTTTTGGTGGTGGCATTTTGTGAAGCGCGATGATGCGCATCAACTGTTCCAGCTGAGGCAGCTGGTTAGGTCTGAAATTCTCATACTTTTCCCACATGGGAAGCTCGATGGCTTTCAGTTCGTCAAAAATGGCAAAGGCAGCTAAGGTTTTGACCAAACACATATCTACCTTGAAGCTGAAGGCAATTGGCGCCAGGACGAACATCAAAGCGAACGGGCTCTCTTGCTCTCGGCATGCCTTAACGAGAGACCCCCAGCTCTCCGCTGCGTCAACTCCCAGGCGATCAGTGAGCGAAACCTTATCGTAAGTCTCTCTAAAACCTCCAACACTGTTGCCCATAGATAACTGAAGGGCTAGAGATGATGTTGTCGAAAGCTGCTCCGGCCAGGTTCGAATGATGTGAGCGATCTCGAGAGTTTGGCAGTGCCGGGTATTGGAGGGCAAGGGACAATCTCGAGATCCATACTTTTGGTCAGATACCTCAATCAGTTCTGTCCTGTCATCGAAGCATCGCTCGAAAGCTTGTCTGCGTGATTCGGCTCTATGCCGTAGATGGTCATCTCCAGATGCAGGCAATGCGTCAAGGCTGGTGTCCGAGCCGAGAAGCGAGAAGGTGTGAAGCTCATCGGATACAGACAAGATCCCTTCCACCAGAGGTCTGAATCTCTCATGCTGAATGCTCTCGGTAGCGCAGTCGTCCCACATATCCGTCTTCATCACTCGGAGATCTTCTGGGTAATATTCATGACGAGGGCTCAGGTGAGCTATGCTGGTAAGCAGGCCAACGGGTCCGGATCCTAGAGGCTGCCATGGCTGACAAACCCCAGAAGACAACCATTGAAGGGCTTCCTCTGTGCCCGTTCTTCCAGTGAGGGGATCGGGAAAAACGGAAGATGTGTAGGCATGCAATAAGGCTTTCATATAGAGAAGCATGGGCTCCGCCGCGCAATCCAATCTTCCCAAGGACTTGTTGATGTTGAACCGTCCGTACATGTCAGCAGGCAGTGTACGGGCGATCATAATGTCTTTCCCTTCGATTCGCTTCGCTTCAAACTGACCCAAGGGAACCAGAATGCTTCTTTGTGAGGAATCGCGCGGGTTCCGGAAGACAAGCTTGCTGCTGAGCCCGTACCACGTTCCCGCGTCCTGATCCAGATCGATCTCAGAACCCAGCTGGGGTGATTGGAGGATCCGACGAGGATTGACATAGAAAAGCAGCTGAAGTCTTCTGATCTCCACTTCCAAGTGTCCTAAGGCTGGCTGATACACTAAAATCTGGACCTTGTTCTCGAATCCATCGAAGATTTTGCCCACACGGTTGAATAGAGGGCTGTAGGTATCAACAAGTCTGTCGAATCCTGCTGCTCTTCGGGGCCTTTGGCAGACTCCGCGATGTATGTCGAGCGTCCAATTCCTAGTATGGATGTTCCAAATGTCGGGGGCACAAGTAATGAATAGTTTTCCGGTTCTCAGATCACTAAGATATGATTAGAATGTGGATCAGAATGGGAAGAGTGGAGGACTTACAGCCAATGTCGGCAGTCGTCCAATAGCGGACCCGGAAGATCCCACGATGTCTGTGTCCGAAAGACCTTTCTTGGAATGAGTTGGAGACATTGATTACCTTTGGTGGCGCGGACAATCATGTTTCCGGCTTCAAATCCCACGTCAATACGATAGTTTCGGGGCTTGAGGCACAAGGTATAGTCCATCCCCCTTTGAGAGGAGGGGAATGTAAGGAGAGCCTGGTCGCCAAAGAGCTCGTTGAGGACTTCAATGTGTTCGGGCGCTTTGGGTAGCTTTCCCAGAGGCTTGTTGTCAACTAGAAGCAGCCCTTGCACGTAATTGTAGTGAACTTGTACCAGGTTTCCTTCTTCGTTCTCCTGAATGTCGCACACGATCCATGAAGGCTGCTCTGAGCATAGGTTGTAGATTTGCCGGGGGCGATCTTGGGGCTCGGGCCAGACAGCTCGAATGGCCAACCGAAAAATGTCTGGACTGCGCATGATGGAGGCGCACACCAAAGATGCGAGACGATATGACAGTTTCAAGTCGGAGACAACAGCATGCCGGAGCACCTGGGGCAGGGCGCCGACTTCTACCACCAGGTTGTCCTGCACAGTGATACAGCACTCGATGTATGCTTGGAGAGAAAAGTCGTCCAAGAGGGTCGCCTGGCTGCGATGAATGACAAATGTTCTTTTGCAGAGAATCGCCGCCCATAAAGCGTATTGCTGACATCTTCGAGCTGCCTCTGTGTCGCTTTCTTTGTACGTTTCTGCTCGCAGCATCTCCACCCAGCGCAGACAAATTTGACGAGCTCGAACGAGAGAACTGAGTGCTTTCAGCGAAGCATTTGGACTCGTGGCTGTGAGAGTATGTGTGCGCAGAAGAATGGTGATGATGATGTCCATCAAGTATGTCTCGCGCCAATTGGCCTCCAAGCTGTCCAGTCGAATTGTGAGCTGCTCCACGAGCCGTTCACAGAATGACACCTCTCGAAAGATCTTGTGGATTTTCCTCAAAACATCTCTTCCACGTTCACCACCGTCGGCATTTCCGCTGATTCCATCGTCATCGGCTGGTCCGCTCTCACACACGAGGTGGGTAACTACCAGCATCGTCACCTCGCTGGAGAAGTTCAAGTTCGTCGATCCGAGTTCGGTCAACAGAGCAAGCCAACGCTGTGTTTTTCCAGACATCAGAGTCTGCATCGCCAGGTATTCATGAACGTTAATGCCAGCGGGACAACTGGATTGGCTGGCCATGATGTCGTAAGAAGAGGGGCCAGGGCCGCCAGGGGCAAAAGACCTATGCTCGAACAGTTTGCTGAAAGGCGATGACTTTGGGAGTCTCAGAGCCACGTGGTGCGCAAAGGTAGGACGGAATTTGAGTCTTCCGGGCCAAGTGCATGTCCCTTCGTCAAACATTCCAAGCTTCATCCCATTTGGCCGGCAAACGCCCTCGCGGCCTCCTTCCCAGTCAACTGGGAATGGAACTGACGTGTAGTGGGTGGTAATGACTGAAGACGATTAGGTTAGCATGGCAAAATCATTACTGGGACCAACGTCCGGAGCAATCACAGAGGACTGGAACCTTAAGCGCGAACCATTGGCTGAGATATCGATATTGGATAGGTACTTACATGGCTTGGTGGTAGATGCAAGGCCAACTTTGGTTCGGTTTGGCTCGAAGAACGGCTTGAGCTGCAGATAGTCCTTGAGCAGACAACGCGGTGTGTTTCCTTTGTCATCGAATGGTGTGGCTAATTGCCGGAGGACCCACCAAGTTGTTTCGCGGTAGACCGCAAACTCCTTTGGGCAGGCGAGCTCGAAGATCGTCGCGCGTGTGACGACTGGGTCTGAGGGAAGCGGATTCTCAAAGATGGCGATTCGCATCTTCTGAGCGCTCCACATCATGGAGCATCTGGGACAATTTGGGTCGTGCTGCTCACGTCCCAAAAGATCGAAATCGTCTCTCAAGTACGAGCAAACACTGTTGTCGATCTGGCGGATTAGATCGTCGTACCTCTGGCTCTTTTTCTTCCACTCAGACTCCTTTGAAGCTCGCAAATCATCCGCCACCTCCACGATTGATTCGTGTAACTGCTTCAAATTGCACGCGTCTGCTGATTCAGAGTAGTATCGCTCACCGAAGCATCCTGGAGATGGGTCTTCGAATATGTTTCGACGTTCACTATTCGCGCGTTTGACACGGTCCGAAAGAAGAAGCTGGAGCGTGTTCAGCCGAGCCATATCGGTAAAGTGAGGCAGAAGAAGAACGTCGAGCATCTGCGGATGTAGAACGGGGTGGAATTCTTGAAGGAGGGGAAACCAGTGACAGGCGATTGCGTCCATCCTTTGCCACATCTCCATAACGGTCAATATCATCTGGCTCTTTTGCTCGGGGTTGCCCTCGTAGAGTGGCACAGCCATGCTGGCGTAGTCCGTGATACGCTTTGCGATTTCGGAACAAGTCTCTCCGGGCAAGTGGGAAAGCTCAAGCTCTCTATCAATCAGCTTGTGGTATGACTGGGCGTAGTGGCTGAGATGGTCTTTGGCGGCTTCCGCAAGACCTTCATTGGGTCTTGTCTGCTGCCTTCGACGGTGGCGAGGCATCTTGAACCGTTCCAAGGCGTTATGGAGATGAGCACGGCTGATCCGAAGGCTCAAGCGAAGATCGGCATCCGCGGCCTTTCGCGGTAGCAGTGGAATGTGTTTGTGCAACGAGGCCCTCTCTTGAGCCAAAGCGACATTCAAGACCCTGTTGCAGTTTTCAATGGACTTGTTGAACTTGGGTCCAAGAAAATCGAAGAGAAAACCGTAGCGAGAGACGATGGAATCGTTGACGCAGCGCTGCTTGTCGAGGTCAAGCTTGACCAAACGTCTGCAGATCTTTTTCTTCAGGAAGTGCACTCTCTCAATGCCGATGTTGTAGCTGGGCGCTTCGTCAAGAAATTTGGACAGGACCACGGCGATGTAGAACTTGTACTCTAGGCGACCGGACTCTGCATCCAACGCCATGGATAGATAGCGCTGAATACCGACGCGAATGACCAACCACAGAGGGAGTCGACGCCAGGGTTTCTCAGCTCTGTTCCAGCATACGTCGTCCCGCACTCGCTTCCGCAAAAGGGTAGGAGCAATCCTGCGACCGTTCTCCTCGAGAATTGCCATGAGCATAGAAGTGATGATTGACGGATCGCCGGTGTTGCGGTACTCGTAGACAATGGCGCCGGCCTTGAACGTATGGGCGGCAAAGGTCTTGGTGTTCTCAAGCGAGGCTTGCTCAATGAAGCTCGCGACGCTTGTCTGAAAGTCTTCGTCGCTGAAGGTGGTGTAAGGCACCGCAACAGCGATGCCAGGAAAATCCCAGACCAGGGCAGCCTTGGCGGCCAAGACGTCTTCGTTGCGGGGAGAGGCTTCGAAGGCCTCAAATACGACACAATCCTTGAAGATGGGGCTAAACGATTGTTAGCGACATGGAAAATGTAATGACTGGGGTGCAAACACTTACTCCTGGGCTCTGCGGACGATCAAGCCAGCATTCTGACTTTCGACGTGGAGAATGAGGCACCCCGAAGGGTCGAGGTTCTGGAAACGACGCACCAGGCTGGACTTGTCGATTCTTCCGGCGCGATTGACTTGCTGGCAGGCGATAAGGGTCTGGCGAAGTGATTGCCAATGGCTGTGGGAGGGGTTGTCTGCCTCGCTGCCGCTCATGATGGTGGCGGCGCCGATGAGGCGCTCAAGGAGGGCACCTTCGACGAGACGAAGCTGTCGATCATGTTCCTGGCGCTGTGGAAGCTGAGCGGGCAAAACCAAGTGGTTGAAAAGCGCGTCGTTGACCGCCGCTGGCTCCATCTTGGGCGTTTGCAGCCGCTCGGCTGGGGATGCTGTGGGAATCTGGACTTCTGGAGTCGTATGCTTTTGTGTAGTGTTTTTTTGGGGGGAGAGAAGGGAATTTCAGAAAAGATGAGAGGTGGTTCTCAAAAAGGCGTCAACACACGAAAATCGAGTGGTGGTGAAGACGCGACGAAAGTGTGGGAGGAAGGAAAAGGTGAAGGTGAAGTGGACGAAGTGCCCTGTGTGGTGTGGAAGCTGGAAAGGCAGATGACCCACTTTAGTTCGCTGGTGCCAGTGTCTGATGGATGCCTCGAGCTTTTTTGAGTGTGCAATGCTGTCTGGTAGGTCTTTTATTCCTGAGACGAGGCAAGAGCAGCCTGGGAGGGTGCCTGCCTTCCCGATGTGTGGTGGGTAGGTCCCTTGTCTGCCTTGTCCAAGTCGACAAACGGGCGACCAACGGCCCTGCAGGAGGCCGACCCAACGAGAGAAATGGGAGAGAAGATACCAAAGACAGCAACAGCGGCAGTCAAAAGAGACGCCGGTGACAAGGAACAACGACAAAAGGGACGACGACGGCGAAAAGGGACGAAGAAAAGGGACGACGACGGCGAAAAGGGACGAAGAAAAGGGACGAAGAAAATGGGCGACGACGAGAAAGGATGACAACGAGGAACAGCAGTATCGCCCAATAACTGGCTTCCAACATCTTCCTGTCTTTCATACCCACACGATATTGCTCAGTTCCGTCTCACACTTCCCAAGAACGAAGGGTGACTCTACAAGGACACCAAACGTAGTACCAATCACCTGAAATTCTCGAAATGCTACATGAGCTCCTACACCAGGTTCCCATCACAAGAGCACCTGCCATACCAGCAAATGCCTCACGAACCTTCTCAAACCTTGATCCACAACCACTTCCCATGCTTCCTCGCCCTCGCCATCCTCGCCGCGATGAGGAAACACATTCCAGCCAACATACACGCCCCCGCGTACGCCTGCGCCCCCGTGTACTTGTCTCCCTCAGCCGAGATGATGGCGCCGGCAATGGGCTGCCCGATGAGCACCGCAAACGAGATGAGCGTGAAGGTCATGCCCATCCGCGTGCCCTGCTTCCTCGGGTCCGCCGTCAGCGTGCCGATGCCCGAGGGCATGAGACTCTGGATCGCCCCCGTGAAGAAGCCGTAAAAGGTCGTCCAGACGTAGAGCCCCGTGACGGAGGACACGGCCGGCCAGCAGAGCATCATGATGCCGGAGATGAACGACATGGGGATGAACATGTTGACTGTGCCGATGTAGTAGGATGCAAAGTAGGCTGGGATGAGGCGCCCGGGCACGCCGGTGCCGTTGAGGAGGAGCAGGAGATTCAGCGAGGATGTGTAGCTGAGTCCGACGATGTCGCGGGAGTACGAGGCGATGTAATATGATGCGAAGAAAACGCCGAGGTAATTCTGTCGTATCAGGTCAGCCTCCAAATTTCACTGCCAACACCCGAGGATTCCTACCAGCCATGACCCAAGGGCATAGAAAGAGTACTCCAACTCCTTGAACGCCGCCCACTCGACCAGACTCCCAGCCTTCCTCGGCTTGATTCTAGGTTTCAAGATGAGGGACGTGACGAGCAACGTCACCATTTGCACCAGCGCGATCGCCCGGATGGTCCATCCAAAGCCGATCTTGGGAAGCAGCTGCCTCACCATGCTAGGGTAAATCATACCGCCAGTCGAGCTACCAATCGACACAAATCCTAGGGCAAGGGCCTTCTTCTTGTCAAAGTAGGTCGATGCCGTGGAGAGACTAGGGCAGAAAAGAAAGCCATTGCCGAGGCCCATGCAGATACCCTGAGCGAGGAAGAACTGCCAGTACTGTGTACAAAAAGAGGTCGTAACCATCCCTAAGACTACAAGGATGAAGCCCGCGATGAACAGGGGCCGAAAGTAGCCAGCGTCAGTGAGCCGGCCGGTGAATGCGCCGATGAAGAAGAGAAGGAACACCTCGAAGGAGCCGATCCAGGCGATGTCGGATGGCGGGCGGGAGAGGGTAGTGGTGTAGTAGGGTTGAAATACGCCGTATGAGTTCACGATGCCCCTAAAGATGTAAGCTACGGCTGCAGTGAAGAACATCCACGAGACCTACCAGGTATTCATGATGACGAGATGGGTGCCGAAGACTGTCGCAAGTTAACACACTAGACTCCTCTAGATTGAGGTCGTCGTCTACATACTAGCAAGCCAAGCCTTCACGCCCCCATCGGGCGGCGGTCCTTCCCCGATGCTAGACGTCGTAGTCGCCCGACTCAAGACTCGGTCCACACCTCCGGATTCCGGTTCAGCCCTCGGACCCGCGGCGCCGCCGCGTGGCACATCGGCCCCGTCATCGTCGGAGGAGGACGATAGCGACAAGAAGAACGCAGGCTCCTCCGCTTCCCCGCGCTTTTCTGCATCTTTCCCGCCTTTCTCCACCTTGCTGCCGGGGACGTCAGTCACCTGCGGAGTCTGTTTCTCGGCATCATGGCTTGGGTCCGATGACGGCGGTGAAGGGGAGACCATGGCCCCGTTGGCTGCCAAGAGCGCGCGTGAATGATGGGTTCTCGGTCGGAAGGTTCAAGTCTCAAGGCTTCATGATTCCGTCGTTCGGACAAAATAGAAAGTTCACTCAATTGATCATGGTAAGAATTCCGCAATACAAGTTACTAAAAGTGTTTGATCAACATCCGACAAACAATAGAAACAATAGCCGCAGGCCAGACGCGCGACCACGCATGGTTATTTAAGCGGCGCCTGAGTCATGACATGTCGACATTTCCACCGGCCACCGGCCAGGTTGGTCTCGGCCGGGGTTAGTCCCCTTCTGAGATAAACGACAGTAGCACTACGCCGGGGTCGGGGTCCCTGAGTGGGGGTAGCTTTGACGCCGATGCGACGCAGAAGCGACGCTTCATGTTATTTTTCGACTTTTGCAATTTCACCCGTCGGAAATCCTTGCCCAAAATTGCGCAAAGAGCAGCACGTGAGAATCCTGCTCGGGGGTTTGTCGACTTTGCGGGCCCCGCAGTCCTTTTTTTCAATAGCCGTTGGTGTGGTGCATCAGCAGACTGCTGCTGCAATTGGACCGCATTGGACCGGATGCGCTCAGTTCAATAGCCGGAGGATCGGCCGGGTCCGGTTCCGGCAGGTCGGGGGCCCGGCCCGCGCGGCACACACTGGCCAAGCCAAGCCCCCCCAATTGACGCCAGACCAACGAAGAATGACATCCATGATGACTAAGGGGTCTCGGCCGAGACATGTCCCAACTACCCAGGTCCATCGTCACAGCCATCCCTCGAACTTCACTTCGTCATTGCAGGGCCTTGTGTACGCCCTGCTTTATGCGGCCAAGCAGGACGCACAGCTCCAAAGTAAGCGCCAAAGTCGATAAACACCGACAGCTAAGATGATCGCTTGCCGGGATCACCACTCAGCCATGCCAGCAACCGCATCATGACCCGACCCGTTTCCTGGCCCCCTCAGCCACCCAACAAACGTTTGACGGGGCGGCAGGGCATGTATTCGGATGCATCTGAAGCTGGAGGTCAAACATCTGGCCGCGAGGCATGTTTCAACTCTTTGAATTCAACACGTTCCTATCAGCATATCCGGTGCTAGTGGCCTCCCCTGTCCGATAGCTTGCGGCCAGTCAGAGTTGCTTGTTTGCTTTTTGTGGTCGGCCTCCGGCAGGTAGGGGCTGTGATTGGCTACAATGAGCCTCTTCGAGATGCACCCACCTTGGCCTCTCTCAAAGTTGATGCCACGGCGCAGCTTGCGTTTTTAGACTTCATTTTAGTACCATTTTAAAAAGAGTCCGTCACGTAAGGATAGCAATTGACGCTGCAGTTGGTTGGGCCTGATGATTGGCGCCTCTCGCACCAACTGCAGGCAGCTCACCACTGCCCCTGTCGTGCCGCTTTTGTCTTGCTGGACCTGAAAGCTCTCAATGGAGGCACCAAGTCGATGATACTAAAGTCGCGTCAGTCCCACCATAGTTCTCCTCCGAAATCTTTGCACCTTCGTCATCACCTCTACTGCACAACTGTCACGCCTTACTTCCGAACGAGTTGAGATGCCCATCATGGCTCCAGTGCGTGGGTCAGTCAGGCCCATGACGTCGATACTTTCAGCTGCGTTTTCTGGCTAACTCAGTATAACAGACCTCGGTCCAACTCTCGATTTTCTTCATCCGCCCCATGCCGCCTGTTTGTCAACACCGGCCGGTGTCGCTTTGGTGGACACTGTAGGTTTTCTCATGATCCTGGTGCGGCGGCGAGCAACACTCGGAACACTGGCAGTTCGAACCGACCATCCGACCCTGAGCGAGAGAAGATTCATGCTTGGAAACGTCTACGACCGTCCCCAGCATATTCAAACGACGGGGATACAGCCAGCTACTTCCGCATGGCCCTTGATCTTGTTGAGCAAGACGCCAGTCTAGCCCAGGAAGTCATCAGAGAGATCGCATCCGACCGCAGACTCAATCTGATCAGGGACGTCCTCGAGGGGCTTTCGCCAATCAAGACACCAGCCGAGAAAGCGAGCCTCTGGGAGTCACGCATCTCTCCGCTATTCCGAGTCATCATTCACCCGGCGATTGTTGATTCAGTCGTCGTGGAACAGGAGACAACCACAATCTATCGGTCTTTTCTGGGAATCGATGCAACCCGCCTTAAGCACCTCTTTGAATTTGTCCTTCATCTCGTCGACCACTGGTCTGAGCTACCCTTCCGCGAATCCGAGGCATCTGGCCTCGAAGCCATCTCCCTTGCGTGTGGTCTCTTAGCCAAAGTCATCGACACGAGCGCAGCGAACATTGTCAATTCACACTTCACATCAATCGTCGAGGATATCCAGCTCCGTCTCGACGTCTTTGGCAACGGTGCGGAGGCCTTCTACTCGATGCAGGCCTCAAAGTATCTAGACTACGTCCGGCGTCGACTTGGCATAGGCCACTCTTTACCCGATGTCGCACATAAGAATGCCAACTCGGGTGCCATGGCCGAGTTCATCCTCACCGAGGATCTGCCCGGGCGGCTCTCGCTCAGAGGACGTCGCCACGATAACGACCATGCCGACATCGCCAAGATCAGGATAATGCCTACTCTCGAAGAGATCATGTCATTCAGAGACGAGTACTTGCCCACAGTCAACCCCTCGCAGCACCACTTGCAAGCGCTTCAGGGCTTGCTAGATCGCCATTTCCGGCTGCTCCGCGAGGATACACTGCACGATCTCCGGAATGCCATCCGCACAAGGGTCGAGTCGAGCAATCGGGTGCGCGAAATCCGGACGAGAATTGTGGTCTACGACTACGCCACCGCCGTCGAGACCACGTTTGACAAGCGGGGTGGTCTTGAATTCGTCGTCAAGTTCGACCAGCCAAAGGCAGCCAAGGAGTTGGACAAAGCCCAGCGAGCTGCATGGTGGGTACAGACCAAGAGGCTCACAGATGGCGCACTCGTCTGCATCGTCGATGACATTGGCAACGTCTTCTTTTTCCAAGTCTCAAGGTCTACCGTCCGGACACCGCACAACCCGACTCAGCAGACCCAGCAGGAAGACGCGGTAGACGCTCCCAAGTATAGCTTGCCGGATGACAACCGCCACGCATTCGTTCATCTGAAGCTTGTGGATACCGGAGTCGACGAGGTCAAGCGCGCCCTTTTGTGGTTCAAAAACATGGGTTCGAGACAGCACCGACAAATGTTTGAGTTCCCGTCGATCCTTCTTCCCGCATTTGCCCCTCCTTTGAAAGCCCTACAGACCATGTCTCAAAAGGTCGACCTTCCTTTTCAAACTATCCTCACTCTTCAAGCGGGCGATCAACCGCCCGAGATTCCACCTCCGCTATACTCCATGCGTCCGGGCTTTTCTTTCGATCTCAGTACTCTTGCCAACGACGGGAAAGCGCTGTCGTACACTCCTGGTGAACCTGTTGATCCAGCCGAGCTCAGCAGACACTCCACGCTGGACCTGACTCAGTCACGGGCTATACTGGATTCCCTCAGTCGATCTTTCGCTTTGATCCAAGGACCTCCGGGCACAGGAAAGAGTTACACGGGTGAAGCTCTCATCAAGGTGCTGCTCGCAAACAAATCCAAGGCCAAGCTGGGACCGATCATGTGCGTTTGTTACACAAACCACGCCCTGGACCAGCTTCTGGAGCATCTTGTTGATGGGAAGGTCCAGAATATCGTCAGGATCGGCTCTCGTTCCAAGTCGGAAAGACTCGAGCCTGTCAACCTCCGTAAGGTCGTCGAGGGCATGACTCGCACAAGGACCGAAGGCAGAGCTTTGTACGAGTCGATCGAGGCACTTGAGTCTGAAGCCGATTACGTGGCCAGGAATCTCACTACCTACAAGTACCTCAACACAAATGAGAAGATCCGAGCGTTTCTTGCAGCACAGCATCCTTCTCAACATGATGAGCTCTTTGGTCCAGGCCAAAGCAACGAAGATGCGGAAGATGGTTGGGAGACGGTCCGCCACGGGAGGAAGAAGGCCATGGAAGTCTGGCTGCACGGTGGTTTAGTGACCAAAGTCCCCAGTCGCACCATGACGCAGCTTTATCAAACGAGACTATCAGAGATGAGCCGCCAAGAGCGCCTTCTTCTGCACCAAGATTGGGTCCGTCAGGCACTTGACCCCGAGCTGAGGAGGTTGTCTTCGGCGCATAAGGCATACGAGAGCGTGCGAGACAGAAACAACCGCGTCAGAAGCTCAATCGATCTTCGTGCTCTGCAGCAGGCAAACATCATTGGAGTCACTACCACAGGGCTCGCCACCAATCTCGATCTTCTCCGGCGCGTCAACGGCAAAGTCTTGCTGTGTGAAGAAGCAGGTGAGGTCCTCGAGGCCCATTTGCTGACCGCCTTGCTCCCAACCATCGAACACGCCATCTTGATCGGGGATCATCTCCAACTGCGACCTCAAATTCAAGACTGGAGGCTTCAAAGTGCCAATCCAGCCGGCAAGAAGTACTCGTTGGATGTGTCCCTTTTTGAACGTCTTGCAAACACCCCCAAATTCCCCTTCAGCATCCTCGACACGCAAAGACGTATGCATCCATCAATCTCCGAGCTTGTTCGCTCTACCTTGTACCGATCCTTATCAGATTCGGATGCGGTTCAGGACTACCCGCCCGTCTGCGGATTGGCCAAGAGGCTCTTCTGGCTTCATCATGAGAGTCCCGAATCCGGCCGAAATTCCGACCAGGATTCGATTGAAACCTCATACTCAAACGATTTTGAGATAGACATGGTGGTGGGCTTAGTCTCCCACCTTCTGAGACAGGGTGTCTACAAGTCTGGCGAAATTGCCGTGCTGACGCCCTACTTGGGTCAGTTAAACAAGTTGCGACAGAAGCTCGGGTCTACCATGCACATTGTCATCAACGACCGAGACATGGACGATTTGGCCGGTCTGGAACCACCCGACACGAATGTCCAAGACTCTCTGAAGAATGAAGCGGCAAAGTCTTCTGCGCTACAAGGAGTACGTGCTGCAACAGTGGACAACTTCCAAGGCGAGGAAGCCAATGTTGTTATCATCTCTCTCGTGCGAAGCAACAATGAGCGGAGATGTGGCTTCCTCAGCACATCCAATCGTATCAATGTGTTGCTGTCCCGAGCCAAGCATGGGATGTACATCATCGGCAACTCCCAGACTTCCATCCATGTTCCAATGTGGGCTAAAGTCATCAACCTCATGCAGCAGGAGGGAAACTTTGGCAACGAGCTTGAGCTGCAGTGCCCGAGACACCATGATAACAAGAGTATGGTGTCGCACCCAGAACACTTCATACAGTTTTCCCCCGATGGAGGCTGCAACCTCCCTTGCGACCGACGACTCAACTGCGGGCACTCATGCACCGGACCCTGCCACTCAGACATTCTTCACAACGCCTTCAAGTGCCTCGAGGACTGCACAAGGCCAAAAGAGCACTGTAATCATCCATGTCGCAAACGCTGCGGCGATGTCTGCGACAAGCTCTGTAAGGAGGTCGTCAGTGATACACGCCTTATCTTGCCATGCGGACACAAAGTCAACGCGATCGAATGCTGGAAAATGAAAGACCTTGCCGCCATCAAATGTGCTGTCCAAGTTGAGAAGCTGGTTCCAGGCTGCGGGCACATGGTCAAGGTGGCTTGTCACGTCAACGTGTCTGCGGCCACTTACTTGTGCAAGACTGACTGCGGTTTTGTTAGAGCATGCGGTCACGTCTGCAAGGGCAGATGCTGGGGCTGTCGCACACGAGAAGAGGGGAAGGTCGTCAAGGAGGAGCATGGCAACTGTCCACAAACATGCGACAGGAACTACACGACATGCAGCCACCGATGTCGAGAAGCATGCCATGAAGGGAAATGCCCACCTTGCTCATCCCCTTGTCAAAACAAGTGCATGCACTCCAAGTGCAGCAAGCAGTGTCACGAACCTTGCCCCCCATGTGCAGAAGAGACATGCTCGTCTTGCTGCCCGCACTCCAAGTGCAGCATGCCGTAAGTTGCTTGATGTTCTGTGTATGCCATCAAAAGAGCTAACTAAATGTCACAGATGTGCAGCTCCTTGCGACTGGGTACCCTGTACTAAGCGATGTACCAATTTATTAAAGTGTGGTCACCAATGTCAGTGATCTCTTCAGTTTCCCCATGGGCGCCACAGCTAACCATTCGAAGGCCCATCTCTGTGCGGCGAATCTTGCCCGAGCGAGCAGTTTTGTCAAATGTGTGCCTCTGATGATATCAAAGACACCATCGTCGACCTCATCATGATGAGCGACTACCGATCTATTGACCTCGACGAAGAGCCTTGCGTTTTTCCTGACTGCGGTCATTTCTTGACATACTCCACCATGGATGGGCAGATGAGACTTCAAGACGTTTACGACATATCCCCGGACGGTGTCCCAGTTGCTGTCAAAGGCGGCTCACAACCCTTCGATCTGTCAGAGACGATCAGCGTATGTCCCAATTGCAGGGGCTCCTTGCGGAACATCTCTCGCTATGGCAGGATCGTCCGTCGAGGCCTCCTCGATGAGTCGACAAAGAAGTTCATCAGCTGGTCCAACAGCCAGTGGCAAAGGCTCTCGGAGGCCTTCTTTGGTGCCCAGGATGCTCTGCAAGACACAGATAAAGGGGCTTTTGTGTTTCCAGTTCAAAAGCTAGAAGGATACGACCTGAAAGGAGCCCGTCACGAACAAATAGCCCACCTTCTCAAGATTACTGGCGGTAGCCGCCACAAGGCAATGAGAAGAGTCCGCAATCAGATTGTCAACTTCCTTGGACGGGTCAAAAAAGACGAACAACCCTACCAACGCGTGGCCCATCTCGTCTGGCACGTCAACCGTCGCCGGCAAAAGGACACCAACGGCTTCTCCTTTGATGAGTCTGCTATTCAGATGGGAAGCTACCTCCAGGCAATGACACTGCTTCTACGGTGCGACCTCCTCCTCGTATCTGACTTTGTGAGTCTTTGCCGCAACTCCACCAATAGCGCCATCAAGTCGGTGAAGGTCGATGTTTCCACATACATCAAAGACTGCAAAGAGCTCATTCAGACCGCCCACATCCGGAACTACGCTAGACAGGAGGTAGAGGGTCACATATTTGTTGGCATGTTTTGCTCCTTTGTCACGCCGCCGAGCGAGGAGCCGGCAACAGCAGCGATGGAGAACGGGCCGCAGCCAACAGCTGGAGATCTATCCAGACCCCACGAGCGGATGAAGGAGCTCGGCTTGCATCATTTGAGTGTCGCCAAGGAACTGATGGAGAAGCATCCTTCGACGGCCGTTCTCGAAAGCGAGTACGACACGGCATGGCGCATGCTCCACGACGGCATCTTCTACAGCGAGGTCTCCAGCGACGAGATGCGTAGTGTCTACCAGGCTATGTCGAAGGAGTTCTTGGGGACTGGTCACTGGTACACCTGCCGCAACGGCCATCCCTTTACAATTGGAGAATGCGGCATGGCAATGGAGGCAACGAGATGCCCAGAATGTGGAGAGACTGTGGGTGGGAGAAATCATCAATCAGCAGAGGGCGTTCGGCACGCACGAGACATCGAGGCACTCGGTTCTGGCATTTCTGGCATGCGAATCTAGTGACAAGGTCTTGGCTCAGTCTAATGGTTAAAGATAACATGAAGAGCGATTACAATTCGCAGATTAATTAGAATGACAAAGTCACTGCTTTCCCTGGCACCAGATCGACACTGGTTGTGCCATCGCTCTTGCTACCCTGCTTAAGTCTGTTTGGGGCGACTCGGAAGACACGAGTTTGGGGCTCAGTAGCTTTAGAAATCGCAACAGCCTCAA
Source organism: Colletotrichum viniferum (assembly GCA_020226115.1). Classification (NCBI taxonomy): domain Eukaryota; kingdom Fungi; phylum Ascomycota; class Sordariomycetes; order Glomerellales; family Glomerellaceae; genus Colletotrichum; species Colletotrichum viniferum. The sequence continues at coordinate 77,912 of JAGFBE010000054.1, forward strand.
CAAGCTTACAATCCTCCCATCTAAGTTTCTGTATCTCCACAGCACCACGAGCTCTTAGACCGCAAACGCCACCTCGCTGTTCCCAGGCGGGAAGGAGAGTAGGAATGAGGTCAATGATGGTGCTGCCACTGCCAGTCCCGTCATCGACTTGGCTCTGGAGCAACATCTCTGCCACTGCGGCAGCGAAACCAAAGTTGCCGTTGATCTGAAACGGAGGATGGCTCGTTAACATGCTGTTGAGTAACAAGCCTCCTATCATCTTCTGGGTGCTTGCGTGGGCACCGTCGACGTCGCGAAGGCGCGCGTACTGGCATAGAATCTATGCTAGACTCCACGAAGTATGGCCACCACCGCCTGCGAGACGGCGTTGCAGAGTCACCTTTGCCGCATCGTGGAGCTTCGGGGTGTTGAGGGTGTTGCCCGGAAACAGCCCCCAAAGGTGAGATATGTGCCTGTGGCCCGGTTCCGCTTCTTCGACGTCGTCCTTCCACTCCGTGACTTGGCCATGCTCACCGATCTGCGGGGTTGGTAGCTTTGCAAGGACTTTCTCAAATTCGGCCGTGTCCTCGTCGAGCAGCTGCCCGGCCTCGACGACCGCCCGGAAGAACTCCGTAAGGATCCGTCCGTCCCATGCGGGACCCGCAGCGATGGATGCAACCGTCTTGGTCCCGAGTATGTAGTAGCTGTTCTCTGCCGAGGAGCTGGGGCTGGTGATGAGCTTGTCGTCCCGCTCGATCAAGAAGTCCTGGAAGAACAATGCAGATCCAGCCATCAGAGGGTACACCCTGCGAAGAAAGTCTTTGTCAAGACTGAAGCGGTAATGTTCCCACAGGTGTATCATGAACCAGGCGCCTAAAAGCGTCCAATAGGTGCACTGCACGCCATTATCCTGGGGTGCAGTGTCGGCCCAGATGTCGGTGTTGTGGTGCATAACCCAACCACGACAGCCGTACATTGCCTTTGCCGTCTCGGCGCCACGCTCGGCGGTCCGCTCGAGGAAGCGGAACAGGACGTCGTGCGTTGCGGCTAGGTTCGCGACCTCGGCAGGCCAGTAGTTCATCTGGATGTTGATGTTGATCGTGTACTTGGAACCCCATACCGGCATATGGTCGCAGTTCCAAGTGCCCTGTAGATTTGCGGGCAGGCCTGAAAGCGAACAGCTGATGAGAAGATATCTCCCAAAGTGGAACAGTAGCTGGGCTAGCCCGTTGTCCACTGCGCCCTCCTTGATGGCCTGGATGCGCTGGTCGATAGGAAATGCGGTCTTGTCGCCGCTGCCAGGAAGCTGGAGCTCGACCCTGTCGTACAAAGCCGAGAACCTCTCGACGTGTGCCGACTTCAGGTCGCTCCAGGATTTCATCGACGCGGATGCAAGCCGCTTCTGGACAGCTTCACCGGCGTTGGGATTGCGGAAGGTGGTTTCGCCCGAGACGAGAACGGTGACTCGGCCCTTGGCGTTGACGACTACATTGTAGCCCGTGTTTTCAACCTGGACTTCGCCCTCGCTGGTATCTGCAATGATGCGGACGCCCATGGCGAACTCGACGGCCCCTTTTGATCCCATGGAGCCGGTGATCATGTGTCCTCCATCAATTTCCTCGAGGCTATCGTAGGTTGGTTGAGCCGACGATCCCATTCCGGGTGATCGCCACGGTTGAGATCGATCTGAAAAGAATACTCGTCATCCGACCTGACGCTCATGAGTAGGACCTCGTCGACAGTGCTCGAGAAATCTGCCGCTCGAAGTGTGCACCGCCAAAGTTGTACGAAACCGAGGATAAGCCTGTGCGGAGATCAAGCTCGCGACGGTAGTTTTGCGGAGAGCGGTTCAGGTCGCGACTGAAGCTGTTCTCGAAATTGACTATGCCCGAGACGCGAACCTCGTCGCCGGGGGGATCTTGGCCGTGACCGAATGTGAGGAAGACATCGCCCAACGGCTCGTAGTGACGCAGGAACCGAGGCCGGGCGGTCTGGGTCTTCTTGATGAGCTGCTCGGCCTCACGTATGCGGTTTTGATCAATGAGCTCGCGGACCTTGGGTAGAGCATCGCGGGCAGCCGGGTTCAAACGGTCTTGAGGGCCTCCATACCAGACCGAGTCTTCGTTGATCCATAGCCTTTCAACATCGGTGGTGCCACGTACCATGGCACCTAGCCGTCCATTGCCGATTGGTGTGGCATCATCCCAAAGATTGGCCGGCTTGTCGTAGAAGAGCGTGTCCTCTGCCATTGCTTTAATTGTGGGAATAGCGATGTTAGCGGAAGTAGCTGAGGTCCAAGGTGTGCATTTACAGCCGTGTCAGCTTGATCACAAATTGAATATGTCAGGGCAAGGCCAACCAAAGAGTTAAACGATAAGCGGGATATCGGAAGAAGATATTTCGCAATTCAGGCCACCGACAAGTACGTGCTTTATGGAGGGTTGGCCTCGGCGCCAATCAGTTCTCGTCCCACGGGATCCCTTGCTCCCAATGCGCGCTGGTGGAGTGAGGACATCCCACGGCCATGTACAAGTCACCTGCGCGGCATTGATTGCCACTGGAACATGAGGGGAAGAGCGAAAGTGTAACTGGCTGTGAAGAAATATCCGTCGGAAATTTGCAATGGTGGAGTTTGTGTAACAAAGTGCTCCTGTAGGAGCGCTCCGCTGATCCCAGATAAAATGCCGACGGCTTGCCAGTTCAGTCAACCCGGGAAGCGTGGAGAACGCGGGGAAGAAGTGGGGGAGAAGCGAGACTACGGCACGCAGAGGAACATCCTTGGACGATATCTCCGTGATCGCAGTTCAATCAGGTTCGATAGGACTACCCTCATTATTGGAGTTATATGGCGAACAGCTGGGTCTATGTGTCAGACGACCAGCTATGTTGTAGTGCAGGACGCCATCAAACAGCCTTTTGGCTCGAATTACATACATTTTGACAGATTCCTTTCCACTTCATACCCAACAGTGAAGCTCCCATGTCTTGTTGCTCTGTTACAAGGCCAAACCCGTTGATCCATTATTTCAGCGGTACAGCGACAGTGCCCTCCGACGCGCTTTGCTTTCTTCCACGCTAGAAGTTCCTGCGCTTCGCACGCTGTACAAAGTTGAACGCAGGACCTTGCGAAAATGTTTCTACAGCCATGATGTGTCAATCAACAGCCGAGATATCAGAAGTGCAGAATCAATTAGATGGAAAGTCTTACCTGGAACTCAGTGCTGAGTGTAACCACGCAGACCTCGTGGGCACGAATGATAATCTCGCAAGCTCTCTCAACAGACTCGTTAAGACCGATTTGCGGCATACGATCGGCAAACAATAGCAATATGAAACTACCGTGCAGAAGGTAAATACCAAATAGGTATGGCATGAAGGAAAGCTCCGGATCGCAAGCTAAGATGCGTGAGACAGCATCGGACGTAGCTATAGCGTGAGATGCGCACTTCATGAACCCCACAGAGGGTATCCAGCCATCTTTATTATCCAACATAGAAACAGCGTCCCATTTTCCATGTAACAGATCATGTAGGACGTTGATGATGAAAGTACTGTATGCGGTCACGAGCTGTGCCTGTGCATGGTGACGGTGGGTTGTCGTTGAACTCTGGTGTCGACTTGCGTATGCGGCGTCGTTATTATGCCGATGATTCATGGCGTCATTAACACTGATCTGAGCATGAGAGCTGTTAGAGAAATGGTTCTCTTCGTCACGGGCCGCAAGTCCCGTCGAGTTCGGGGTCCGGACCTGGCTCGCCGGGATCCCTGCATTATCGAGGGCGTCAACGTCGTACCGAATTGCCAGGTCAACAATGCTCTGTGCACATTCAGACATGACTTTTTCCACTATTAGATAAGCTGGGTCTCCTTCGATGTTACGGTCATGGCCTTCGTGTGCCTGATTGTCTTGGGCGACGCAGTTCATTGGAGTGCTCTTTGACCGTTGTAGATTACCAAATCGTGGGTGACTTTTCCGGCGGTGTAGTTGAATGATGTCGCCCAGGATTGTCATCAAGGGTAAAAAATACTCAAAGAAGCCAATGCCAACGACGCGAGTCGGAGCACCAAAACTGCGTCCCAGATTGTGTTGTTCCTGTTGCGTGCCATTGGCGGCTTCCGGGTCATGATTCGTGGTGATGGGGCTCTTTGGAAGCGACAGAGACTCCCAAGCCTCATCTGGCATATGTGCGTAGAGTCGGCACTCGTCGTCTAGAATACGAAGAGGAGAGTTGAAAGAGAGTGCCAGGTGTCTATCAAGGCAAAACATTAACCAGAAAGCCCGCCTGCGCTCTTCTTGAATTTCCGGGACTGACAGTCCTGTTCGTACAGCCTCACAAGTGCGGCAAGCACATGTCGAGCTCGTTCTGCCTCTAGTACATATGGAGTGTTCCGTTGACGACATGTTTTTTTGTGTTGCGTCTTCTCGGTTGAGTCTCATTCTATGCGACAAACTTAGCTTTGTTCCACCATCGGAAACAATCCGCTTTGAAGTCTCCGCCAGAAACAACAATGGTAATGAGAATAAACGTGAGCACATCGTCTACTGAAGGTGCCGGAGGTGGCTCCGAAGCCACACACGACGGTCGCTCGTGTTCGTACGTACTCGCATCATTGAAGCCACCAGGCGTCATAGCAGCCTTTGTAGTAAACTCCAAGCCCTTTAGAAGAAGCCCCTCTGTACGAGACACTTTAGTTAGGTATAATGTTATCGATTTTGATTTCATGGCCATTGGGATTGAACGAGTGAGGGTACGGGAGGGTTTACCAGTAGTCCTATGCCAGAAATCAGGATCTCGATCCTTAATCAAAGCCATCATCAACCTCCTCAACTCTTCACAGATCCGTGACTTCTGTCCAGGAAGAAGAAAGAGCGAGCTCTCGGCGATTTGAGCGCTGACCCACAGCATCGTGACCATCAATGCTGAAGTAGACCTTCTCGGGTTAGCGGAACGGAGTAGAGATTCCTTTCTCACAATATAGGCCAGAACATAAGGCGAGGAACATCGGAATAGCGACCCTCCAGGCTCGACAAAGTAGAGGTCCAGTAGCTCGCATGCGAGTTTGGCGTCGATGATGCCTTGTAGCATGGGAATGATGGTCTCGAGGCATTTGAAGCGACATGCCCGGTTTCCGTTCACTTCTGGCTCTCGTAATGTTGTTCTTGCTGCTGAAGCAGCACCTAATGTTCCACTACTACTGCTTCCATACCGTTCATCCATCTGCGAATTTAGCCGCGAATCTACTGTAACTGAATGCGTTGCGTTCTCTGCTTGTGAAGCTTCATCGCGACAGTGACTACCTATGGACGATACGGCACCATGCAATTGTGGACCTGGGTTTTCTGCAATGACACTTGACATGGGCATTGTCGAAAATTCCAAGTCAGCAGAAGATGCAGAGTGATGTTGATTTCCGGTATACGTTGAACTGGCTGCTGCTAATATTGTCGTGTCTACCATCAACTCTGATGGCACTGTGTCAGATGATGCTGGAATATGGCCGTTCTTAGCTAGATCTGTAGAGGAAGCTTGGAAATGGCCACCGCTACTACTCACGGTAATCGTATGATGAGTGGAAGCTAGGTCGTCATAATTGATGCAACGTTGGGATAGCGTTTGGGATACTGAGCCTTCTTGTTCATATTGCCCCTGCTGATGACGATGATACGGTGGTCGGTGTTGCGAAGATATGCCTTGCCCCGAGTCTAGATGGGCCCCCGATGAGTCGCTTTCGCCATAGTGGGTCTCGTCATCTTGTTCTTGTCTCGGGTTGGATCTCGAAATCCGCTCTGCGGTCTTCCTAGAGGCCGGCTTACGACCTCGCCTACGCAAGCTCCGGGCGTAGTAACAACTCTGCTCATATTCTGCAAAACCACAAGAGACATTGAATTAGCAGCAATGAATTGAGGCTTTGAGAACTTGCAGTCCGATGCGTCAACAATATTCAATGAGACAGACGCCGCAGTTTCTATTCATATCTGACATCAACTAGAATTGGATGAGACTTTCGAATTGCTTACCTTGACAGCGACGGCTTTACAATGCACGGTTGTTTAAATTCTCAATCGGTGCTTTCTGGCCATGTTCAAGAATATCAAGACCACATACCATGGTTGAAGGCCATCACAGCGAACCCGCAAAGCACTGCATCGGTCGCAAGCGCGTCTGGTCCTTTTGCGAGTGCCTGCAAGAGGTCCAACTAGAGGTATTGACTCATCATCCTCGCCAGCCTGACGGGTGTCGGCATTGTTCTCTGCCTCCATATTTCCGAAATGCCGGGATTGTACGACCTAGGGTTTCGCTTTGTGTGGTCTTCGTACATCTGGTGTTTGTAGAGAGGCGAAATTTGCCAACGGAAAAGGAGAATTGAGCTTATGGTTATTACCCGTGGGGTAATCGGTGCTGAAGTTTCCGGCAGTGATGCATGATCATTGTTTGTATTCCCTATCCAACCGCCATCGGCCAGCTTGAGATTGTGCCGCCCCACTCACACATTGTCTGCGACGTCTGGCAGGTCATTTGGTGAAGAGTCTGACACCACCTGATATGAGGGGTTGCTTTCGGTAATCCACAATAATGGACCGAGGGTCTCAACCTTCACTTAGTAGATGCTGCCGGGGAAGGTCCAGGCGCAATTAAACAAGGAAGTGATGTTCGGGATATTGGCATGCGCTGTGCTAGTGGTTGATAAATGCCGGTAGCCGCAGCTAGTGCTGGATATGTACCCAAAGTGCAAAGCTTTAGTAGCCGAAGATCGCCAACCTCCACATGGTTCTCCGTATGATGTCCGGGGAAAGGCGGAGGTTCGTGCGGGGCAAAGGCACAGTTTAGTGAACCGCCGGTAAAAAGGAAAATTGCCCTTATTGATCTATTGGGAAAGTTCAAACTGAATTTCGAATTATCAGTGGACCCGGGGCTCCGATGTAGGCAACGCAGAATGCGAGTAGACCTATCGACGTGAGCTAGTTTTCTCCTTGTCATTTATACTGATCGGGCGTCTCCGTGTAGGAACCAAAAATGCTGATCCTGTTCACCAAATCAAGGGTAAAGAACGGGCTGGCGGCATCATAGACGCCGTTTTACTACTTCTTGTACAGTTGCATGCTTCAACCACTGGAATTATTAGTCTCAGCGTCGATCTTGGGATTATAAGGGGGAAAACATACCAAGTCAATGGGAGGGAAGCATGAGGCTTCCCGGACCAATTTGTGTTTTCAGTGGTTGACAGTGGAAGATTACCGAGCAAAAGGCAACGACGGTACTGAAAGGAAGAGTCCAGTCGCATTAGATGAGCTTCAGTACAAGCTGCCACATCTGGTGTGTCTAATCGTGGTTTCCAAGACATGTTGAGACGTCCCTGAGTTTTGTTTGTCCACCGCGTTATAAAGAGTATGACATGATCATGAGATGTGGATTGGAGACATCTCTTCCTCTACTCGTTGTAATTCTATAATATGAAAAGCAAGTGTTACAGTTATTACTGCAAGGATAATTGCAGTCCAAATTTCTCGATCAACGAATTTGATCTGCCTCTGGCTTTCCGTTGTTGACTCTTTTCAGGTACGCTCTTCTGGATCGAGAAGTCATAATCTACCCATTCTCCAAGAATCAAGCGAGCCTGCTCAAAAAGCAGCGCGTTGCGTTCCAGTGTCTGTTGATCCAGCTCAGTGTAATCTCGCAAGCTGTCGAATGCCTTGCTTTCAGCAGAGGAGCCATGTTTCAGTACTCCCTTCGCTGCAGCGACATTTTGCTCCAGGTCGGATATGCTGCTCACACCCGTGATTGTAGACACCGCGAAAGAAGCTGTGCAATTTTGCTTCGCCTTCATAATCGCATACTGTAATGCAACAGACGAGAACGTCTCTCCGTTTCCGTTATTCTCCACCCATTTCGCCGCTTCAGCTGCCGCTGCCCATAAGCCCTCAGGAGCAGGATGCCAATCCCCCGTGAGACCCGTGGGGATGCCTCCCTTCCTTAACAGGCCCACGGCCAGCAGGCTAGAGCAAAAGACACGATTGACTCCAGCAGAACGGAGCCTGTCGAATCCGCGTGTTTCAGCTTGTGTATTTTGGAGGGTGAGCTGAGCCCACGTCTGGACGACGTCCACGGGGCAACCATGACGCTCCAATACTGCGGCGGCAATCTCCACTAAAACCTCGATGTCGTATCCCGATATGCCAACATGTAAAATGTGACCAGTCCGCTGGAGATCAAGCAAGACACCCACAGCGGTGATAACATCTTGTTTCGGTACGAATTCAACGTCGTGACAGAAGACGACATCCAAGTACGGGGTGTGAAAACGCTCTAGTGATCGCGCAACAGACTTATAAACCCAGTCCGGTGAGTAGTCGAACTCGTTCTCATTAATGCGACCGACCTTGGTCATGATCTCATAGTCGCCGCGGCCGTACCTGGCTTTGACGTCTGCATGTGCGAGGGCTGCCCCCATGAGCTGCTCAGAAGGCTCGTAATAGGGCGAGGTGTCGATCGAATGTATGCCGAGCTCAAATACCCGTATAAGGATTTCCGTGATTGGCAGAGATTCCGGATCGGGGTGGAGCTGGTAACTAAAGCCTGCTCCTCCCATCACAAGTGGAGGGGCGCTGAGGCCAATTGCTGGAATTGCTGTCATGGCTCAAGTCGCCAGTTGATCAAATAAATGTACAATGAAAGGTTCAGAGAAGTGTCAAGCTCAACCAGGAAATGGTAAATAGGATGTCGCTTTTGGATTGAAGTGGCTCTTGTTCTTGTTTTAGAGACAATCTGAGAAACCTCGAACGATCAAAGTTCTTACAAATTCCCTGGCGAAAGACTAAGTAAGGCTATGTGGCAGTAAGTGGTCATCTGTGAGAGCAGTTTAAGTAGGCAAAGTGTCCTGTTACCGAGAGTTGTTTGGAAAGTTGTCTTCGTCTTGGAAACATGAGGCATCAACTGGTGATGGAAACTATGTTTTGGGCAACGTGTCATTATTTGTGGGGTTGGGAATGATGTCTGAGAAGGTCATGTTGCCGTCGGGTAATAATGGAGGGGAAATGGAGAGGAACTCCTCCGCGATCCTCGTCGCATCTCCAAGCCATGATCCCTGGAACTTGACAGTTTCTTCTGGGCAATCTCTCCACATAAGTCACCTGTCGGACCAACCATCTGCGTGCTGCCGTAACGCCGCGTTGGTTTAGCTTGTAACTTCGCCCGGATATTCGTCACTGGATCATAGCTGGCGCTCTCACTGTAATCTGCGTCTTGGCCTCATGGCGGACCCCATCGGTATGGATCGAAGGATTCGCAACATTCTGCGGGGGAGGCACTCAGGCGTTATGAGAAAGCGGCTCTTTGGTCGATGCTCGTCTCGATGTCGATCATCATGCGTGCCTAGGACACTGAGAATTTGAGATTACCGGAAACCTTCACGCCTTGCCGGCGTTTAGAGACCACCTTGGCGAGCATGTCGATGGACATGGGATGGAGATTCCCGTCCAGTGGCAGGCGGCAATGAGTATGGGCCCCATCGTCGGACAAGTCGCTGGTGCATGGCTTGTTGCTGTACCCATAGACTCCTTGGGCCGGAAGAAGACCTTGGCCATTACCTCATCATGACTTCCGCCCTCGTCTTCATGCAAGTCTTTGCACCAAACCGCACCGTTCCCACCGTTTCCATGTATCTCGCTGGGATCATATGGGGTGGCTACCACGTTCTAGCCCCTGTGTATGCGTCAGAGGTTCTGCCCTTGCGATTGCGTGGAATCGTCATCGCGTACGTCAGCTTGTGCTACGTGATGGGCCAGTTCATCCAGACAGGCATCACACGAGCCTTCGTCAGCTGGAGCAGCGTATGGGCATACAAGATTCCATATGCACTACAATGGGTTTGGCCTGTCTTCATCCTCTCCTTCCTCTACTGGTGTCCTGAGTCACCGTGGTGACTGATTCGCCAGAACTGGCTGGACGACGCCAAGAAGGCACTCGATCGACTTTCTAGCAAGCAGTGTCACGCCCACAACCACGATGTGCTTGCCATGATGGTTAAGACCGACATTTATGAGAGAGAGCTCGAGTTTGGGGCTACATTCCGGGATTGTTTCAAGGGACCCAATCTCCGTCGCCTCGAGATTGCCTCTGCCGTCTTCATCGTCCAAAACTTCTCGGGCAACCCAGTAGGCTTCGCTGTCTATCTCTTTGAGCAGACTGGACTGAGTTCAGAAAACGCCTTCAATATGGGCATCGGCCTCAACGGTGTTGGGTTCGTCGGTGTTTTCTGCTCCATGTTTCCCATCATTTGGTTCGGTCGCCGACGCGCCTGGATGTACGGACTAACCTACAACATTGCTTGTCTGGGGGTCGTGGCGTTCATGTGTCTTGCCCCTGACTACAAAACCAACCAAGCCTATTCCTGGGCCCAGGCATCTATCTTGATCACGATGCAACTCCTTACCATTGGACCGTTGGCGTATGTCATTTCGTCCGAAGTTCCCTCGACGAGACTTCGGGCAAAGACGTTGTCACTCACCGCCACTTTCAACGGAATGTCGTACTTGGTCATCACTGTTGCTGGCCCTTACCTATTGAATCCCGGGTCCGCCAATGCTGGCGTCATGATCGAGTTCTTATGGGGCGGCCTTAGTTTATTCTCGTTTGCTTGGAGCTTTTTCCGTCTCCCAGAGGTACGTCGCATTCCCCGAATAGTACCTAGTTCCACAGCCTTCATACAATTGATCCTAACATATCACGCGGTTTCTTAGACTGGGGACCGCACCTTTGAGGAGATTGATTACTTGTTTGAGAATCGTGTTCCCGCACGGAAGTTTCGGGGCTACATCATTGACGAAACACATATCTTTCCTAATATGAAGAACAAGGAATCGATTTAAGAACCAAAGAGGGGGGAGGGTTACTGTTTTTAACCGAGGACGATTTGCAACAATCACACACTAATTCGCAGTAGAACCTCTATCAACTGATAGATCAAATCCAAGCTGTCAACCATTCACATCTAAAGGCGAGAACCGCTTCAAAGATGATCAAAGAAACAGAGCCATTTCCTGAGCAGTTTCCTAGATCTAAAGGACTGCAGTTCAAAGTGCAGAACCTGATGTCTGCCTATCGCGTAAATCGCTGTTACTCCTGGCTGTCCGACCATTCCTCCCAGGCCAGCTACAGAGCATCTAGCATCAAAACTCCACATAGCTTGGATTCATTACTTGGATATAACTACTCAGCAGGTGAAAGCTGGCATGTCCACTAGGAAACGTGAATAGTTGTTCTGTGCTTATGCTATTGCTTTATGCGCAGAATCCATGAAATAGAAAAGTACAATGACAAACAAAATCTAAGCCATTTTTTCATCGAGCTCCGCATTTCCTGAGCGCGTATACTAAAGTCTTCTCAAGCTTCTTCGCCTCCTGAGGAACCCGGTCCATCGTCCTGCACGGGCGCATTCTCCAGCTTTTGGGCGTACCAAAAGTAAAAGTTGAAGTATCGATGTTTGCTGTTGTCCTCAATCTCTTTCCTCGCAATTGCGGTCCACACTTCAGTCTCCACGGGCGAAAGCCCGTTGGCTTCAAACGGCTTTTTGAAGGCTGGCAAGACGTCTCTGATGGCATGCTTGAGATACAACCCACACAGTCGGAGAATTTCATCCTTAGCCCAGGTGCCAATGGGCACCTTCTTGACTTCGCGGCGGATGTCCTTGAAACCGGCACCTTCAAGATGGGGTCTTAGATCTCGAGCCTTGTGGAAATTCGCCCCGAAACAAAGAAACGACTGCAGAACGATGTCATAGAATTCCTTGAGCTTATCGTCTTCTTTCATGGTCCCATCGTCGCATTGGGGGGTAAATATGGAGTTCCTGGAACTCGATCCAGCCCCGGGGCTTGAGGTGACTGATCAGAGGTCAGCAGTATGCGGAGAAGAGCCGATTTTATTCGACTGCAACTCACTTATACGCCTGGCCAATAACCTTGTCAAGATTCTTTAACACACTAGCCATAGTCCGAAGATGTACGAAGTCGAAATCGTCTCCATTAAGCCAGTCATCCTCCGCATCGTCAACGAGGAATTCGACGTTAGGGGGGATCCAGGTAGGCTGAATCGGAGACAGATCGATGCCCAAGACGTCTGCTGTTGGGAACTGATCCGCAACTGTAACAGAAAATCAGTTAGCCTCATCATCCACGGCCTCCGCACTGCACCTAGTAAACGTACATTCGATTGCCCAGATACCTGGTTGGAACTGTCAGTAATTTTCATGCCAAGAGAAGGATTAATCCTGATATTACTCACCAGTACCAGTTCCGATGTCAATTACTTTATGGGGGTTGTCTCCAATCGGGGAGTAGAACAGCTTGCCGTCCTGCGTGAAGGTTAGATCCGCGTCACGGCGATTATTGTGAAGAGGCCGATGCAAGGAATACCGTTAATTCAGGCATCATTGCATGTTTCATATCCTCTCTGTTCTTTTCTTCCTCGTCGTTTGGCAATGGATAGCGTCCGTGGCGATAACTGTGGTATCGGCGACCAAACTCGTACTCATGAGCATGAACGCTGGAGGTCAGAGACGCTGATCCAACCGAGGAGGCATCCCATTCAACTAGGTCGAACTCAGAGTCGTCAATCGGCCCGTCCGCGACCTCGATCGCCCCGGCGGGGAGAGAGGCAGGTTGGGCGTCACTAGTAGACATGATGCGAAGACTACAGCATCGAAAGCTCACCGCCGAGATGAAACTTTGATTTGAAGTAAAAAGCTGAACGATTGCACCCGCGGTTGTTGAGGAGGGCGAAGTGGGGGTAAAATCCTCGAGGCTGATATGGAGAAAAACGATGGGGAAAGAGAGGGAAAGCTCGGTGTTCTATTGGCCTCCGACATACATAACATTTATGGTCTGATCGATGCCCTCTCAGTCGGAAAGGGCCTGGGATTGATGTGTCCACGATTGGACACCGCCGATGCACGAGGGTCCCCTCGCCAGAAGCGACAGGATCTCTTCTATGCATGAGATTGAAGAATTGTTCATTCCTTCGATCCGACGTTCATCATTTCTTCTCCGACGTTCATCATTTCTTCTCCACAGCTGTTATGCAACGATCGTGTTTTCCAGAACATATCCTCTTAACACCTTACTAAAGCCGTTGCCACAGGGCAATGCCGAATGGAGATGAAGGCGTCCGTGACGTAAGTCAAGGCGACCTTCTCGTCTCTGCTGGAGTCCAAGGTTGATATTCTTTGCCCTACAGCATGCCTCAAGAACTCCTAAGACCATATGGTTCGTACGGGAACAACACGGAAACTCCAGCCATGCCAACAAACAGAGCTGCACAAACGTACAAAGGCGCCGGGGTGCCTGTATTCCCATCGCTCGCAACCACCGCAGATATGATTCCCATGATCCTGTTGCAAGCAATAGCAATACTGTTTCAGTGGCTCTATGGTCGCTAAGAAGAACCTCGGGCGTATATGCGTAGAGAGTTCCGTAGTAAATGATGATGCAAAAGGCAACGACGCAAGTCAGCCTCAAGTCTTGCATGGATGTCAGCACAGACAGCCGTGTAGGCGAAGAAAAAGGCCATCGTGATCATCGCACCGATGGCCATGGTGTAATTGCGCCCAGGCTTCGTGTTACACATGAAACCGGCAACAATAGTACCAGGCATCCCGCTGATGCTGGTGAGGGCATAATTGCGCCACGTTTCGAAGTGCGTTCGGTGGAAGATGGCGCCTTTGTTTGCAAGGTATGTCCTGATGATCGTCAGCAAGTCTTTTTCAAGGAATCAATCGTAGATAGAAACGCTGCCACTCACGGAAGAAAAACGTAAAGCAGGGGATAGGCCAGGCCTATGAGGGTCCAAGACAGGAAGATGCCAGTCGTCGAGGAGCTCATCTTCTTGTTGCTGAAAAGGCCTCGGATGTGCAGCAAGGTCTCGCCAACAGAAAACCGTTTCTTGCTATGGGCAGAGGTGACTGTTTCGCAAGCCGCAGGATCTGCCTCGGTCAAGGGGCATAGCCGGTTGTACGTTGTAGCCAAGTGTTGGAAAGTCGTTACGACGGCGACTCATCGCCGACACCAAGCAGACACTTTGGAGTTTCCTTCACTTTGATGACAGTAACAGTTACCCGAAGCACGGACATTACAAAGACAAGGGCGCCGCCGGTGAACATGGTATACCGCCATCCCCAGTTGTTAGCCTTGGTACAACCTGCAGCATCGGAGCAGTTCCATGGGTTTGAAATCAAGAAGCCCCAGCCCAGGAAGCCAGCGACTGCGTGAACGACCCACCCCCCCCCCCCCCCCCCCCCCAACAAGCCAGAGCGGTGAGAGGTCACTGCTTGCTGCTTGGAAGGTACTCCAGGAAGACTGCCGTGTCGATGATGAGACTGCCACAGGCGCCGAAGCCAACCATCGCAATGAAGAATCCCAGAAATTTCCAATTTGGCATGGCGCCGGCTATAATGCAACTGACTGAACATACAAGAAGGGAAACATTGAAAGAATGTCCTCGTCCAATGATGTCGGCGCCGAAGCCCTAGAATACCGCGCCGAGTGGCATTCCAACGTAGCTAGCGATCGTCAGGCCGTTGGGATATTCATGTTCTCTAAACTCGCGGATCGCCTGAGTTGCGATACCAGACTGAAAGAGGGATTTCATCGAGTCAACGGCATATCTGTATTCTGAGAGTCAAAAGCAAGTCACACGGGATCAGGAGCTTGGTAGTCATGGTTCTACTCACTCGAAGCCGTTGAGGAAGAACATGTACCAAGCCTTCGACTCTGGCCATCAAATTCAGAAAAGAGCGAATTCACGGGGATTCGCCCTTAGATATGTTTTTATGTTCCCCTTCAATAAGCGTTGATATGTTTGGCCGCTGACATCGTATGCTTAGTATGAAATCGCCTCTTCGGTTCTAACGACTTGACCCTTGACGCCAGAGATGGGCGTCTTCCACAGGCTAGGATATGACATAATGTAGGGCTGCCAGCTTCTAATCAACATCTTCGATTGATCAGCACGTATGCAAGATGAGCCCCGCCATTGGAGACATGGGGTGATAAATCCTGGGGGGAGAGGATCCGTTGACTTCACTTTACGTTATCGTCAATTCTTGGGTACGGAAAGCTCGGCTTTGATCATGCATGTTTCTTTGGCCTTGGCCACTTCAGGTCTGTTTGAGTTGGTCACAAGTGAGATGCAGTCGCAAGAAAAGATAAAAATATCTCATCTGTGCGCAATGGCAGAGCCACCTGGCCGATCGTCTTGGCTGTATTTCTCTATCGCTTTGTCCACGGACAGCCTGTCTTACTTCCTCAACTCTCCCTTTTGGATTACCAGTAGACGCTTACAGCGGTCTTCGTCGATGGTTTCCTCAACGAAGCTCTCGACACCGACTTTAAGCATATCTTGCAGGTTTTTGATGGTTTTCTGTGAGAACCACGCAACATGACTGCTTAAAGTCAGGTTCGGCACGGCTGTCTCCCCGTTTAGAATATCTGGGATAAGAGGGGTGGTTCCCACACCACCGGGTTCCGTCTCGAAAACATCCACAGCGGCTCCGAAAATTCTCTCCTCCTTCAACGCAGTTGCTAGTGCCTGCTCGTCAACGACGCCACCTCTGGCAAGGTTCACAAGAAGCGCCTCCTTTCTCATTGAATGAAACTCCGAGTCCGAGATCAGGGACATAGTTTCCGGGTCCTTAGGGCAGCAAACCACAATAGTAGTAGCTCTCTTGATGAGATCGTCAAAAGAGGCTCTTCCTTCGCGGGGTTTGCTTTCGCCCTTGCGATCCGCAATCAAGACCTTGCCAAAGCCAAGGGCCCTCGCCAAAGTTTCGATTCTCTTCCCGAGGGCTCCGTACCCGATGATCCCCAGGACCTCTTGTTCGCAACTCAAAGGCGGCCCCTGTGTCCACCGAGGCGTCAAAGAGCCCTCTCCAATCCAGTCCTTCTCCGGACTCGTAATCGCAGCATGAACCTCAACAACCTTTCGGCGGGCGGAGAAGTAAAGCGTCAGGAAATGCTCCCCAACGGCCTCAACGTTGCTTTGCGGGCAGTTGAAGACAGTAATGCGTCTTTCGACAAATGCAGCGCGGTCAAGCCACTCAAAACCGGTCGCGGCGATAGCAACGCATTGCAGATGACGTGCATGGGCCAGGTCATTCGGAGTTATCGGCACGACGCTGGTAACGACAATCGTTGCATCTTTGATACGCTCTGCGACCTCGTGTGGCTGTGTGCGTTCATAAAGACTGCGTGTATGCGGGAAATCGAAATCCGGGAAGGTAGCCTCTGCGGCATCCAGACAAACGACGTGATGCTTCATTTTCTAAGGCAAATGGTTATGAGGTGGTTCCAAATCATTCAAGCCGCAATCGGAGTAACTCACTGTTCAAATATATGCTCGCCATGTACATGAGAAGATGCCCAGAGATGACAGCGATTGATGCGGAGAAGTGATTGGTTTTGTTATCAAGAATAAGATAGATATCGGCCCTCTTGTTGGGGGGCCGCTTTCGGAGCCCCGGTAAAGGTATCTTTCCCCGGGACATGCCTTTTCGTGCGGAGTAATATCGGAGATTTATTTGGGTTACTCAAGGTCACCAAATAAACAGCCCCTTCGTATTGTCCTACATCATACGCGATCCGCGCAACCAAATCGTAGTCAGAGTGAAGGACTTACGAAGTATGGCCGGTTCGACGGCACGAGGCCTGTTGTCAGAAATCCTTGCCGTAGTCGACAAGGATTTCTGAGCCTATCTTGGGGTTGTGACGTTGGTTGCCGTGAGATGCGTTAGTGCACATGCAGAAGATAGGCTCAGGAGCTGGAGAGTCTTTCTACTCGCCCAGCAAACTGATAGATCGTCTCGCGGTGAGACAGTACACCGGCACCTCATCCCGGAAAAGGATAGAATTGCCAGTAATACACGAAGCGCACGCTGTACCAATGAATTTGTATCTTGCCAGAGTTTGTACCGGGACGTTTTTCTTGCTGCGGTCGATCGATGCGGGCCACATGTACCTTTGCGTCCTTGGAGGACGTGATGATACACCCTCTGACTGAATCACACGACAACACTTCGAGACGATAAGCTCTATTCGGATGCTTTTCACGACTAGGTTATTCTGTCTAAACTCCCTTATAGGGATTTCTATTCATTCGGCCTGTAATTGGACCAAAGACGGCTGTCCTCTCTTGGGTCCTCTCGAAGCCTGTGATACTTCATCGTCAGCTGTGAAGATCAGCTGAGTTCGAAACTTTAAATTGACGACGGAACCCTCTCTTTCCTATGTATGAGCCCATCAACTTTGGCAATTATCAAACGTTTCTTCAGCAGTCTCTTGCACTACATCCAAACTAGCAGCACTTCGAATCGTCAAAATGGCCACCGTGACACTCAGCTGCCCAGATCCGCTCGCCAAGGCGATGCCCATGACACAAGAGCAGATCGAAGCGGAGCTCTATATTCCCCCATTTGACCCCGCCATTCATCTTGATTACAAACCTCCTACCCGCCGCCACACCTTTGCAGACCTCGGACTCCCGGTGCCGAAGGGATGTCCTGACATGTGCTACACGGAGCCTTTCCACCGAATGAGACATCACAGAAGGTCGTGTTTCTGATATTTCCAACAGGATGGTGTCTTCTTGAAGCAAGCATGGAATCATCCCGTCACCCAAGCCACAGTCAACAGCGCCTACGGGCATGCCTTAAGACTTCAGAGCGGTGAGGTCGCCTGAGGCTACATCAACGTGCAGCTAGGAGACGGCGGCGGAGTCAGCAGCCCTTACGAGCTTCCCGAGGAGCCGATGAAGCCTAAGCCTCTTGCGGCCAACTTGGCCTCTGAAGGAGATCTGGATGAAGACGAGATCCTTGATATGTGGCACAAAGACATGGCCCCCGTCGTAATTGTTCTCATGCTCAGCGATACCTCTACTATGCTCGGCGGCGAGACGGTCATCAAGATGGGCGACGGGCGAATGAAGAAGGTGAGAGGAGCTTCCGTCGGCGGCGCTGTCATGATGACGGGCGGATATCTCGAGCACTCGGCCATACGAGTGCGCAACTGCGGTGAGCGTCTGAGCTTGGTCAACTCTTATGACTTCCTCGATCCTGACGCGGACGACACGGCTACATCGCTGAGGAGTTTCAATCTGCGCTGCGACAGCCTTGTCAAGGGAAGGAATACTATCATGGCGCAGAAGCTCTGGCGGCTTCGAGAGCGGTGCGACCTGGCTATCAAGCGAGTCAATGAGCGTGATGCCGAGGGCGAGATGCCAAGCCAAGAGGAGGTAGAAGCATGTGTAAGGGACCAGATCCATCTTCTCAAGCACACGTCCTGGGAGATGTTTGAGCGGGCGCTGAATTACGTTGGCAAGGACATTCCGGTAGATGCATTGCAGAATTACTTGTCTGATGTGTAGATTTTGGTCGCAAACTCAACTTTAGCTCATCGGGCTTCAGCAATAGGCGATACACCCAAACCTTTTGTGGAATAACATGACTTCTTCGCGGTTGACTCGTGACCAATAATCTCCCAAAAAGAAAGAGACGGCTCGCTGAAACCAATCGAGGCGATAAAGAAGAGACCAAGGAGCAGGCTCTGGCACCCTCAAGTGGCAATTCGCTCGTAAATTAAGGATGCTACTTGCGACTTTGAATCCAAATTATGACACAGGACTAACGTAAGTCTTGCAAAGTGCGCCCTGGAGATAATATTATTTGCGGAAAGGATCTGAGTGAAATGAACTTAATCAGCGTATCGTGTAGTAGATCTTGCTCCCTGACATGGCTACTCAACAGATCCTCAAGTCACAGGTCACATATTAGCGACACCAGCAGTCTTTAAACAAACAGCGTCATTAGTCATTAAAAAGACATCAAACCATTCTGTGAACTGTTGAGTCTACATCCAAAGACTCCATCTAATCCATCGTGTCGTCAAGATCTCTTCCCTAGGCGAAACGAAGTTTAGAGAATCGTAGCTCACATACTCTAGCCAAAAAAAAAAAGTATGGAATGGCAAAAGACATACAACACCGGGCATTCGCCGGTCGTCACCGACCCGACTACTACTCCAGCCCTCATTGGCTTATCTATGGGAGAGCGGACGGGATCCCGAGTTCTCCAATGGGTATGGTCGTATGTGCTGAGACAGGTTGTTTGAGTTGGCTATGAGGGCTTGATTCTCTCTGCTACGTGAAGGGGTCTGCACAGCCAGTCTGGATCCTTTCGCTATCGGTACGGTGGACTCCTCCGAGTCCCAGAACTCATAGTGCTTATGCGTATCGTTATTTGAGATATAAAGTCATGAAAAAATATGTTCTTTTGCGCCCGCAGATATTTGTCGAGGTCTGAGGACACCTCAAAATCTGGAAATGCTGCCACGCTAGGTGACCGCCGGTGCCGGAATGCGGGGGGTCCACTCCAGTCGGGACTCCGTGGCTTCGGGGAAACTTTCCCAGATCGGGCAGCACATGAACCGAATTGTCTCGTATTAGTAACGCAACACTCGCCCTTTCCGAGGGTGAAAGGACTGGGTTGGTGGCTTTCGAGTCGGCCTACGAAACGGGCACAGATCACTTCATCAAATCTGAAATTAGCAGCATCACACTCAGCGTATGGGACAAAGCCAACATCCTTCCTCAAAACCACTGAAGAGGAAGGACGACGCATGCGTTCCCTCCACGCTAGCAGTGCGTCCCTTCACTATTATGGATCGCAACGGTTTCGCAAATGCTCATAATCACCTCAACGTACAGGATATCGCATCAGGTACCACGACAATGTTACGGAGAGGTGTATCATTGTATACACACAGCCGTGCAAAAACATAAACATCTAAATTCAGACCATGGCCCATTTTTTCGAGGTCACTTAAGAAATCAAAGAGGTTTTGATTCGGGTCGTCTTGCGAAGAACGTTGATCTTAAATATGGCTTAAACATAGGTATCATCCAAGCAGTGTTTTGTCCCCTCCCGGAGCATGCCTCTTACTTTCGTCAGTAGACGCGCAGCCCTGCAGACCGCAAGGCTTCTCCATACCCCGGTGCTCTCAACGATGGTGATATTGATCCCATCAATGGGAGCTTGTGTCCTAGCTAGGTAGCCTGAACCTCACGAGGCCTGACAACCGGATGGGTTTGCAGTCTTCCGGAAGATATGCCCTGCCAAACGACTTGTGAGATTACTGGCGAGAGGCAACGATCCGAGCCTGGTGTGGTCGGATGGGAAACGATGAAGTGCTGCAAGCCGCAGACCGACTGTAAGGCAGTTATAAAGCCTAAAAAGATCCATAATAGGAATGCTGACAAACACGTGCTCTGAAGGTTGAGCGATAGGACCAACGTCTGACTTGCACAGTTCGGGTGCCCGTCGACACCGTGCCCTAACACCGACAGCCAAAGAGGCAGCGATGAGTCCCTGTGAAAGCTTCATAGTGATGTGCTGTGTGAGAGTATGTTTCGATATGTCGTTGGGGCGCAAAGTGAACAGTAGTATCTCTGTGTGTGAGAGAATGAAGACAGAGATCCGTTGTTCGCACTTGGGTTCGAGATTTATCATAGAATTCCGATCATGATAACTGACCGCTCCTTGGGCTACTTCATACTTCGCAAATCTTTGAATGTGCGGCCCCATTGATCAGTCTCCGTTGTCGAGTCTAATAGATTACCAGGCTCTGAGACTTGGCCTCATGTTGGCCTTGTTTTGTGGATCGTAGTCCTTATTACTTGAAGCAGCAAGTAGTGTGTTTGCTGTTTTGGTCGTTTGCGAAGGAGCGTTAGAAATGTGGTTTGCTGGGGAGAAGACGTTGGATGTAGACAAGGGAAAGACTTTAGTTGTTCCGTCTGTAGATGGGGATTTTGAGTTGAAGGGGTTCGGCGAGGTCGTCGTTATCAGACCGCCGAGGGGCCAATGAGTTTGAGAGACATCCATCAAATTCAGTTTTACATTGTCCAACTGAAATCCAAAGGACGACGGCGGATGACGGTTGAAACAGGCATCAGAGAAGGAGAATGGCTGTATCTAGACTTTTGCTATCTAACGCGGCGACCCTATGCCACGGCCTTTCTCCATACAATCGTCCCTTGACCATCCCAAAAAGTAAAAAGAGACTTGGCTCTCCCTGAATCAAGTGAGCAAATCCATCGATGCACATGCGTATCCGCCAAACTCCTTCAGCCAATCCCCTTTTTAGAATAAAATCCTACACGGGTATATCCATCACGATCCTTTGCTATGCCATCATGATCAAAAACCAATTCGTCTCGTATCACCCACTTCCAACCGAATACTGTCGATATTCCCGGTATCATCCTTCACTTATCATCCGTCATCATCATCTTTGGCATCCGCGATCGGCATTCATTGTCATTCATGGGACGTTGTTGTCGTCGTCGACGCCCATCTTCATGCAGAACTGCTCGTTCCGTTACTTTTCGCCCGTCGCTGTGCTCAGCGTCGGTCGAATCTCTTGGAAGTCTTCTCGTGGTATCCCGGGCCCTGTCTCATCATAGCTGACGGACCCTTAGGAGCGTAAGGAGACTCGTTGCGAGGAGAGTCGAAAGGGCGCTTGCGGGGGTTGGGGTTCTGCTTTTCTATCAAAAGATCGACATCTTGCTGAAGCTGGTTGATGGTTCGTTCTTGTTCAAAGATTCGCTGCTTCAGGCTTCTATCCTGCTCCGTGAGTCTCTGTTTTGTGATCGACTCCAGGGAAGCTAGTCTATCCGCGACGGTTCCAAGTTCATCGTGGGTTCCAACCTGCCTGCGAGTCAAGGCTTCAAGCTCACCGTCCATCGACGACTGTCTCTGAGCCAGGGCCGTCTGCTTCTCAGTAATGGAGCGAAACTCGTTGTTCGTAGACTCCTGCATGCCATTCTGTTTCTTGTCCATCGACTTCTGGGTATCATCCAAGTGAGCATGGCGGTCACCAAGCGTCTGAACGGCATCGATGATGTTCTCGGAGAACTCTGAGAACGCGTTGAGTCTATCCTCCAAGGCGCTGATTCTCTCAAGGACGTTTTCGTCTAGCTTCGTCGGAACGGCTTGGTGGTCCACCGCGCACTGCTTCTCATTCACCCCCTCATTGCTCTCGGAAGCATTGAACACCTTCATGAGGAAACCAAGCATCCCGTTAATTTGGGTGTGGGTAAGGCCCAAGAAGGGGCCTGGCGAAGGCAGCGGCGATGGGGAGGCGGTCGTAGATGAGGACTGAGGGAGAAATTGCGGCGGGAGTTGAACCTGCGGAGCCATCGAAGCTACCGGGGCCTGGGAATTGGACTGGGAGGTCTCGTCAGGTTGAAGCTTGGAAACCACCTTCAGCTTCTTTCGAACGACGGGTTTCTTGTCAGTCTCGACGGGCGACTCCTGGGCTTGGAGGTTCTTGGCGATGGCTTGCTTGGAGTCGACGGGGATGGCCGTAGCAGCCTTCTTCGTGGTCGCCTTCAGCTTGATGGATCCAATGGCAGCATTGAGGCTGCTCTCATCGTCACGAGAGACGGACGCCTTGCGGGCATCCTTGCTGGGCACCTCGTTGATCCTGAGAGCCACTGGTCGGCTTCGGTACTCGGACATGGAGATGAGATGGCATCTCCAGTGCATTCTCTGCCACTTCTTGAACTCGTCCTTGTCGACTTTGATTGCCAACTTCTCCAGTTCCTCTCGGACATAAAAAAAGCAAGTTTTGATGAATTCGTTCTCTCGATAGCGGTCGTGAATGAGTGCGGCAAGGAACTGCCGCTCGGTCTCATCTTCGCCGTGCTTCGCAATGCACCATGCGGCCCAAATCTGAGAGATTCTGGCAATGTTCTCTAGGCGATTGTCCTTGTTCTCAGGGTTCTCTTGTCCCGCCAAAACCATGATAGCAACAGCGCTCCGAATGATGGGATGGCCCCGGCCCTTGACGAAGACGGAGCGGGAGACAATGTCCTTGGCGTTGCTTCCGTATTCAGCAGACAGGCGCATGTGGTTGTCCCTGTTGCGAGGGATCTTGGGAGGGCTCACATGGCTGGCAAGCTTGGCGATCTGAACACTGTAGGCACGCTGGTTGTCCTCCCAATACATGTCTCGAAACTCTCTCTCAAGGCCAAGTCTGTGGACCAAGTCGAACCACTCACGCAGGGCGCTAAAGGACCAGCTGTCGATGCGAATGAAGGTCTCTGCGAGAAGATAGCGCTTGAGATCAATAAGCTCATCGGCCTGCTGGTTCTTCATAGCAGCCTTGGTACGCGCATAGAAAGTGTTTTCGCACAAGACACGTCTCTCTGTCTGGGTGATCTCAAGCATCTCTCCGATGAGCTCCTGGACAAGCGGCTGCATGGCCGGGGTAGACAATAGCTCTCCACGAAGAGCACCCTTGATTTCGTCAACGCCATAGCGAATTCTGACATGCTTCGAGCCGGAAGAGACAATCAGACTTCGCTGTCGCTTGGCACTGATAAAATCCTCGTCGTCGTCGCTGTCGGCATAGAGGTCGCGATCTCTCTTTTTCTGAGAACCATGCGAAATTCCCGGCTGAGTATGGCCAGGAGTTCCGCTTGCCATGGTGCCTTTGTTGTGCCGTCTGGATTTGGTGTCAATCAAGGAGGGAGGGTAAGGGGAGGCGCAGAGAAGCAAGTGCAGATGAAAGGTCGCACAGAATAAATGGGAAATGGCCCAAGAAAAAAAGAAATGCATGGGTAATAGCAGGTGAAACGCAAACCAAGGGTCCAAAGTAAAGAACTTACACAAGATGCTTGATTTTATGATGGTCCTGTACAGTTGTGAAGGTGGCGCAGGTGCAAACAGCGAAAAGTTCACGGCGCTGTGTTGTCGCAATGGTGATGGATGGGGAGCTTGGCTGGGGTGGTGGGTGGGAAGGTTAGAGTTGACAGCAGAGGGTGAAGTAAATAAATACTAGGCAGACACGCCAACGCGTCGACCGCCTCTCGCGACGGGGCAGCTGGTTTATGGTTTATTTACTTTTCAGAGGTGAAGGTGAGGATGTGCGTCTGGGGAAGGTGTGGTCGGAAAGTGAGGAGGGTGCAAACCCAACGTGTTGTGAGGTGGTGGGTGGTGGGTGGTGGCTGGGGGTGAAGAACGAGGTGGCTGACCTGCCACCAACGTTTGCGAGATATGAGAGCCTTCAGTTTCAAAAATCACATCTAATGATAGATGCTGATCTGTGACATACAGGCAGTCTGGTGGATGGGAAGAGAATTTTAAACACTTTCAAGTCCCAAAAGAACAAACTCCCAGGGGCTTTCTGAAGAAAAGCGCAATCACAACGGGGAGGCTAGAGCAGGAGTAGGAAATGGTCGACCCCGCCGTATGTAAACTCGTCAGATGGCGAAAATTCTCTCAAAATCCAGATGGATCCTTACTCGACGGCCAAGACGGATAGATGCAGACTGAATCCATCAAGACACATGAGATTGAGAACGAAACATTGCCCCCTTTTCTCAGACCGCTGCTTGATATCCTGCAGACTCTGTTTGCTTCCAGGCTCGGACCAACCAATCGCGGCCATCGGGGAGAGAGATTGATAAGTACAGGGGTCCGTCAAAAGAAAGGAAAAGAAAAGAAAGTAGTAAACCGGCTGTCACCTTCCCAACATTGACACCTACAATCAACTCATTACTTCGGCGCCGACCTATGGCACCCGAATATTACCATGAAGAAAACCACGTGGTATCGCGATTTGTTGATTTTCCTCCCACGAAGAGAATGCGTCTCACCAGCCAGGGAAAATTCACCCCTCTCCTCTGGCTCTGGGCAGCAATTGATCCTGACAGGTGGGTGCCGGCGGCAAAGGTGTGACTGCGGCTGCAGGGTATGCGGGTAGCCGCAGCGGCGCAGTTGGACCAACACGTCTGCCCTTTGCCATGGTGCCATTGCCTCCAAAAGCCCCAGGCAGGTTGCGAAACCATCTTCGAGTCCCTCTCCCAACAAATTGCGGCAGTAGGCTGGTGAAATCCAGAGACAGCCATGCAGTTCATCTGAATGTTCGTTCTCCTGCCTCGGCCTAGTGTGGAGCGCCGACCGGAGCAGGGCCCCGCAATCGTCTGTCCGCCCGGCCTCGGGGTATGGACCCGTCTTACCGACTGATGCTGCATGAACCCAACAGCACGCCGACTTCCGTATGCCCACGACGGAGACCAACGACATCCGTAGGCCATGTTGTATAGTTAAACGGCCCCCCAGCACCCAGTCAATGCTCAGGAGCCAAGAAATCTAAGCATACCTTGCCATCCCACACCCCCGGATCCCACCGGCCCCGCCCCCGTCCGCTGCTCACATAATCCCCTCCGGCCCCGGTGGGATGCCCACCCCTTCCTCCCGCTTTTCCAACATCGTCAATGACGACGACAACACCAACAACCACAACCACAACGTCTTGGCCCAGCATCAACGGACTTTAGAACCCCCTCCAATATCTGAGGCCTCAACCTATAAAACCATCCTCGCTCAAGAACCCCCAGAATCTCAGCTTATCATGCCTCTCAGCCATCACACCCATCATCATCATCATCATCACCCTCGCTCACGATGTCCTCCCTAACAATCTCAGACCCCGTCCTGCCCAAGGATAGCACGATCGTGGTCTCGGGCGCAAATGGCTTCATAGCATCCCACACCGTCGACCAGCTCCTCGCCGCCGGCTACCGCGTCCGCGGCACGGTCCGCGACGCCACAAAGTACAGCTGGCTCTCAAACCATTTCGAAAAGACCTACGGCCCAGGCCGACTTCACCCTCCACGCCGTGCCCGAAGTGACCAAAAACGGCGCCTTTGATGAAGTCCTCAAGGGTAGCCCTCGCCGTCTCGCCTGCCGACGAGCCAAGAGCACTAACACCCAGACCCAGGTGCCGACGGCGCAATCCACACAATCGCAATCACGAACATGAACCCGGACCCCAACGCCGTCGTGCCCCCAAACGTCGACGCGACCCTCTCCATCGCGCGTTCCGCCGCCTCAACCCCATCCCTCAAACGCTTCGTCTATACCTCCTCCTCCGGCGCCGCCGCCATGCCGACCCCCAACGTCCCCTACGAAGTCAACGCCGACACGTACGACGAGCAAGCCGTTGCCATCGCCTACTCCGGCAAGGGGCCCGGCGGTCTCGCGGGGGGTTATATCGCCTACTCCGCTGCAAAGACAAAGGCCGAGCAGGCGTTGTGGAAGTGGTATTCTGAGCCGAAGCCCGGGTTCACATTGAACTCGAGTAAGGGATATCCCAGCACCCAGACATTAACAATATAAAATTGATGGCCTGTGTGAAAGTTGTTCCCAACACCGCTCTGGGCAGAGTCCTCCTTCCAGAGCACCAGGGCTTCCCGACCGCAGTCGGAATCCTCAAGTCTCTCTGGCAGGGCCATGTCTCCCCTGAATTCGTCGCCATGTTTCCAGCCCAATGGTTCTGCGACGTGGTCGATATCGCGCGCATCCACATCGCCGCCCTGCTCTTCCCAGACGTCCAGTCCGAACGTCTCATCGCATATGCCGGCCGCTTCAACATCAACGACATCCTCGCCGTCTTCCGCGAAACGCAGCCTAGCCGTAACTTCCCCGCCGACCTTCCCAATCTCGGTGTCGACGTAGGCAAGATCGCCAACGAGAGAGCAACGGAATTGATGAAGAAGCTTGGGGAAGGAAAGGGCTGGACCAGTCTCAAGGACTGCATTGCGCCACTTGCTAAGCAATACGCTGCCTCTGAGGCCAACTGAAGGAGAGCATGAAATTTCACAACCTGACGAAAGACAAAATTTATAATTCTTGGGTTCTTGCAATTCTCTCGGTGCCGTTGTACTCCCACTGGCCATTTATGCGGCCCAACTGGAATGCTATCTACATGCATGAAACGCTTCAGCTACCCCGGTATAAAAGTGGAAAGCATCTCATCGTCAAGTGGCTGTGGTATCTGAGAAATTTACATCACGATCTGTGTCACGGTCAGTCAGATATTCTTAAACAAGAGCAACAGGGCAAGACTCACGCAATCCGAATCATCCTTGCCCTTGGGGATGCCCATCTCCTCAAAAGTCGCAGGTCCTTGGCCTGTCGCTTGTTTCTTCGGGGGAGGCATCGTTTGGGCACTAGGAGCCGGGCTGGGCTTCTGCTGGGGTCGTGGCTGAGAAGATGGCGGTGCACTGCCGACGCGGCCGGGAGGGCCCTGATCGACAAGATCCGGCCGATTAGCGTAAGGTCGGGGCGCGCCGCCGGGACCACCCTGAGGCCGGGGTTGACCAGATGGGCTGAGCGGCATCGAGTCGGCTCGCGGAGGCATGCCGCCCGGCGCGGCGCTGGGTGGTCTACCGTAGCCATATTGTTCTGCAGGGGGGATGGACGACATTCTAGGTCCGTAGTCTCGACCGGGTTGCGCTTGCGCCTGCGCCGGTTGGCCATAGTCGCTCGGTCCGTAGCTTCCTTGCTGGAAAGGAGGTGAGGGTTGGGGCTTGGCGAACTGTTGAGTGTTCTGCTTGGTGAGCTTGTTCATGGCGGGATTCGAGGGGAGTCCAGGGGACACCGGGTAGGGCTGTGTCGTAGCGGGTCGAGATCCAGGGCCCGAACCAGGGCTCGGTTGGCGGTAACCGGACTGATCCCATCCTCCCGTCATAGGGCGGCCTCTGGGATCCGCACCGGCAGGAGGAATCATGTTGTTCATTGACTGAGATGGGCGGACATTGCCGGCCATGCCCTGAGGGCCGCCTGGACCAGTGCGAATTCCGAAAGCACTGCCAGGGCGATCAGAGTGGGGAGCGGCTGGAGGGCGACCTCCTGTGTTGTAGTGAGGGGAGAGCTGCGGGCCAGCTCCAGGTCGCGGGCCTGGCCGATCGTCTTCAGGGTAAGGAGCCGTTGACTTGGGTCTGTTGAGGTTGAGGGGCGCCGGCCTATCATCTTCAGGGTATGGTGCAGCAGACTTAGGTCTCATTGCCAAGTTGGCATCGAGGTTGACGGTAAATGCATTGGGTCTATTACCCATGCTGTTAGGCCGCGAGGGATCCGGGTAATCGACGGTGTCTTGAGCTGGGTGAGCTCTCGGTGAGGGGTGAGGTGACGTCTTTGCGGAGGTGCTTGTTGGATATCCGGGGTCGGTTGGTGTGACTGGTGCGCTCTCCGAGACGGTAGGCATCTGTTGTTGAGGCTGCTTGAAACGGTCCGGTCGCTTGCCGCGCTGAGATCCGTGTTGCGACTTGATTCTCGTAAGAGTGGTCGTCTCGTGGTCGGCTTTGGTCAAGCTCTTAGAGTGATCCAAGGCGTCGAGTCTTCCGACGGCATCCTTATTGCCGTGGTCTGCAGCGGCCTCATACCAGAACCTGGCTTGACGCAGATCCTTGGGAACGTAGACACCGATTTCGTAGTAGTAGCCCATGGCGAACTCGCCCGTGGGAAGCTTCGCGGTGGCCGCATCCTGAGCATACTTGAAGGCGAGCTGCTCATTCTTACTGAAGATGCCCTCGTATCCAAACAGGAACCAACGACTGACGCCAAGCGCAGCCTCAGGTTGACCCTGTTGAGCTGCCAAACCGTAGTAATGAATCGAATAGGCAGGGTTGAAATCACAGCTCAGTTGGCAAAGCTCGTAAGCCTGGCCCATCTTAAGCTGCGCCTTGGCAAATCCGAGGTAGGCCGCCTTCTCGACGTACATCTTGGCCAGCGGCAGGTCAACGGGAAGCAACGCGTCAGGAACCTCAATGTCGGGCAAGTCCTTTGCAAGGAGCATGCCGTAGACGTATGATCCCTGAGGCGCATCCTCGTCAGAGAGGTCTGCAGCTTCCCTAATAAGGTCCAAGCCGCGCTGGTAGTCCTTGGGGTGATTGTGCTGGCCCAACAGGCTCATCATACCCAAGCGGTACATAGCCGCCGAGTCCTTGAGCCTCAGACCTAGGTAGTAGTGCTCAACGGCCTTGCTATAGTCGTTTGAGTTCTCGAACAACATGCCCAGCCGGTACTCGGCACGCGCGTAGCCAAGCTCTGCAGCGCGCGTGTACTTTGAGTAGGCATCTCTCTTGTCGGGACGGCAGCCAAACTTGCCAAACTCGAGCCACTTTGCCTTCATAAAGAGCGCCTCGGGATGCTCTTGGCCAACCAGGTATTCGACGATGTTGAGTGCATCGGTGCGCAGTTCGTGCTCAACCTTTGGTGTTTGACGACCGCTCTCCGGGTCCTTGGACCTGGCCTCAGCAACAATCTCGGCCCAAGCCAAGGTGTCACGAGCCCAGGAAAGCTGCATGGAGACATTGTTGGAGTGCAGGACATGCTCGCGGGCGTTCCACAGGATCTCCTCCTTCTCCTCATCTGTGGGGGGTATGTTGTCGCCCTTCACCTTGGGGAAAGGGGAGAAGGAAGGGGCCGCGCTGGGCCGCATGGTATGATGATTGCCGCTTGCGCTATTCTCGTGGAACGGCTTGAAGTCGTCGGACGAGGGCGCGGCAGCGGCAGCGGACGGGTTGGTGTAGCCCTTGGGAGGTAGGGCAGGCGCACCGGGGTCGGTGGGCTTGGAGTAGGAGGACAAGGACGCCTCGCGGCCGTGGCGGTTCTGGATGTTGGGGTCTCGGCGGTTCGGGTCGACTTCGCGGGCTTCAAGTTCCATGCGCTGAAGGTCGTTTTGCATGTTCTGAGGGACCTGGGGCGTTACACTGTAGAGACGACTTGTGTCAGCAACCAGGCTGAGGAAAAAGGGACAAAGACAAGGCGGCGCGGGTTAGGATGGGGAGGGGGGCCCATCGCCAGATCCAGCGGGCAGTCAGGAGGGACCCATGATAGATCCGCCTGAGATTAAAATGAGGAACTACGCGTACCGCTGAGGCGAAGGTGCAACGACCTCGGGCATGTAATAGTCGTCGAACCCTCCAGGAACGAAAGTTGCGCCGAAGTTTGACATCTCGTCAGTTGTGCCTTTGGGCTGAGTTGCAGCTGCATAAATAGGAGGTAATCAGTCAGCGGGGGTCGAATGACGTTTAGGTTGGAGCCACCGCCAGCTTTTTTTTTTTCCCTCCCGCGCCTGTAAGGTTGGGCTGCTTTGCTGTGCTGTGCTGACTCTGCTGTGGCCGGCCGCTTGCTGGAGCCCCCAAAAGTGCTGTATTTTTATTTACTTTTGTGCTGGGTGCTGCTGGGTTGTCGTCTGACAGTCTCTCTTCTCTAAGCTCAACTCCCTGGCCAGGGTGCGGTAGGGGCGAGAATTGGACGGGGAAATAGGCGAAAAAGGAATAAGAGGCTCGGGTTGACTGAGAAGCCAGGTGTAGGTGTGGTGGTGGCTGTCTGCAATATGTTGACGGCGAAAAAAGAGAATCGGGAACGTGCAGTCCGATCTCTGTGTGTACTTTGGCACCCTATGTTTCTGGTTCTCTGTGGTTCTCTCGGCTGCCGGGGGCTTCCTGCTTGCTGTGTCTGCGACAGTCTTTCTCTCGGGCTGCTTTCTCTCAGTCCTTGGTCTCGAAGGAATGACACTGAACTGAGGGCGTCCGGAAGCGTGGTGGAGAGTGACGAAGCTCAAAGCATCGGAAATCGTGACGGCGGGCCCTTTCTTTTTAGCGTGCAGAGTTGTTGTCCGCGTCCCCTTTTTTGTGCCCAGTCTGGCTAGTGAAACATTGGAGCTCGTCTGGATGAATGTGCCAGGTGCCAGTGTCGCATTTCTCTTCTTTTTGGCCAGGGTCAGGAGGAGGAGGAGGGGGAATCGCCTCTGGGCCCCCCATCATTGTTCCAGGAGCGGGACTGACCGGGGCAGTTATAGAGAAGGAGGGGTTCGCTATGAGATGCTGCTCCACCATGCAAGCCGCAGCAGCAGCAGCAGCAGCAGAACATTCAGCAGCACGCAGCTGGCGCTGTGCCAGAGGCGCGCTAGCACGCCGCAGCTTGCTGTGGTTTGCGTGCTGCGTCCATTGGCTTTGGGGATGCGCTTCCATTCTGCTGCAGGTACTTATAGGCCGAAAGTCCCAAGTGTACCTCGTCTGTACTTTGCGGTGGGCGCAGCAGGGAGTAGCCGGCTGTGGTGATCAGGTACCGAAAGGCAATTGAGAAGACGCCAGGATGAGGCATGTACAAGCAGCAGGCAGTAAGCGCTGAAAGTCCTTCGTCAACCATTCGACAGCCGTCCATCCCGTCTTCAGCCAGGTGTGCCAGGGTGACTCGTCCGAGGGTTTCAATCAAGAGCCCAGGTCTTGGGGGGATTTGGCATGTGCACATGGCGCCCAGCATGTCCAGTTAAACGGGCCCCTGTGCATAAGACGGTGCAGGCAGACTGCTTGACTGTGCGTATTTCGCTTGCCACAGGCCGTGAGCGATACCTCCGGGGCGGTTGATGATGGTCGGCGGGAGGTGTCCGGGGACCCGAGGGAGAAGATCAGAGAGGAGAGCAGCAAACAGCAAAGCATCCTAAAGGGGGCACCCTCGGCCGAGATGAAATTAGATGGCCCAAGGCCTCCAAAACGAGGGCTAGACCAGCTGAAGCAGAGGGCAAGTTCCGTTCTTCACTTACCAGGTGTAGGCAGGAGTGCAGGTACAGGTGGGTAGACCTCAATTCGCGGGCCGGAGATGGAATGCGGACCAGGTGCAGCGGGAGTTCCACCGCTCGAGGTGTTTTTGGTGCCGTTGTTCTGTGGATCTCGACCGAAAGCCGGCGCATTTCCCTTGCCATGCCGCGCGTATGGTATTTTGGATTTGAACAGCCTTTTCATCTCTTGTTGTTTGGCTTTTTCGAATGCGAGGACAGGGGCTGCCGGCAGCTGAAATAAGGTAGGTATCGAAGTATCGTTGAAGAGATGGGAGGAAATCGGCGTGGTAATTGGCAGATCCGCCGGCGGATGGTTGGTTGACTGTGGCTTGGGGAGAAGTTTGAGAGATGGCAGAAGATGATGAGCGTAGGAGAGGCCGATGCGAAAACGAGAACGACCGAAAGCTGAAGGCCTCCTTGAATGAGGTATGAGAAGAGAGGTAGGTATGGTTTTGCATTCTTTTGCGCAACGGCGCCAGCTTGCAAGGTGCGCAAGTAAGAAGCACCGGGCTGCTTGTCAGTTCGCACCTTCCTGCCCTTTGGTGAGCACAGGCATGTGCGAGGTGCACCGCGATGCCACCAGCACCAGCACCAGCATCAGCATCAGCAGTCCGGGCAGTCGACCGAACCAGCCACGCAGATGCAAAAAGCTGTCTACGGTGCCTACCTGACGATGCTGGCGCAGGTCATGCGATACCGGTTGTCTGTGCAATGCCAATCTTAGTTCTTTGGATTCCACAGCATTGCCACGCGACACCTCAGACGCTACTAAGGTGCCTTGGTTGGAGGCTTCTCCTTGCCCGTAAGGTGATACAGCTTGCAGAGGCTCACGTTGCCTACCTACCTTACCTTAGTTAGACCTTAGGTGCTTAGGTATTCTGTCTAAGGAGCGGGAGGGAAAGGAAGACCCCCTCGATTCAACGCTCATCGTCTCATTCCATCCAGTTTCCATCCCTTCATTTCTTACCTGGTACGGATCACTGCGACAAGACGTAGCTCGGCGCCATGGGTCGCATGTTTCCTCATTCTTCATCACTTTCAAAGATGGATACAACGACTCAGCTGCAGCATGCAGTCCTGCAAAGGTACAAGCCAGGTACTTCGCAAGCAAAGCCCCCCAATCCCAATCCTGGGCTCTCGTCCTTTCAGACGTCGTCGCCCTCTGCTCAGCCACAACGGTCGAGAGCCCTTGTTTCCAAACTTAGAAACATCAAGAATCTTTTTCTGCTCGAGGTGACATTCAATTCCGCAAACCGACCACCCTGCCCTTGGGGGCCGAATGATCGCAATCGGAATCGCGCCTGCCTCGTAAATCTCTCTTCTTTTGCCAATCCCCAACAGGCTCTGCACTTTGTAGAGGATCCCAATTCCATCCGCGCAGGGAGACCACGGATCACAATCAGGGGGGTCCCAAATGCGGGAGCCTACCACAGCTGCCCAGTACCTGCATTATTTGGGGCCTTTCCGAACGGTTGAGCTCTCATGTTATGCTTGATATAAACCATCTCATGCGTGGGTTTATCTACTACGTAGCAATCCAACCAGCCGCATGAACATGCAAGCAATTCTTCTACAACATTCCGTCAAACATCCTAGTCCTCCTGAACCCCAGGTCACGACGTCACAGCCATCATCCAATCCAGCCCATCCCATCTTTCCAGCCCGGGTCCTCCCTCGGCTGGGCAATGCCCTGTCGCTGGTTCGTCAGTGGCCACCACCGCAAGCAAATGCTGCCCGACATTCCACTGTCAGCACCCCAAAGTTGACAGCCCGCCGGTATTGTTGAACCCGTCGGTAAGACTAAAGCGAGCGACTGCGCTTAAAGCTGGTCACGGGGCCATGACAGTGAACCGTCCTTACATAGCTCGGGCAGATTGCATTGGCTTTCATGCGCTGGCTGGATTAGAGACTGAGGAGAGTGATCCAAAATCAAGTCGAGCACCAATAGGACATCGCAATAGAAGGACGGCTGGATCCAGCTGCACTTCGCAACATGCATCTTCAATGGCCCAGGAAGTGAGCCCAGTGTCTCTTCGCAAGAGCTCATCGTAAGCCTGTGAAAGCTCCCGAGCTCTACCTAGCTGGGCACCGAGCGAGGGCCCACAATGACGGATATCGGAGCCTTGAAGTTCCGCGGCACGTGAACCCCTTCAGGTCCCGGCCGCAGCAGGCAAGCTTCCCTCATTCTATTCTCAAAAGGGCTAGTGCATTCTGGCCAGACCCAGCACGGCACCTTCCAGCTTGACGGCACCTTTCGTCAGCCTCTCTCAGCCTGCTGAGCCAGACACCCCAGCAATCCAATCCGAGTGCATCTGGACACACATCATCACCATCACAACAACCGCATCTCCCACCACCTCCATCCGCAATTGCCAGCCAGTCTCCAACTCCCGACGACATCTCTCCATTCAAATCGAGATTCCCAGCTGACCGGGGACAAAATCCTCTCCGGAACAGAGCAAGCAGCCCTCCCCCCCAAAGAACACCCCGCCAAAATGGCCGACCGCAACCTCCAACAGATCATCACCAC
Organism: Colletotrichum viniferum; assembly: GCA_020226115.1. Lineage (NCBI taxonomy): Eukaryota > Fungi > Ascomycota > Sordariomycetes > Glomerellales > Glomerellaceae > Colletotrichum > Colletotrichum viniferum. The sequence goes on from JAGFBE010000054.1 coordinate 111,874, forward strand.
CCTCCGCCAAAAGGGCTCCTCCCTCCCCTTCACCGAATCTTCCGCACTTCTCTCAAAGGCAAAGCTTCACCTCCTCCAGCTTAAGGCCCTGACCCCCTCCGCCAAATCTTCCCCCGACCTCCTCGCCCTAGCCCGCGAGACGTACGAACTCGGCGCCCTCGCCTCCATCCGCGCAAAGAACCCCGACGCCTTCACCCGCTACGTCCAGCAGCTCCAGCCCTTCTACGAGCTGCCCTCAAACATCCTCCAGCCCAACCCTCCCGAACAGAACAAGGTCACCGGCCTCTACCTCCTCCTTCTCCTCACCCAGGGCCGCTACGCCGAGTTCCACTCAGAGCTCGAGAGCCTCGCCAACCGCGAGGGCGGCGGCGACAGCAGCGCCGTCGAGGGTGACAGGTACCTCGGATACCCCATCCGTCTCGAGAGATGGTTGATGGAGGGAAGCTACGATCGTGTCTGGAATGCCCTCAAGAGCCGCGACGTGCCAAGCGAGGAGTACGCCGTCTTCTCAGAGGTATGCCTTGACTAGCGTCCCTTTCTATAACGACCTCGCCCGATAGCTAACAGTTCACCCAGATTCTCACCTTCCAAATCCGCTCCGAAATCGCCTCAAGCAGCGAGCGCGCCTACCCCAGCCTGCCCATCAGCTCCGCAAAGTCTCTCCTCTTCCTCGACTCCGAGGGCGACGTCATCTCCTTCGCCCAGCAGCGCGGCTGGATCCTCAAGGACGGCCAGATCCGTTTCCCCGACACGGCTGAGGCCACCGCCGCCGAGGACGGCACCCACGACAAGGAGATGAGCCAGATGGTGATAGAGAACACGTTGGGTTACGCCAGGGAACTCGAGACCATTGTGTAGACGGGCGGTAGAGACGAGGGGCGATTGCTTTTACTGTACCACTAATATCACGCGATAGACCATGAGATAGGGGCATGGACATCGGGATCAAAGCTCTGGCGTTATGACAATTGCATGCTCAAACACAAATGGTGAACCCCTGCATCGGGCCACAGAGAAACATCACTAATTGCGTTTCTCGTGGCCATTCATACGGCAGCATGATGAAAACAAACGCTGACAAGCAAGATGAACAAGTGATGACATATATTCGTCTCCCGCAAACTATTGCTAACAATCAAAAGTCTGGGACTTCATTCAGACCTTCGGCCCTGTCTACAGTTACTTTTCCCAAGACCACCACCCCCTTAAGGCCGAGAACATTGCGTCTCCGGCAGCTTTTCACTGCTGGTGGAACCCCATTATACTATCTAGCCCCTTATGCGAAGAGCTTCAGGCCACTGCCATGCTTACCGACTTCGCATACCTCGCACACCTTGCAGACGGTTCCCTTGTACTTCGTGTGGTACTTGGAGCCATCAAAGGCACACTCCTCGTAAGACGTACCGCTGTAAATAGGCGTGTGACTAGCTGCGCAAACCTCGAACTCGGCAAACTGATCAAACTCAATCTCGATCGCATCCGACGGGTTACGCTCGCACTGGGCCTTCGCCTTCTTGGCCTGTATGATTGTTAGTTGAGTAAGCGTTGATTGAAGCAGAGGAAGACTTACGTTTTCGGTCAGCTTGCTAGAGCCACCGTTGGCAATGATGCGGTTAGCGAAGCTCAAAGCCGAGTTGTAGTTCTTGTTCCTAATCGCCAGCTGCATGGCGTTGTGCAGAGCGAGTTGGCGGTGAGGAACCTCGATCTTGGGGATGGTGAAGTAAGCAGACAGCTCCAGGCTGCGCTTGAGCTGGTCGGGGCTGGTGCCGAGTTGACGACGGCTAAGCTCGATTTCCATGGCCACAGCATACTCGCTAGCCGATGTGATGAGCTTCTTCGCCTCCGCAACTTCGGTCTCGCTGGATACGGCGTTGATAAGGATGGCATGGAGGATGCCCTTGAAAAGGAGCAAGCCATCCTCGAGCCTGTTTGTCTTCATAGAGTTGTAACCCTGCTGAAGATCGTTGGTGGCCAGGAATTCGAGATCGCGAGGCACGATGGGCAAGACCTTTCTAGGATCCGTTTCCTCAACTGTGCGGCGAACGTAGTTGACCAACGGCGGCAGACCTGCCGAGGCCGGCAGATATGTTCTTGATGCCTGGTAGACTTCGAGGAACCGCGGCTTCAATGGCGCAAAGTTGACAGCACCCACTTGTCGGTTGAGTAGCTGCATAGCTGACTCGAAAGAGCCACCGGCAACATGGTCCACAGCCAAGGGTGAGTTGCGAGCCCAGAGATCAGCTTCGCTGCTTCCAGCGCCACCGGCCTCTGCACTGTCAACGTTGACGAAGTCGCTTTCAACTTCGGGTACAATGTCATCACCCATGTCCCAGCCAGCCGCATCCTCGTCATTGTCGGCGTCAATCAGGTTGCCGTTCTTCTTGGCGGCATCATCGTCAATTGCGTCATCGAAACCGTTGGCAGCAGCGGGCTCATCTTCAAGCGAGAGACCCTCGACCTGGCCGAGAAGCGCCTTCTCGAAAACAGAAACTGATGTCGCCTTTGTAGGCCAGTTGGCCTTGAAGGTTGGGACAACGGGCTTTGGTGGAGTCAGGGCCTCTCCAATGGTTGGAGTCTCCAGCTGGTCCTCGGTGAGACCCGTAGCCTCGAGAATAGCTTGACATTCCTCATCTAAGCCGTGCGACTTTGCAGTCATGTACGCCAAGGGGTCTGAGGTGGTTAGCTTTAGAAGTCCAATGCGTTGAGGACAACTTACAAAGATCGATCTCCTTGAACATTTGGATTCTGTCCTCAACCTCGCCGAGATAGAGAGCATTCTGGAAGCGAGCGGTGAAGTCGCCGCGATGCTCCGCAATCTTGGCCATCCTGGCAAGCTTGGAGTGGTCACCAGTGGACAGGTACAGGAAGGACAGCTTGTCGAACTGCTTCAGCTTCTGATAAGCCATCTCGACGATCTGGTGGTTGCCGTGGGACAGGGCCTCGGAGCCCAATCGCTGCCAGAGCTTGGGGCGATCAAGCTCTTTAGCCATCTCAACAGCGACTTCAAGATTCCCGCATTCAATGGCAAGCTCGAATCGAGTAGTAGGGTCTTGAACAAACTGCAGAGCAATCTCGGGGTAACCCTTCTTCTGGAGGTAGGAGATGATGGACTGGCCAACCAAGCTGGAGGTCTGGATGATGTGAAGCATCTCCTCGTAGTTCCTTTTAACAAGAGCAAGCTTGAAGCGATACTCGGTGGGGTCAACGTGCAGAACCTTGGGCTTCGCGGCTCTATCGAGGCAGTACACATTGCGACCCTTCACACGGACCAAGTAAACAGTCTGATCAAGCGTGCGGACAATGCCGTTGTCGCCGTTCAAGAGAGTGTACTTGATGTGATTCAAAGTCGAGTACAGAAGGACACCGGCGTCATCCCAGGTTGCGCTCTTGATACGGATGGTCTCGTGCAGGGTGCTGACCTGTTCCAGAGTCTTGGTAACAATAGTGACGTTGTGCTTGCTCAAGAGAGCAGCATAGAGACCATCGTTGGACCATACGACATACTTGACACCATTCACAGCCAGCTCAGCAACGCTCTTCTTCTGCTGGATATCATACAGGTGAACAGCGGTCGGCGTGATAATGAGAAGGTTTCCGGTACCACCAAAGTAGATATCGCTGGTTCCGACCGGGGGCTTGAATGATCGGGTGGTGTTGTTGGACAGGTCCTTGATATCGATCGTCTGGCTGGCGGTGTTCAGGACGGCGAAGCGGTTGCGCGCAACGAAAATGGCAGAGTTGCCCTGGCCGCGCTTCGATTCGGTAGGCTCGATGGCGCCAGATCCATCACGGGGCAGGTTGATCAGCTCGTAGGATCCGCTGTCGGAGGGAGAGGTGACCAGAACGGAGCGCTCCGCAGGATTGTAGGAAAGTGTGCGAGGAGGAGTCCAGGGGCTGCCAAGCTTCTTGAGCGACAACAGAGTCGGGCTCTCGATGGTCTTCTGGAAGTCGTATGACCTCACGTGCTTCTCCTTGGTGATGTAGAAGAGATTGTTCTGGTAAACCGCCGACGCGGGCCTCTCTCTCTCGAGCTTGAAGACCATGACACCGTTGTCATGTCCGGCAGCGAACAGGTTGATCTCGGGGTGGGCAGCGATGACCCAGAATCGGTCGTTCTCGCGCTTGAAAGACTGTACGGCAGTGCGCTTGTTGAGGTCCCACACACGGATCGTCTTGTCTTCGCCGACGGACAAGATCAGGTCTTGGTGGGGATGAAACAGACAACCGGAGGCGTTCTGGAAGTGGCCTCGGCAAGTGTCCACCTCCCAGGCCTTGGTCTCGCTCATGCGCCACAGCTTGACGAGGCGGTCGTCGCCAGCAGAGACGATGAGAGGCATGGTGGGGTGGAAAGCAACCCAGTTAACACCGCGATCGTGACCCTCCAGGACGAACTTGACAACGGCATCGGTATTGCCAAACATATCGGTTTGGTTCTGGTTCGCCCGCGCGACCTGATCTTCGAAGGTCATGGATGTCGGGGCGGAGTGCTTCTTGCGCAGGCCGGAGATATCCCAGACACGGACAGACTGGTCGAGGGAGGCGGAAACAACGAGGTCTTCCTTCGGATGGAACTGGGCGCACATGGCGTAGTGGTTGTGTCCTGTCATTGTGCAGACTGCAAGTCATAGTCAGTCAATGCTTCCTTTAGCAACCAAGGGATCCCAGGGGTTTTGCGCACTCAGAGAGCGATTTTGCCAGTTCCATATCCTAATTGTCTGATCGTCTGAAGCCGACAGAATCCATGGCAGCTCGTGATGGAAGAAGACGGTTCGGACGTAGTCGAGATGGCCGTTCAGGGTAAACAGGCAGCGACGGGTCTGGTATGACCACACCTTGATCTTGTAGTCGTCGCCTCCAGAGACGAAGAGGGGCTGCGTCTTGTGGAAGTCAATTCCTCGAACCGGGCCATCGTGTTCTTCGAATCGGTCGATCAATGTTCCCATGCGGTAGTCCCAAAGCTGGATTGTGGAGGAGTGAAGGGCGACGAGGATCCATGGTCTGGAAGCTACACGTCAGCAAGGGGGCGGCGTCTCGCGGGCTGGGTTGGGCAACTGGGAGATGGAAGGCTCACCTTTTCGGGTGGAAGGCAATGCCCTTGGCGCGCGAAGACTTGGACTCGAACTGAATTGATTGTGAGCCATCGAGCATATCCTCAAGGGATCTCGACTGGATGCCAATGCGCCGTGGGCAGACATACCTTGGTCAACATGCCCGAGGAGGCCTGCATTTTGGCGGGGAGGTGAAGCCGGAGCTTCTAGCAAGCAGAAAGAAGCAAACAAGCGGCACCTCGAGGAAGAAAGGAACAGGTGCAGGCCAGCTTAGCGACCAGTAATCAGGTACAAGCTGGAGATGGAGAGGAGAGTGACAGTGACATTCACGGGTCACGGAGAGTTGAGGCGCGGTGAGAAGTGGTTGGATACGCACTGGGAGGATGTAGGCAAGATACGTAAAGGCCACTTCCTCGTCTCGGAGCCCCTAGTAACTAACAATTCCGCTTCGTGGCCATCTGTAAAGTGTGGGCTTGGAGTGGGTCCTAATGGCGCGCCTGTCAGTGAGCTGTGCTGCCGCATCAGAGTTCCGCCGTCTTCCGCAAGAGCTCACCGCCCGGACTGGACACTGTGGCTTCCCCCTGTCGAGCGTCGAGATGGCTTACGTAAGGCGGCGTCCCAGCTGCTGCCCCTCCAGTAGGCTGGTTTTCTGCCGCATTTTGGCGTGGACCTACGACCCCTGGCCAGAGCGACGCTAGTCCGCTTCTGGAGAGCTCTTTTGTCAATGTGTTCACTTACACCACCTGCGTGCCTGCACACTGTGGTGTACCTCACCTCGACAGGCCGAGTCCAGTCTCTCTACCGATCTTGTCTTGGGCCTAGCGGACGGATTTCCAAAACCCCTCCAAGCATTCTCGCAACAGCCATGCGCCAGACACCATAAACAATAATCAGGCGCCGTTGCCTTTTTGGGAAAATCACAAGCAGCCTCAAACCACCTTACTTATTTTCTGCCAGGACCACAGACACCTTCTGGCAACCACCAACCGAAAAGCACCCACCTTCCCGGAGGACAGCCCGCGCAGGCCGTCGCAATTCCTCCTACACAATGGTGCGCCCGTACCAGCTGCCAATGGGCATTGCCCTGACGCTGTTGGCAGCCTCCAATGTTGCAGCCGTACCCTCCGTCACTGTGGACATGAAAGCGGCCTTCCCGTCCGGTCCCTACCTTCTCGAGCTGCTGTAAGTCCCTTGCCCGGAACCCAGAGTCTGTGGAGCTGCAGGACTGACCTAAAATTTCCAGAGAGACTGCTGCAGGTGAAAACGCAACATCTTACTTTCCTCTGCTCGACCGCGTCGCTAGCGGACATTTCGCCGACTCCAAGACGGACAAGGATGTTTACGACAAGTTCCTCCAGGTCCTCCGCGATGATGGACACATCACCACTGCCGACGCTCTCTCCACCTTCAAGCTGGCTTTGTCCCTGAGAACGGCTGCTCCACGAGTCGAGGCTCACTATCAATACTACCGGACCGCTGTCGAGCCAAAGCTCGAGTCTGATACTCAGGATGGGTGTGAGGTGTGGGCCGAGTTGGGAGGAAAGCAATATTGCACCCCGGCCTTGGACGCCCCCAAGGAAACCAAGTTGACTGAAGCGAAAGCTTTGCCCTTCGACCGGACTTTGGGTTCAGGAAGCGAAGCCGTTCTCTACGCAGACCCCACGTCACCTGGCTTTGGTGCATTTCATAGTGCCCTGGCGCAAAAGGCCCGCAATGGCGAAGTAGAGTACCGCCTGCGTTACACGAAGCCCGCCGGCAGCTACGAGGAGGCGCTTCCTGTGAATGGTTACGGAGTCGAACTAGCGTTGAAAAGAACCGACTACATCGTCATCGACGATCGCGAAGCTCATGGCGGTGACGATGCTCAGAAAAAGATCACCTCCGAGGAGGTTCTGGATGCTGCAGAAGAGGTGACGGATCTCAAGCCTCTCGCAAAGTCGGAGCTGGAACAGCTAGGTCTCAAGGCGGCTTCGTTTGTAATGCAGAACCAGAACCCATTCGAGGCTCTCCTCAAGCTCACTCAGGACTTCCCCAAGTTCTCCACCTCAATCGCCGCTCACAATGTATCGGAGAAGTTCCTGGCCGAGCACCAACTTAACCGCCAACAGCTGGTGCCAAGCGGTATGAATGTGCTTTGGATCAACGGAGTCCAGCTCATCGAGCGCCAGATCGAGGCCTTCACCTTGGTCGATATCCTTCGCCGCGAGCGCAAGCTTATTGATGGCGTTCGGGATCTGGGCTTCTCGGGAGGACAGGCTGTTGCGCTCCTTGGCCATCCCAAGGTCGCCGAGTCCAAGGCTGACGATGAGCCCCCGCGTTTTGACTGGACAGATGACATTGAAGAGGGGAAGGTTATAATCTTCCTCAACGACCTGGAGAAGGATGAGCAATACGCGAACTACCCTACGGAATTGATGTCGGTGAGTAAAGGGCCAATTTCTACGGGGGTTGTAACTCTCTAACCTGCTTCTAGCTCCTCCAGCGCGTCTACCCCGGCCAGCTTCCTCCTATCCGCCGAGACATCTTCAATCTCATCGTTCCTGTCGATTTCTCCAAGATCGAAGATCTCAGTGTGGTATCCCAGCTCAACACCTTCGTAAAGCGCAAGCTTCCCCTGCGGTTCGGCCTGGTTCCTCTGACTCCCACTGAGGAGTCTGTCGGTGTTGCCAAGATTCTCTACTATCTCCTTGACAGCTATGGCATGGAAGCCTTTGTTGACTACTTGGATGCTGCTTTGCAAGACTCCAAGACAGACAAGGCGGATGCAGCCTGCTTTGAGAAGGCCATCAAGGACCGGGAACTTCTGCCCGAGGCTACCGCTGTTGCGTTCGAGGATGTTCTGCAATCAGAGGGTGCCCAGCAGGTGATCAAGCTTGCGCAGCAATGGGCCAAGAGACTGAACGCTAACACCCCAATTCCACCTGTCTTTATTGACGGTGTACCTGTGCCGCGTGAAGGCAACTGGCTCCAAGCCATGAGCGTCAAGGCTGCCAACGACTTGCAAACCATCCAAAGGGCTGTCTACATGGGTATGGTTGACGAAGAGATGTGGATTCCTGACTTCTTCATTGAGAAGGCACTGAAGCGACGCAACACATACATCTACCCGGAAAATGACAAGTCCCTGAAGATCTTGGATGTCAACAAGATCTATACCGACCATGATGACTTGTTCAGCAAGGTTCCAGTCATTGAAGCCTACGCTGACTCCACAAAGGAGAACTGGGCAGTGTTGACTGTTGTTGCTGATATCACAACTGACGCTGGAGCTGATCTTCTCCTTTCTGCCTTAGCGTTCCGTCGCAGCAACCCCGGAGTTCGCCTGGATGTAGTCCACAACCCGGAGAACCCTGCCTCGGCCTCTTCTGTCAACAAAGCATTGAAGAGCAGCGACAAGCTTGCTGAAACTGAGACTATTGCCGATATCAAGACGATCTCTGAGGCAGCTGACAGCGACTCTGATGCGATCTATGCTGCAGCCCTCAATGATTTCCACTCTTTTGCTGCCATTAAGCCTGGGTCAAACCTGCTCATTCTCAACGGCCGCATCGTTGGTCCCTTCACCGCCGAGGAGCCTTTTGAGGCTGATGACTTCCAATACCTGCTCGAGTTCGAACAAAAGGCTCGCATTCTCCCCGTGTACTCTGCTGTTGATGAACTCGGCTTGACCGACAAGATTGCGGGACCTCTAGCGGCTGCTAAGATCACCTCCGTCACCGCCCTCTCTAGCATGTCTGACTTGCCTGAGGACATCTTCGAAACTGCGCCATCTGTTCGTGTCAGTGCCTACGACACCTGGAACTCTACATACACCGCCATCGAGATCGGCAACCCGGAGACCTCGAGCATCCATCTGGTCGGTCTTCTGAACCCTGCCAGCGAGCAAGCCCAGAGATGGGCCCCCATCCTGAAGGTCCTTTCCGAGCTTGAGGGAGTCTATCTGAAGCTTTTCCTCAACCCGAAGGATAAGATCGACGAACTTCCCGTCAAGAGATTCTTCCGCTATGTCCTCGACTCCGAGCCGACTTTTGACGAGACCGGTAAGGTGCGCGCCCTCGAAGCCTCATTCAGGGGTCTTCCTTCCGAAGCCTTGCTGAATGCTGGCATGGACGTGCCTCCATCTTGGCTCGTCGCCCCCAAGGTCTCGGTTCACGACCCTGACAACATCAAGCTCAGCTCCATCAAGGCCAACGTCCACGCCTCCTACGAGCTTGAGAGCATTCTTATCGAGGGTCACTCGCGCGAGGGCAAAGCTACCCAACCTCCTCGCGGTGCCCAGCTCGTACTTGGCACCGAGAAGGAGCCTCACTTCGCAGACACGATTGCCATGGCCAACTTGGGTTATTTCCAGTTCAAAGCCAACCCGGGCTTTTACAATATCCAGCTCAAGCAGGGTAGAAGCTCCGAAATCTACACCATTGACAGCATTGGCGCGAAGGGATGGAACCCCGTCCCCGGTGACGAGGGCACCGAGGTGGTCCTCATGGATTTCCAGGGAACCACGCTCTACCCTCGCTTGTCTCGCAAGCCAGGCCACGAGGAGTCGGACGTCCTCTTTGTGGAGGAAGACAACAGCCTTGTCGGTCGCGGTCTGAAGTTTGCAGGAGGCATCCTGGGCAAGAAGACCAAGTCTATCTCAGACGAGGAGCACGCGGAGATTAACATCTTCTCCGTCGCAAGCGGTCACCTTTATGAGCGCATGCTCAACATCATGATGGTCTCCGTGATGAAGAACACCAAGCACACGGTCAAGTTCTGGTTCATTGAGCAATTCCTCTCTCCCTCCTTCAAAGATTTCATTCCCCACCTGGCTGAAGAGTATGGCTTCAAGTACGAGATGGTAACATTCAAATGGCCTCACTGGCTCCGCCAACAAAAGGAAAAGCAGCGCGAGATCTGGGGCTACAAGATCCTCTTCCTCGACGTGCTCTTCCCCCTCTCCCTCGACAAGGTTATCTTCGTCGACGCAGACCAAATCGTCCGCACCGACATGATCAACCTCGTCAACCACGACCTCGAAGGCAAACCCTACGGCTTCACACCCATGTGCGACTCCCGCACCGAGATGGAAGGCTTCCGCTTCTGGAAGCAGGGCTACTGGGCTAACTACCTCCGTGGCCAACCGTACCACATCTCCGCCCTCTACGTCGTCGACCTCCGCCGCTTCCGCGAGCTCGCCGCCGGAGACCGCCTGCGCCAGACATACCACTCCCTCAGCGCCGACCCCAACTCCCTCGCAAACCTGGACCAGGACCTGCCGAACCACATGCAGTTCCAGATCCCCATCCACAGCCTGCCGCAGGAGTGGCTGTGGTGTGAGACGTGGTGCTCCGACGAGTCCCAGCGCGAGGCCAAGACGATTGACTTGTGCAACAACCCGCAGACCAAGGAGCCCAAGCTCGACCGCGCTCGTCGCCAGGTTCCCGAGTGGACTGTGTACGATGATGAGATTGCGGCGTTGGACCGCAAGCGCAAGGGTTTGCCAGCCGAGGCGCCCAAGAAGGAGGATACCAAGGTCGAGAGCGACAAGACGGTAGAGGAGAAGAACACCAAGAGCCGAAACTGGGAGGAGCCGCCGTCCGAGAAGACGCATGTGATAGATGAGCTATAGATGGAGGAAGTTGGCTTTCGTTTTTCGCATTGCAGAGCAAACACACACAGCATTAGAAGCAACAACACGAACCTACATTGCATAGATTGAAGCTCGATTGGTTTGCACAAGTGACTCTTGAGTGTCGTGAAGTAGTGGTTACAACATGAAGCAAATGATCTATTTGAACCCGGCTCGGCATGATCGCCAGCGTTCCAAAGCAAAGTTCCAGAGCACGCGCCCAAAACACCATCGCCGATCCCAGAAAAATTGACTCCGAGCACATCTAACGATCCGAACCCAGATCGTTCTAATCATAATCATGCAAACAACACCGTCTAATGCGAGATGTACTGGAACACCGCTGACACTTCTGGCTCACCACACTCTTGTCTCAACAGCAAATCTTGGATAGGCTTGAGCCCCTCGTTGACGAAATGGTTCCATGTGCTCGTGTCGCCGTACAGCATGGCAGGCGATTTGATATACTGCCTGCCATCAGGCTTGCACCGCTTACACTTGAAGGTGTCGTGGGTGTCTGAATTGGTACCGGGTCGATACTGGAACAGTTCGCGCAGACTGTCCAGAGAGAAGTGGCGCTCGACGTCCTCGGCGGAGTCGACGACGCAAGAGGACAACGACTGCTTGTGGGATTGACGCTGGAAAATCTTCTCCTCGATAGTACCCGTGGCAATGAAGCGATACACGAAACAGTCCTTTTTCTGACCGTCACGCCACACACGAGCCAGAGCTTGCTGGTCTGCTGCAGGGTTCCAGTCAGGGTCGAAGAGGACCAGGCGGTTGGCGCCAATAAGGTTGAGACCGCAGCCACCGGCCTTGGAACTGAGAAGGAAGACGAATTCCTCGCCCTCTGGGTTGTTGAACTTGTCGACGAGCTTCTGGCGCTTATTGACGTTCATGGTACCGTCAAGACGGAGACATCCATAAGCCCTTGAACGGCACAGCTTCTCGAACAAGTCGAGAGTGGAGGTGTAGTTGCTAATGAGCACAATCTTGTCGTTCGTGTCTTGGCGGATACGAGCCAGCATGCGATCAAGCACCTGCATCTTGCCCGAGTACCAAGGCTTGATATCCCTATCACGGCCACGCGCTTCTTTGGGAACGTAGTCTTCAGGGTAGCAATTCTCTGACCCAGGCAGATCGTCTCCAAGGTTAAGCAGATCTGGGTGATTGCAAAGCTTCTTGAGAATGTTAATGGCCTTGAGCGGCTGACTGCCCTTTCCACGAAGAAGGGCCTGGATGTTCGGACTGGTGATGAAGTAGTTGTAGAGGTCGAGCTGGAAGGGCGCAAGATTACAGAACACCACGTGCTCGTACTTGACGGGGAGATACTTGGAGAGAATGTCGTTGGTTCGGCGAATGATGAATTTGTTGACGATACCCAGCAGCTCGGACAAACATTCGTCTCCCTTCTTCCTGTCAGCCTCGCTGGCGTCGGCATCTCGTCCACGCAAAATTGGCAGCTCAAACCGCTTGCGGAATTCCAGACGACTTCCAAGCAAATCGGGATTGGCAAAGCTGATGAGAGCAAAATACTCAGACAAATCGTTCTGAATAGGGGTTCCGGACAAGATGACTCGCCGCGTGACATTCAGGTTGTTGAGTGCGCTAAATGTCTGGCTGTCTCCGTTCTTGAGTCTGTGGCCTTCGTCGCAAAGCATCAGGCCGATTTTGGTGTGCTTCAACTCCTCGACATTGAGACGAAGCGTCTCGTAGGAGACGATGATTACTGGTCGTGTAACGGATCGGCCGCTGGCAATAGCCCACTGGCGCAGCTGCCGCGTCAATTCCTCTTTCGATGCCTTGCCGTCGATTGCAAAGGGTGTGATGGCATCAGCACCCAACCACTTGACCAACTCATTCGCCCAATTGCGGACCAAACTGGACGGGCATGCAACAATAGCCTTCTGAATAGTAGACTTGCCAGCGTCGGGAGACTGCTTGAGCAGAGTCCACAGGAGTGTAATGCATTGAAGCGTCTTGCCGAGACCCATCTCGTCGGCCATGATGCATCCGTTCGCCTTCTCCTCGATCATGCCAGTGACGCATCTGTACATGAACTTGACACCCTCGACTTGATGCGGTCTGAGTACCTTGGCTAGCCTTGGATCAATCACGACAGGGACCCTGGGGTGCTCTCCCTCCACCTTCTTCTTGATTCCAAGAATCTCCGACAAGCTCTTGTGTACGAGAGGCGCGTCAATCTTCTCGGGCTCCGGCTCCTTCTGTTCCTCCTTCTTCTCAGGCACCTTCGGCTTGTCATCCACAGTGGGGTCGTGAAGTACGATTGAGAATTCGCCACTAGGGTCATGAAGAGGCTTCGCGACAAAGACAGCTCCTGTGCGCAGACCAAGGGTTGGCGGGGGTCGATTAGGGTTGAAGGCGGCCGAGTTCTTGTTGATGAGAGGTATGGAGAAGGCCTTGCGGAATATCGTCGACTTGTCCTTTACTTGGAATACTGGGAACTTGTTCGCGTCCCGGTTGGCTAGGGCGAGTCTGTCGGCATTGGTCCAGGGCTTGTCCGCGTCGACGGCTCCATCAGCGCCCTTGTAATCAACCTTTCTCTTCTTTCGCGCGGGGCGATCGGTAGAAACTGTTCGCGTCGCGGATCCGGGGCACTTGAAAGGCTTGTGCAACTTGTCAACGGACTGAGGAGTTGGCCATCTCTTAGAAGGGACATTCTCCTTGTTGGCGCCCGGGGTGGCGGTGACGTCGGCAGTCCTATGGAGGGGTCCCATTAGCAATTGGCGTTCAGACGAAGAGTTCAGACGATAAAACATACATTTTGGGCCTCGATTGGCACTTTTGCAGGCCTGCAGATGGGAAGTGTTCAATGCCCAAGTGGTCGTTGCAGAAGGCAGGGAGTGGCGGACGAAGATGGAGGGGAAGAAAGAGTCCCGGTCCTGGTTGTTGATCTCAAGAAAGCGCGACTCGACCCGCGTCGCCACTCAAACACGCAGTCACGTGAGATGAGCAGGCATCCGTCGCACTAGTGCCAAAAGGCCCCCCTCCGAGTCCAATCAACACATTGCCGCACGGTGCACTCCTCGGAATGTCACTGCAGCTCCACTTGCTCAATTGTGTCTGTTGCCTCTGCTGTTCAGGTCCTGGAGCCCAGATACTCACTCGTCTTGCTTATCACTCAATCTTCATATGCGAAACCATCAAAAGTTGGAACGATACAATCCTAGCCAACATCCGAAGGATTTATCATGCGTGAGAACCAGATTGGCGTCGCGTTAGCCTTTGTCCTAGAGATGCAGCTGACACTTTTCGAGGGCCATACGTGGCTACCCAGCTCGTGATGCATGAGGTCGTCGATGGAATTTGAGCTAATGTGCATTCTCGGACTTTGGGCGCTGGCAGAATTCTGGTATATACCAAGATAATCATATAAATGCAGTTGCCATGCTTCGAGATTAATAGAGAGCGCTCCAGTTTCCATGCAAGCCACCATGTCGGCCTCTCACGATGGCTTCCAATATAGCACGTCTATTGGCATTGGTGGCCTTCGCCTGGTCCGGATACTCCACTGCGGAGGCTCCAAAACTCAGACGTTAGCTCTTCTCCTCGAAGAACATCCTCTGACTAACCTGCCAGCATACAACGCCCTCTCATACACATGGGGCTCTCCTGTCGCAACTCAAGATCCGGACCTTCATCCAGTGACAATCCTCCTCAACGGCCGCAGCTTTGATGTCTTGCCAAACCTCCATGATGCCCTCGTTTGGATCAGAGCGCGCAATGCATGCAACCTCTACTGGATCGACGCAATCTGCATCAACCAGGCAGACACCACGGAGCGCGGGATACAGGTCGGCATCATGGACCACATCTATAAACTGGCCGCTCGCGTCGACATCTGGCTCGGTTCCGTTACGGAAGATGACTGCCCTGCCGAGGTCTCACGGCTCGTCAATATAATGGCAGACAATACACGCGCTGACTTCGAATACACCTCCGAAGACACCTTATTCGACGATGCCACGCGGAGAAGATATGGCCTGGCAGATGTGTCAGAAGACGTCTGGTACGCCTTCATCGCCTTCTTTGACAGGACATGGTTCAACCGCGTCTGGGTGGTCCAAGAAGTGGCTCTCAGCAAAGACGCCTGCGTGCTCTGGGGCGACGAAGTCGTCCCCTGGGAAACCGTCGCGTACTGCTCGGACTTCCTCTACGACAGCCGTCTGTACGAACAGTTATCCGAGATGCTCTATGAGAATAACCCGACCGTCAAGGGCAGCCACGTCGGCAGCAACTCGTCAGGCATAGTCGCTATTCAGCGGTGCAGGCACGGCATCCTGTCCGGCTGGGATGGCATGACGCTCGATCACATCGTCGGCGGTCCCATAAGTTTCTCTCAAGACGGCTGCGGCAAAACTTACTGCGCCGGTGCGCTCCTCTTTCTCATGCTCCGCTTGACCTGTGGCGTCGAGGCAAGCGACCCCAGGGATCACGTCTTCGGGCTCATGGGCATCCTCAACCTCCTGCTCGACCTCAGCGGCCGTGAACGAACAGAGATGCAGCCGGATTACCGCGTCTGCTCGACATCCGTCAGCGTATTCATAGACACAGCCGTATTAATCTTGGAGGACTGCAACAACCTCACACTCTTGACCGCCGTTCCCGATGACGCAGCCAAAAAGGTCTCCGGCCTTCCCTCCTGGGTGCCAGACTTTGCAGCCAGCGGACCCTCTGCGTTCCTAGGGATGAGGTGGCCACCAGGCGAAGCATACTTTGACGCCTGTCGCTCTGCACCAGCTGACTTTCGCATCTTGGACAACAGTATCCTGCATGTGAAGGCATTCTGTGTCGGGACAGTCTCTCTGCTCGGGGAAGTCTACTCGGAGCTGGCCGTGAATGGAAGCTTCTCGCAATGGGCCGACTTCCTCCTCCAATGTGACCTGGTCTACGGCCCAACAAATCAGTGTCGCGTCGAGGCATTTTGGCGAACACTGATTCTCGACCGAGACGCCTTCAGCCACCCAGCGCCGCGAGGCTTGCAGAAGGCATTCCACCATTGGATTGCGGATCACGTAGTATGGGAAGTCTACTGTGCAACGAAGAAAGGGGCCGGTCTGGCGGAGTATCTCAACCGCCTGGAGAGCATCCAGAGACTCGCCGAATCGGATGTGAGCCGAACGGTACCGGACCATGAGGTGATCAAGGGGTATCTCCAGAAGCTCAAGGAACTCGACACACGGGAGGATATAGAGGGTCTCTTTGACGGCTTCAGACATCACTGCCAGGCATACGTCAACCTTGCGTTCGAGACGTTATGGGATCGCCGCCCTTTCACGACCAACACAGGATATCTCGGGCTTGGGTGTCAATCTTTGGAGGTAGGCGATTCGCTCTGGATAGTGGCGGGATGTCCGTCACCACTCGCTCTCCGTATGACTGCAGGCCAGGATTCGGATTCTGTTTGTTATAAGTTACTGGGAGAGGCCTATCTTCATGGCATCATGCATGGGGAGGCAGTCAGCGAAGTTCTGCCGTGGGAGGACATAAGCATCAAATGAGAGGACATTATGACAACGCACACGGCCTGGAGAAAATCGATAATAATTTTGATTGGAGTTGGTTGGAAATATTTTCCACGTCGTCCATCTTTCCTTTCCACGCAACTACCTTACATACCCGTAGATAGAGTCCCGTAAATAGAGTCAAGGTTTACGACGATAAGAATGTATTAACTAATAAAGTCGATGGCAACGATGAGAACAGAGATGTTATGGACATCATAGGGGAGGTCTCCTCTCTACTTCTTCACCGCAGCCGCAATCACCATCTTCCTGTTCAAGCCCCCTGCCTTCCCAGAAGCCTTCTCGGGGATGTGGCTAACCTCGTCGTTGACAATGTACACAAATTTGGCCTCGCATCCAGCGCCCCCAAACCACGTCCGGAAGACTTCCTCGTCAAAAGCCTGATGGTTCGTGGTTTTGAGTACCTCGGGCATATGCCCTTCGTGAAAGTGACTGTGACCATGCCCGTGACCATGCCCCTGGGCCCCATGCACTACATTAGCCTGCGCCGCCGTATCCGAAGTTTCCTCTTCGACGTCAATACCCTCAACAGCGATGAGAACGCCGCCGGGTTTCAGGCAAGCCGCAAGACGAACCAGCATCGCAGGCGGGTCGTCGAGGTGGTGCAGCGCCATGGAAATGATCACAACATCAAACGGCGCGGGGCCAGGGAGGGAGGCGTCGGTCATGAGATCGCCAGCGATGGCGTGTGCCCGAGAAGAGTCGTATCCCAGACGTGTGACATTCTTGTTGAAGCGCTCCACGATTGCAGGTGCGACATCGATGCCGAGTATCTCGTCGACGAAGGGATCCAGTGCCTGCGTTTAGGTACCTGTGTTAGCCAGCGTTGGATATTTGGCAGCAGCAGAAGAAAGCATACCCAAGATGCTCCTCCATGAGCGCAGGCGTAGTCCAAGAGACGGACCGGGTCGGAGGCATCGCGGGGTCGGAGACCTAGATTCGGGGCCTGGGTGCGGAGGAAGCGAGTGAGTTGCTCTGCGAAGACTTTGAGCCAGTCTTCCTCGTAAAACGAGTCGGCATTTTCACTGGGACTTGGTTAGTCATGGCAAAATAGTTCAGACGCATCACAGCGCATACTCCCAAAAGACGCGGTTGAGCTCCGCCAGAGATATGGTCTTAGGCTCGACTGATGTGGTCATGACTGCGAGAGTGTATGATGAACGGTGGCATATAACAAATGGTCTATTGTATATGGTCCTTGATTTGAGGCATCCTGATCCTCTGTTCAGTATCTCGGTTCTATCTTTGATAGATCAACGCATTGTCTCCATCTTTCTAGACATTTTTGTCACCGCAGAGTATTCGGCAACTTTCCCCTCAGACAGTAAGCACGGCAACAATACGGGGACATCTACCCAGCCATCAAGGTAGATACAAAAAATCTCTCCGACGAGCGTTACACGTATCACTCCAAATCGGAAGGTCGTCAAACAAGCACACTCACATCGGCTGTCCCACGTCGAGAGCAGCAGCAGGCCGTCTCCGGCCCTCGCCCATCTCGTACATGGCCCACTCGTAAACAGCCCACTGAACCGCGTTGACGATGAAAGCCCGGACGCTACAGATAGTTAGACCCCTGAAGAAGACCTTCATACCGCCCTCACGGTACGCCTCCCGCGCAACCTGCATCGCGCCGGCGCGCTTCCTGGGTTCTGAACCCTGGGCTGGTAGTAGCGGGGCGGCTTCCGCTGGTTTCTCAAACGCTTGGGTCTGCACCCGCGTCTTGATGACATCGAGTGGGAAGATACTCGCCCACGTAACGATTCCTGCGAGCCCGCCGCAGAGAAGTACCTTGGCGGCTTCCTCACGCAGATTTGTTTCTCCCGTCGCATCAGCGGTGCCGACACCCATCCAGCGCGTAGTGAGCTCATAGGACCAAAAGTAGAAGCCGTACCCGATGCTGTCCCGCAGCGCAGTCACGACACCGCCAAAGTACAGACCCCTGATCCCTTCAGCACGCCAGACGTCCTTGGTGATGGCCCAGCTGGATGCTGGCGGCGAGGACAGCTGGGCGCGACACTTGATCAGCTCCGTAGGTGTGCTAACCACCCATGTAGCCAGACCACCAACAGCTCCTGCGATCCACGTCGTCCAGAGACTTGATTTGACGTTGAGAGCGGAGTTGAGCGCAGCCTCGGTGCGGTTGTACGAGACGAAGAGTAGGGCGTTGAGGGCGCCATAGCCGAGGATGGGAGCAGCGGAGCCGGTGACTAGCGAGGCGGGGGTCTCGAAGTGACGGATGTATGAGGTCGCTGCAGCGGCGGGGATCTGCCCCGGTGGAGGAGCGGTCGGAGGGGCTTGTAGGCGGACCTTGAGAAGGTCGAGGGGATTGCCGATGATGATGCCGACGGCACCGCTGATGTAGCCAGCCCAGAAGTCGGCGGACATGGTGGCAGGCGAGTTGTGTTTGGTCAGGTCTAGGTCCGGCGGTACTGGTTGCGGTTATCAGGGTGGCGGAAGTGGTCGACGCGGGCCTGGGATATAGCAATGACGGTGATGATGCCGAGGTAAGAGACCATCCACGCACCACCTAGACCGGCCCAAAAGCGGGCATTCTTGACGGGGTTCGGATCGGGCTTGTGGCGGGAGTTGAGGTAGCGGAAGTGGAGGAACTGGGAAGTGACGGCACCAAAGATGACGGAGTGCCAGTTGTCGGCGACCCAGACGGAGGCGGGGGAGGGAGGGTCGAGCGGGGTTCGAGATCCGGGGAGGGGAGGTTGAGGCGGAGACGGAGGATGTTCTGACATTGTTGCTGGCGCAGCGGTGGTGTTTCCAGTTCTTTGGTCGGGTGCTTTGCGGCCGAGATCTGGATCCACTGTTAGAGATGTGAGCACGTGAAAATGCGGCACTCGGTGGTCAGGTCATGTCATGCTGCCATGCGAGCGGCGTGTCGTCATATGCGAGGTGGAAGTCAATTGCGCTCGAGAGAGGTGCGCAAGCAATTGGCAAGTTGAAGGATGGACGGAAAGCATGTTGTTGGCGACATCAGGTACGGATACGGGCAGTGCATGGATTCCTGAGGGAAACACAGAGATGCCTGTCGTCGCCTGATTTTGTGAAATGATTGGACCACCACTAATATCTCCGTCATGCAGTACCTAAGCTGAGGTAGGTGCCCGCGTGTACATAATTAGTACGTGCCTGCCCTGTGCCTCGAGTGGACACAGTGTCTGCCTTCCCAAGGTAGGTCCACGTCCCTTCAACCACCCTCGGCAGTTCTCGAGCCCGTTGCTCATCCTTAATTCCCAAGTTGATACCAGCTGCTACACAATCAATCCAATCTTTGCAACCATGAGGTGCTACCATCTGCCTGATCGTTCCTTCGCGCCGACGTTGACTCTGGCTCCATCTTGATGCAGACCGTCTCTCAGAGCGACCCCATTCACGGTGGCTACGACAACTCTTCTCCTTCTGGCGGCCTTTCCTCTACGGTCACCGTCACCCTTCCAGCTGGCTCTGCTCCCAGCAGCATTCTTGGATGCTACAGCGACCTGGCGCAAGTAACTGCTTCTCCTGGCTCTCTCGGCTCTCCTTCTGTGGTTACCTTGTGGCCCACTGCCCGGAGTAATGCGACTGCACCTGCTGCTCCCACCGCTGCTGTCACTGATGCTGCTACTGCCGTTAGCTCTGCTCAGCCTGGCGCAGCGAGCACCAGCTCTTCCACATCGACTCTCACACCGCAGCCCATGCTAACGGCAGTCCGCTCCTCGGGACCCAGCTGGACAGAGACCAGCTCTTCTCTGCTCACAGGCACCCTGCTTAATGTTAGTTCCGAAGCTGGAAGCGACTCTGGCAATAGGCTTTGTGCCACAGCCATCATCAAACTATGGAGTCGAGTCGGGCTGAACTGGGAGTAAAGTTTTCTGGCCGTGAGGGTAACATATTTAATGAAAGATCAATACAATCATAAAACTTGAACACTTTATTACAAGGTTTTATAATTGCTTCATCAAGAGAATTATTGTTTGAATGTTTGAAGGTCCTGGAAATGGGAGATCGTAATGACTTGACGGCTCTCTTCTTTTGAAGAATTTAGAGTCAAGGTCTTAGAGAACCGAACTTCAATTCAGAGCCCGGCGGAAACTTGTGATGTAGCAATATACATATTCATCGCGTAAATCTCCCGACTGTTTGCAGCCTCCAGATTTGTCAGGTCCTTCTTCTCGGCGACATTTCTGCCGGCCCGGCCATGCGACCCACATCCGACCCGGTCTCGGCGACTTTCCGCCGTAAGTCTCCCGGGATTTCGGAGACATACACTACGGCCTTGCGCCGACAAGAGACACAACAGTCACTCTGTATATAATGTAGCTGGATTGCCTTGCAGAACAGCAGCTGTTTTTCTGCGCACGCAAACACATTAAAAACCTATATACATGACCTCACTATTTAAATCACTTTACAAGACCCTCGCATCTTCTGCGCTGATGAACCAAATATCTTCAAACGCAACCGCGCCAAGGCCAGGGCGGACATCCAGGAGCGCTACTCCGCCACGGTCACGTTCGCCGACGTGGCCGTCACCAAGACCACCAAGCTCGACAACGGCCTCTTCAAGGCGGAAGACGCGGCGGGCAAGGCGTGGTTCGGGAGGAAGCTCGTCCTCGCCACCGGCGTCACGGACATCACGCCCGACATCGAAGGTTACAACGACTGCTGGGGCCACGGCATCTTCCACTGCCTCTTCTGCCACGGCTTCGAGGAGCGCGGGTCCGCGAGCGCAGGCATCATCGGCGTCGGCATGCTGGCAAACGTCAAGATGGCCACGCATGTCGGCTACATGGCCCGTCCCCTAGCCAAAGAAATCATCATCTACACCAACGGAAACGATGCACTCGCGTCGGAGCTATCGTCCCTGCCCGCATCGCCATTCAAAGTAGACACACGAAAGATTGCCAGGTTGCGCATGGGCGAGAAGACCAATGTAATCATCACGTTCGAAGATGGCACTGAGGCCACCGAGGGCTTCCTTGCTCACGCACCCTACACCAAGCCCAACGGGCCGTTTGTGGACCAGCTTGGACTGGAGGTGGCGGAGAATGGTGACATCAAGACGTCGCAACCGTTTGGGGAGACAACCGTTTCGGGCGTCTACGCAGTTGGTGATTGTGGGAACATGATCAAGGCAGTTGCACCCGCAGCTACGAGCGGCTCGATGTGCGCGGCGGGCATAGTGGTGCCGTTGCAGAGTGAGCCTAAGATTGAGTTGGACGTTGAGGACGTGGAGAAGTTGTTAGGATAGACCATTCGTTGAAGTACTATTTTCCAAGATCACATACACCTATAGAATCAGAACAGTCAAGTTCAGTTAGGAGTTTCAAATGATCATTGAGTGCAAGAATCGAAGATTTGTTGAGCTCGACATAAAGTGGGCAAAAGGCAGCTCCTTCCCGCCTATATTCAGCGAAGCAAACGTAGAAATTGGTAGAGACTAGGTGATTTTGAAAGGGCCAAGGTCTCAGAGTATTCCACCAGCTTCCATCTAATCTGCAGCAAGCATATCTCAGCAAGCATATCTCAGCAACACTCACACCTTGAAGCTCTTGCCTCGCGTCGCCTGTCGTCGGCTTCGGTGCACACGCCCCATGTTTGAACCCCTTGTGTCTTTGAATAAACAGTCGCTGGGCATGTGATGATGCCGAGTCGGCCATCAGGTCATCCCTATCCTGGTCTCCTTCACTAGGGGGACAAGCACACGACGGTCCGCCGTTGGATGCAACCCGCGATGACACATTCGACCGGGTGCCATCCGCAAAGGAACACTCCCATGCATCCAGTTCTCTTCTACGCGGATGTAAATCATCACTCAGCTTAGGGCAACAAGATTAGATAGAACAATTCTCTCGCCGTCTTCACCGCCTCCAATATCCAGGTACGCAAGGAGGCCACCACACCGGGCCCAACCCCGTTTTGGGGATTGATCCAGACAGATCCGGGGTATGTTCTGGTCACTACGGTCATTAATTCTCTCAAAGACATGTTACATGAGCATTGCCAGAAGCTTCACTCGACTACAGATGCAGACATACGTGACATGGACTCACCGATCTGCGTAGCATGAAGTATCTCCGCCCCCAGCCAAAAAGGAAAAGGGGAGCCAGCGCTGCTCAGCAGGCTGAAGGATTCTCACATGCCTCTTACGTTTTGGCGCATCTCAACACCCCTCAAATACATCGGAAATGATGTACAGTTCGGTATGCAGCGGGTGGAGGAACTTGGCAATCCGGTCTTGTCCACAATGAACTTCGTTTGGAAGTTTGAAGTGGGACGACACGACGTGATGAAAGGGAATAGCCTTAGCAACGTGAGATTCAATGAAGTTTAGAATACCAAATAGCAGAGTCGACATCAGCATCTCTGTAACATCTTCTCCTACGGCCATTATGCTTCTTATTCCACATTAAAACACCTTGTAACGGGCATTCTCAAAAATGTTAGACCGCATTCGATCCCCTTGCTTTCCAAAACTCCCGAGACTCCTGCATCTACGGCCCGACTCCATTTGACATGCACTAGTAGTGCCCACATCGCCCCTCCCCGTCGCCGCATGCCGTGGATTAGGCAGCAGAATTAACTACCCGCGCTCTCCTGACCGCATCCGAACCGAGAGAAACAACACCAGCGAATCAAGAAGTTCTCTGATATCGCTTGGAACGCCACAATTAATGGATGTGCGATGAGTTGTCGGGTATGGCCCATGTCTGAAGGATGTTTCAATGGACGATGGGACCCTATTGTTTCGTGGGAACTCCCCGAAGAGCGACCCTCTGATTTTTTCCATTGCTTGAGGAACAACTTTTCCTGTGGGCTCCTGTACACCCTGACCCGTTATTGTTGTTCTTGCTATCATAGTCTCTACTGTTGTCGTTGTCGTCGTCGCTTCGATCGTCGCTTTTGTTCCTACCATCGTCGTCTCTACTACTGTCGTCCCAGAAATATGATGTTCTCAGAATTATTAGTAACTTGCTCCGTTGCATCCCGCGCTCCCGCCGGGCCCATGGCATCAAAAGCCACCCTCCTCACAACCCTTCTCGACAACTCTGAGTAATATCCCCTGATCCTCAGACCAGGCAAGCAAATCCGGGTTCATACCCCATCAACCCGTGACGGAGTTCCCCTCGCTGAAGCGCGGTCTAGACACTCGTCAGACTCTCCCCCCCTCCCGCGAAACGAAACTCTATCAAGTAAAACAACATGGCGGGTCTCCTTGTTTTTGTGAGCATCGAAGTAGCACTAGGATTGTGTCCAGACGGAGTGTTCTGGACTCGGTCGTGGTCGAGAAGGAATGAAACTCGGGGCACTGGATGGGTTCTATTCATCATCAACTTGACGTTTTCCCAAAGGCTGTGATATTCCAGTATTCTTTTCACCGGGATTGACGACTGACACAAGTCAGGAAACTCGTCATCTTGTTACAGTGGCATCATGTATCCGAATCTGAACATTGCTCTTCCAATGACATAGTTCATCTGCAAGACTTTTACCTAACGTGTGCTAAGACTCACCACGGAGTTTCCTCAAGACTCCCAATGCACTTGTAGCAACCATCGACCGCCAGAGTGCACACCCAGATAATGCACAAGACCTAGCAATGCTGTTCTTCTCCCTAACTCATGGCATTCCGAGACCGACCTCCATGGATCCACAACCAGTCTTAGTACTGCAAGTAACGTTGCCGCAAACCGGGGCATGCCTCCGCATAAACCTTCAAGCTTCACCACCGATCATGCACTAACACCAGGAACCCCTTTGCAAGATTTCCCCACAGTCCAAGACTTCACATGAGAGAAAGGTTTCGCTCGGAACGGTTGGTGGGTTTGCAGTGTCTCCTCTCGACGATCATGCGCGCAGATCATAGCAGCAGGAACAGAAAAATAAGAGTTAGGTTTTGACGGGTGTCATCCCATCAGATCCCCGTCGGCTCATGGGATGAAACGGTGAGGCCGCGCGGGGCTTCCTCGACGTGGGGGTTCCAGCCAGCATCTAAAATAGAGGTCGTGTTTGAGTCAAACAGACATAATATCATGGTCACGCTGCCGTACAAGATTGAGAGAGCGATTTTGTGACAAGAAAATAGAACTGCTGGTTTAGTGTCCCGGCCAAGTTGCAGGCTTGTCGAAGCCCAACAAGGCGGGCGCTGCAACCAGGAAGCAAATCATGCACGGAGCGTCGACGGAGAGGGAAGGCGCCCGGCAAAGTCCGTCCGGGACTCTGCAGACCAAGTGAGGTACGCGATGGCGAAGGAAGCATGGCGTCATGAGGTGAGATGAGGCGTCTCGGTCCGGAAGACAGAATGTGGCGCTGACGGACCTCAGCTCGTTGCCTTGAGATGGGAAATTGAAGGAATGTAGTAGCCGCCTGGCAGCCGCTGGCCGCCGAAATTGATGGTAGCTGGCGCCGTGAAGGCGCGGGAGCTATGAAGGCGGCGGAATCCTTCTTCGGAGCATTCTCCAAAACATGACCGGAACTTGCCCTGAGACGGTGTTAGTCGATGGCGACCGAGCTGCCAGGATTTCACGACCGCCGGCCAGTTCATCGAGTAGATGGAACTGAGGACACCCCCAGCCAGTAAGCCCTTGCAGACCTAGTGGTCTCTCTCGATCCGACCGCGGATAACCGGTTTTTGTGGGAGAATCTGCGCCAAAAAGCTGCCCGAGTCTGGTTCCCTGGCCCATGAATCCGCGACGCTGGTGACGAGAGTCAATGATAGCGGAGAAGGGCGGAAACGTTTCAAGCTGGGCGGAAAGCCGCAACCCCCT
Source organism: Colletotrichum viniferum (assembly GCA_020226115.1). Taxonomy (NCBI): domain Eukaryota; kingdom Fungi; phylum Ascomycota; class Sordariomycetes; order Glomerellales; family Glomerellaceae; genus Colletotrichum; species Colletotrichum viniferum. Next base: position 136,838 of record JAGFBE010000054.1, read on the forward strand.
CAGGTTTGGCTGGGCCTCGCGCCTTGTGGCGTGCTAATTCCCAGGGTGTCAACCCCTCAGCTGAGAACTACATGTAAGTAGGCGCACACCCTTGTTCCAGAGATGCGTCATTTGGTAGCGCTCAGAGATCTAATTCAATATTCTCCTCGACAATATAGGCGGGGATGTTGTCATATAGTAAGGCCCTCGTAGCTAATGCTGGGGTCGCCATGAATAGACCAAGGCGGAAAAAGAGAAAAGACTCCTCCGACTGTCAATTGCCCCTTTGGTGACCGGATAGTCATGGAATCGATGACTTGATGCACGAGGAATGCGAAGTGGTGTGCCACATCAATCAGACAAATTGTTGAAGCTGTTGAATTATTATGTGAGGCCGGCTGGTAGATGATCACTACCGCTGGCTTGCCGAGCTGAGAAGCGCCGGCTGTATGGGATATATCCTCCAAAGCGACCCATCAAATACGCCAATTCACCCTCCGGACAAGTATGCTTTTCAGATCCATGTCGTGACCTGACATTTCCCTCCCAATCCCTATGAAACTTGCAGAATAACGCCGTGTGCCATGCTGAAATTCATCAATAAACGTCTCCATCTCCAACTCCATTCAGTTGAACAGAAAGAGCTCTTCAGATCTTGTGGTCAAAGACCGATGTAGGCGGGGGCTTGCGTACTCCGTCATAGGTGAAACCAAAACACTCGGGTTGTAGACGGTGGCGCTGGTCAAGCTCATGTGAGGATCGTCGTGTTCAGAAACAGCCCAGCCTGCCAACTGCCTGTTGTTCGACTGAACTGGTGTTTGTGGCACGGTTTCTGCCGTTGCGGTAGCAGATGCATATGCAGAGGATGTGAGCAAGTCGTCCGCCAAGGGTGCCGTCTGCTGTCTCTCCCCCTGGTACCACCATTGGTCTTCGAAGCCATTGTCGACCGTCATCATGGCTGCGGAAAGGGCTTCCAATTCGTATTTCCTCCCGGGGTCTTCTCTGTCCCTAGGGCGAGGGGCTGGTGTAACATTCGCCAAAGACACATCGCGGAACTTCATGGACAGTTCGGATGAGTAGTCGTCAACTTCTGAATCATCGGGCATGCCATATTCTCCAGGCCATGAAGAAGCGGACCAAGGAAGCTCATCCTCGCCCAGTCGAAACCGCGAGGGAACTTCGGGGAGGGCCTTCCAGTAGTCAGGAGCGCTTGTCGTCGGTGCTCGTGGGCGTTGGCGAGGTAAAGCCGAGCTTCCTAGAGCGTCTGGTTCGGCGTCCCAGGGGCTGTCGTTCCAGGGAGGAGGTGCTGAGCTGCCTCGTTCATGGGACGAGCCTGATGAGCGGCTCTCTTGTCGGGACTGTCTTCTCGGTTCGAGATGGGGTGGCATTGGTGGATGTTGAGGTGGGTTCTGCTGGTGTGCGGGTGGTGAAGATCGCGTAGGCTGATAGGCTTGGTAGGTGGGCGTATTGAGGTAATTTGTAGTTGGCGGTGGTACTTGTCTGGGAAAGTGTTGGGCACGATCGCGCATACCCCTTGAGACGTAGGTAACGGAGTGTTGGTTAGGGGCATGTCTTGGTGAGAAGGAGACCCCAAACTCGAAATGGACGAATATTTGGGGCCGGCGGCTCGCAGTTGACGCCATGTCGATATCGAAATCGTGGTCCAGATCCAGATCCAGATGATGCAAATGAGGTGGGATAGGTTCTGTCCTCCAACGAGTGGCCATGGTTGGAGGGGGACGTGAGCGGTTGATATGGGGTGAGGAGGGCGGCCGAGGAGTGGGTGCTCTAGACTCGACGGCGGTCTTGACTAGCGTGGAGGTAGAGACAAAGCGGAGGTGCAGTCGGATGAGTAGCACCGCAAGTCAAGGAATGCTTGGTACGGCGAGGAGCGGTACGATGCGGTACGGAAGCAAGGAGGGAGGGTACTCGTTGTCTGCAGTTTGTGCCACGACGGGACCGAGCTTTGGGTCTGGGCGCTAGGTAGTGTCAAAGGTCTGAGGCGTGTGTTGCAATGATGGGCCGCAGATAGCATGAGGCGAGGGGAGGTGTAAGATCAGATGCTGCGGATCATGGCTTCGTTGGACGGTTGGAAGCAGAAGACTGGTTTAGAAAAGACAGAGAGGCGGAGGCGAGGGTGCAGAGACTAATAGACCATCACACGGCGTGTTGTTGTATCTGAGGAGATGGGTGAATCTGGGGTCGAGGGATCGTGGTCGTGGTCGTGGTCGTGGTCGTAGAGGGCCAATCCCCCTGTGCAATGCAGTGCTGGTGTGATGGATGGACCTGAATGAGGCGGGGAGGCGTGAGACGACGGGTAGAGGTGTGAGGCGAGGTACGTTGGTACTTTGGCTTGGCGTTGCCCTTGACGGTGTAGGGGAGGGTAGCTGAGGCAGCAGAATAAAACGCCGTGCGAGTGACCCGTATCTGTGGGTAATGACAAGTCGCTTGCGGTTAGGAGGCAATCGGGTAATAGCCGTTTGTAGTTTGCATTTCGTAGATTGTCGATTGATGCACGGCACGTCCCCAAGAGAGGAAGCCGGGAGACTTGTGAGTTGGGCTGTTCATAGGTAGGTCCTGGAGGGCTCAAGCAATGACAGCAAGAAGGCAAGCAGTCAGTGCAATGCCGTACAGCCCCTCGGCGCCTCGTTCGTCTGGCGAGAGCTTCAGACGAACTGGACTGAGGGTCACGGGCAAGGTGTAGGTAATTCGAGATGAGCCGGGGACCGCTGAATACGGCCGAACAGAGTCCACGTCTGGAGGCAAGGAGACGGTCTCGGTTGGCTCCTCTTCTCTCCCAGACCGTGTACACTTGCCCATGGTATGGTCCAGCAAGGCAAGACAGCACAGCTTGGCAGACTAGACTTCCATTGCGAAGGAGGAACGGGGCCGGGGCCGTACCTAATAGTGGGTTGACGGAAAGAAACCGTCAGGTTGCCGTTCCTGCCGCCAGCTTCGCCTCGTCGCGCGGACGGAACGAGCGAACGGACAGGCTTCTGCATGGCAGCCAGCAGCGGGTGGTCTGGAAAGGAAAGGAGACTGCAAAAAAAGGCGGAATGGAATGGCGTGGGAGGCTTAGTTTGGCCCAGCTCACCTACCTCACCTCACCTTACCGTAGGTGGGTTGGTGGGTAGAAGGAAGGATGGGAAACCTGGGCGGCGACCACTCTGCGGTGCTGCACTCTCACATTGCGAGTCGGTGGAGGTACGTACCTCAGCGCCCTACATACCTAGGTACCCTGTTTTGACTCCCGCTGCCCCCTAAACGAAATCCCCAGACCCGTTTTGGTATCCGTAGGTACCTTGCCCAATCAATCTTTCCGTCGAGCTGCCTGCCCGGTCTTCAATTTGTCGACGACGGCCCTCATTACACACGTCGCATACTTTTGCTTCATATTCCGACTTATCCAAGCAAGTCGTTGCTTTGCGTTGCGGCCGTGTGTCCCGACTCGTCGGCCGCGGCCGATGGTGACATTTGCCCCCCGTCCCCGCCGTGACCATGTCGCCGGCTTCGATTGGATCGCCATTCGAATTGACTCTGGCAGGCGTGCGGGACTAGTGAAACCTCCCCCATCCATCACCGCTGTGGAACCGCATCTCGTTCATCAACTAGGCAGCCATATAAAAATCTTCCCGAGAAGCACTCGTCGTCTCTTAACCAACAAGAGGCTCCTTTTTTTTCTTGCTGTAATTCCCGCCTCCGCATGCCGAAGGCCCGAACTGGGGCGGATAAGGCAAGGCAGGTTTGATAACAGTAACGGGAAATGGCTCAACTGCAGCCAAGTTGTCCATCATCTGCCGAGGAGGGGGGCCTGTTATCATGAGGTGGGCATCATCAAATCCTACAGTCTGATTTGGGGCACCAGATTCAACATGGAATTTCGGGCGTAAGATTGCACGGATGCGGTCAGCGAGTGTGCGATGACAGGACACAGATCCAGATCGAAACACGCTGCCTGATGCTGTGCCGAGTTTCCATTGTCATACGGACAGTGGACGTTACCTCATGGAACCTTCCAAGTCGGCTTCCACAGGGTGGACCGGTCAGCACCTAAAAAATCAAACCCAGCCATCACGCCGCACACGCACACCTGCACAGCATCTGTAGCCCTGGACAGGAGATATGGGTAGGAAATATTCCATAACCTGGCTATATCGTGGGTAGTGCCGTGCGGCAAGGTGCATGGAAATGAGAGCAGCTTCACCTGAGAAGCGAGCCTGGAAGGATTGCGGTTAAATGAGCTCAGCACCACATCGAGGCACGCAGGTGAGCTGCTGCTGCTGCCAAGCTTACATAAGGCGAGAGGTCAAGCCACACATGAAGACTTCGCCACGGACCACCCGCAGCTATTTTTGTCCCCTTCCTAATTCGGGTGCTCGGTTTGTACTTGTACTTAAAGCTCCACCTTTTCCGACGTTCCCATGGAAGTCCGCCCCGATCACACCCCGACAACATGGACGACTCTGAATCCATCTCGGCATCAAGCATCAAGGCAACTCCGCCTTGAAATACCGGAAGCCTGGAATCCTTTCCACCAAAGTGTCTATACAGTACTCTGGTCCACCGACCGCGGCTATCGTTGGCGCTTGTAGGTCTTCGCCGGACAGACGCCGCAAGCGCGGCTCAATGCTCACGTAGGATGAGCCCTACCGGCACCGCCTCTGTTCGCTTTCCTGCCTATTTCGAGGTCCATTTCCCACCTTTTTTCTCCTTCTGCAACTCGCAATCCTCCATCTCACCCGGGAATCGGAGGACGCCAATACTGACGGCCTAGAATCCGTTTGCCTGACAGAGGACCCGCCATGTTTGGCATTTTTGAGCGGTTGCCTTTCGTCTTAGCTCACGATCCTAGTCCACGATCAAGATCTCATCGTCCGAGCTCTGACGCCGCAGCCATGTCGCTGGGTTCTGCCATTGAAGTCGTGCTTGTTTTCCCGTTCCGGGGCCAGTATCTGGAAACTTCTTTGTTCAGGCTAATTCAATCTAGCAGGGTGCCGTCTACCCTCTATTCAATTCTAAAAATTATAACCCGCTACGCCGGGCATGGGAGCAAACCCAGCCTCGCTCCAACAAGTACCCCAGCCCAAATACTCCAACAGCCCGACAAACACACGACCCCCAAAGCCCATTCAGCGGCAACTCACACTGCGCCAGACCCCTTCCTCGTCTCTCCGCCGGCATCTGTCTCCCAGAAGCGATCTTTGCTGCGATCGCGCCCCCGAACCAGCCCTCCGAGGTCAAACGGATCAACAACCGTGATCCAAAACGGCCGCGGGTCCTTCCACCCGGGCCCGTCAACCTCCGTAACCCCGTCCTTGGCTATATACACCGTGTACTTTTCGGGCAGATACCTCCTCGGGTGCCGCACGGTGAACATGACCACGTTCGCCAGCATCAGACTCGCCTCAAAGACGTAAAAGAACCACTCGTACCGGATCGCGGGCGAGATGTCCTCGACCTTCATGTCCGCGTCCCATTTCGTGTTCGCAACCCCAAAGTACTCCACAATCCTGTACACAGTCCTCGTCAAGATCAACAGGACGCTGATGTACAGCGTCGTCAACGGTCCAGTCACCCCCCTCGTCCTCGCGAGCCCCAGCTTCGCGCACCGCCGCTGGAACGCCGCAGTCAGGGCCACGAAGCACGCAATGACGAAGATTTGCAGCAGGAGGGAAGTCTTTATGAGGGCGTGTCCCGCCTCCATCTCCTTGTCCGACAGGGATCGGTTCGCGGAGTAGCTCGCGCCCCATCCGTTCAGCGCCTCGATGATGCTGGAGAAGAAGGCAAAGGTGCTCAAGACCCTGCCCGGGTGAAGCGGGGAGCAGTAGGGGACGTAGTAGAGGACGCGGCCGAGGATGTGGTAATTCGCGAGCTCGAGAAGGGGCCTTGAGCACACAAGTCAGTCAGGCAGTGTCTCTCGTGTTAGGGGTGCCGCTTCTACTCACGGTGCCGCATAGATTAGACACACGCTCGCGATGAACGGGTCCAAGTCGTCGTAGTGATACGATCCGTAAATCCGCATCGCAAAGCCCGCCGTGAAGAGTAGACAGCAAAAGGAGAAGAGAGCCGTGACCTTGAAGAACTTGTAATGACTGCGAGGGAACCCGTCAGCTGTTAAAGAAGCTCTGTAGCTGAGACCACCAGACATACTAGCTCTGCCAAAAGTGCATCATCCCCGACGCCAGAAAGGCGACTGCAAAAAAGACCGGCGCCCCCTTGTTCGGAGCGTAGAAGTAATAACTCCCCTCGACTACAATCTGTCAGCCCCCGAAGTCCTGCAGCTGTCGGCGCTAGACATACCATAGTTCCCGTCCGTCATGGTTATTCGCGAGTCTGGTTCTATCGAGCATTCAATCGTGAAAAATGCAGAAAGAAGTCGTCGTAAACAATAACGAACGGTCGACGCAAATCATCCCAAGCCCATGCCCAAATATATATACATACATCCACACAACACACCTTCCGAGAAGCCTCATCGTCAGTTCAGCCCCATCTGCCACTCCCACACAAACCCGAGGAATACGGTCTAAATCAGTCTTACACCCTTCTCGACCAATCGCATCGCTCCCTCAAATACGATTCACCAAGCCGGCATCAGAGATGACCCGAACCCAAGACACATCCCTCAAGTATCCATTCCTCTCATTTGCTTTCCCTCAGAGAGCCAGCCATTGGTGCAGAGAGCGTGCATACATCTATCTGCCCTTTAACCAGTGAGGTCGTGGTCGACACAGTCCCCGGGGATAGCACGTGGCGCATCATCGTCGTATTTCGCATTGGTCTGAGAGAGAAAAGCCACACGCCCTGGGATTGAGAGCGTCTGGGAAGTGTACCCGACGAGCGCATTTGATAGGGCACCGTTTGCATGGGTTTGTTGCGTCTAATGTGTTGTCAAAAGCCACCGTCTTCGTTCAAGGACCATTCAAGATGAAGCTCTCCCGTCGGTACAGTCGAGCTGGATTTTGCTGATACAGCTTTTCGCTGAACGATTCGTCCAGACACGACCGAAGCTCACGCAAATGTAGAATGCAATCTCAATTGGTACCTGATGGAATCTCTGTCCCAACTAAATGCTTCATGATGCAAAAGCAGACGAAACAAGAACCCAATACCACCGTGTCCCAGGCGACTAGTATTTGTATATCAAAACAAACCGGCCCAATGGACCATGACATGCCGGCCGCAGCCTGGCACCAATCGGCGGATCCGACATATGAAGTCCCGAGTTCCCCCAGATATCCAAGGCCCGCCCGCGCGGAGCCTCATTACGCAAACGCCGCAAAAGGTTTCCATCCTAGATGCAGTCCCTAGTGATTAAACATACAGTGATCATACATGAACTCATTAAAGACTTTTTGGCCTTTTTAGGCTTTAGTCAACTTCCCAACCGCGGCCCATTCCGTCCGCGTTGTCGTCCGCCATGCGGTCGTCGTAGTCGCTGTCGCCTACCACACTGTTCGCGCGCGATGACTCAACTTGACTGAGGTAGTAATCATCATCTTCCCCCCAACTGCTATATTCGTCATCTGAGTAGTCCCATTGCACAGGAATGGTCTCGCCGCCCTCGCCGAACCCAAACATCATACCGCGCCATTCTCCAGCAGCGATCTTGGCAGCCACTTGGAGCATCAGAGTGATCAAATGGGCGGGTGGGCCTAGCAGAACTTCGCAGGTCTTGGAAACAATAGCCATGGGAATCCTGCGGACAATGTCGAGCCGGCTGCGGAGGAACGGCTGCCGCCTGGTGGCAGTAGTCGTAGACGCAAAAAGGTTGGCCGCTGACGGCAAGGTGGACAGGGCTGTGCGACCGACCGAGATGCTGCTAGTTGTTGCCCGGTGGCGCATGTATGGGCGGCGAGTAACGGCTGTTGTGACGGCTTCATCCTCAGAAAGAGCAACCTTGTCGGGTTGCCCTGCAACTTCGGATGGGATATCCGGTGCGGTTGCAGCGCTCTCTTGAGAGCTGTCATCCGTGAGGCAAGACGTCGCGTCCCAAGTGCGTCTAGTCTCGGGAGTGACTGTCATGTCAGAGATGTCGCGATAATGCCATGGCTTCTTGGGGATCAATATGTTGTCGTGCGGATACGGGAATCTCGTGGGCGAGACTTCCGATGCAGGTGACCGTGGGATCGGAGTCACGGGCGAGTGCCACGACTTCACACTATGAAACGAGTCGGATGAGTCTGTCGGTGACACCGGTTCCTTCGCATCGTCCTGTTCCTCCAAAATAGGGGTTTGTCTCATTGCTGACTTTGACGGCGGCGAGGTGACGAGAGTCAGCTGGGGAGGGACAAGAGCGCGACCTTTTCTAAAGCTGCGCAACTTCTTCCGCCTGCCAACGCCAACACCGTTGCCTTCAAGAACCTCGCCATCGGTTCCAGAAGAAGAGTCTCGGCCTGATCCAGATCCAGTGTCACTGGCATTGCCTGTCTCCGCTTGAGGCTGTACCTCGACAACCTTGACCTCTTCAATAGGCGCTGTCGACGAAGGAGCTGCGGCCAACTTCTGCTCGTAATTACGAATCACATCGTAGATGTTCGTAGGCGTCGGCGTGCCGACTTCAAACGAAGACGGGGACCTTGAGGTCGCCCGAACGGTAACCAATTGCTCTTTAATCTGAGGTTCAGCGGTCGGGCTCGATGACGATCTCGAGTGTCCCGGTATCATTAATTTGCTAGCACGTTTCTCCGCGCCGTCCTTGTCGACAGGAGATATTGGCACCTCTTCCTCGGCCTCATGCGATGCTTCTTGGATCTTGTTTTGCATTTGAGGACTGCTAGTACCTTCCTTGAACAATAAGGGGTCCAGGGCGGCAACAGCAATGGCGGTGGTGGGGCGAGTTGTCTCCATTTGCTCGTCCGATTCTTGCAGCTGGGCCGCCTTGTCCTTCTCATTATCCAATTTCAGGGATTCCTCGGCCTGGGAACCGCCTTCGGACCGCTTTTGGACTTGTAGTTCGACAAGTGCCATTCCTGTCTCCTTGGGCTCTGTCAATGAGCCTCCTGAGGCAGTGGCTTCGGGGCCTGATTCAACTCGGCTCTTCTCCGACTGAAGATTTGAGGCATCTTCCGCCTTGATCTTCTCAGCAAAGAACCGACGACTTTTCTCGGCATTTGTGATGGTTTCTGTGGCAGATGCACCGGTCTGAGTCTTTTCCTCCTCAATCGCAGATTCGCTCACGAGTCTCTGTTCTCGGGGCGGGTCGCCAGACCGCGATGTCTCGGTGCTGGTTCCTCGCGATTCAGAACTTGACTGAAACTCGGTGCCAATAACAGAAAAACGGCGCAGTTCTGTTCGGCCTCTAACGCTGAGGGATGCCGAAGCCCTCCTCTGAGTCTTGGGTGTGAGAGCCTTGGGCTGCGTCGGCGATATCTCATGGGTTGGCAGGGAAAGGACAGGCAGAGCACCCTTGACAGGAGGCGTCCATGGACGCTTCTTCACTGGCGTCTTTGGCTTCTCGGGGAGCGCAACGGTAAATGACCGCTTGAAGGGGCATTCTGTCTTTTCGAACTGCAATATCTGGGCAAGTACAATCTTGAAAGCCGCAGCTAGTTCTTGCTCGGTTGGATTGGTGACGGGGATCTCTATTCTCCAATAGTTGGGTCGACGTATTTGCAAGACAAACTTGCTCGAGTCTTCTTCCAATGCCCAGCATTGGCTCTTGGGAAGCATTGGCTGGAGGGCGGAGCCACAATTGAGAAAAGCCACGGAGCCAGTACGATATATGCGAAATGGACCTGGACGCACAAGTGTCAGCGGGTGATGTAAGTCTTGGAGAGATATCGGCCGGACTGACCGATTGCAATCGTCCTCTCTAACTGCGAATACGGCGACAGAGTGCCAGGTTCGTCTGCGGGGCCACGGCCGGGACTTCGAGCGCGGCCTCTGGAGGCAGCAGAGAACGCGACAATCTTGACATTTGGATGGTTGTATAATGTTTCGACGAGGCCACCAGCTGAAGCAGATCGAGGGGCGGGTACGGGCGACGTCGTTATCGGGGCTGTCGCGACACGGCGAGGGGCCGGGTAGTTGTTGCGGAGGGACTCCATTGTGGTGTCCCTGGATAAGGGCAAGAAAGAGAGTGGACGGCGTCAATCGTAGCTGATGGCTCCGTCACGTAAGAGCAGGTTTGGTCAGGTGATGCGAGGGAACGAGGGCGACGAATTGGCCTTGGGTCATGTCGATAGCGGGTTCGGGGACATGGCAGGCTCCCGGGGATCTCTTGATTTTTCCGTGCCGCTTTGTTTGTCGCAATCTCCGTTACGTTCGTCGCGGCGTCTGCCTTGCTTTCACGGGGAAGAGATGTGATGGCAAGGGGGGCAGAAAGAGGGAATTCGAGGAATCCGATCGGCGGGCGGGAGTTGCCTTAGGGAAGGAAGGTAGCGGCGCGGGCAGGCAAGATACGGCGAAAGAAGGTAGGTTAGGTAAGGTTGGTATGAAAGAGAGGGACAGAATTAGAATTAAGGACCCCTTCCGAGCCGACAAGATCGATAGTTATGCGATGTCTTGCGCGGGTCTCACTCAGCAGCCGTCCAACATCCGCTGCAGTGCTTCAGACGAAGAAGAAACCACTCTTGCAGCAAAATGCAACGAGACAACCCCACGAATCGAAGACGAGAGGACACTGAGAAGGAAAAAAGGTTTTTGGAATGGTGGATGGACTGAGGACGGTTGGGGAAACAGGCAAGGCTATGCCAGGGTGCAGCACAACCTGGAAAGAAGCTTGGACGGATTTGCTCATGGTTCGACCAGGGGGCGGTAGTGTCACGGCTTCCTGGGGACTCGTTCGACGCACCACGCGCCGCCGGGGGGGTTCTGACGCTGCCGGTTTCCTGCCAATGCCTACAGATACCACAGCGCGTCTCTGTTTGATCCCCTTGCTCTTATTTGTGACTGCTGCGCAAGACCCTTACGATCTGATCTGCGCTGCCATTGGGCACGAACCGCAGAAACACTCGATTCCAGTCGTCCGGGACAGGACTCAAGACATACGATCTTTTGCCAGACGGGCCACGGGCGTGGCCATTCATTCACATGTTGTGTCTCTTGTTCCCGGTCGAGATTGAATGATCCCCTAGGATATGCCATGCCCCTTTCTAACTGCCACTCGTGCTTGGTACCTACCTTAAGCGGTATGATGCATACCGCCTCAGTTTAAGGTACCTTTTGTGCGCAACGGACGCAAGCCATTGCACTAATCAACCAACAGCGCGTCTCGTGATGGTGCCCGGCCCCTCTGCATCTCGTCAACCGTCAACGTACTACGTACCATTAAGATTGAGATTGCTACGGTGCGCGAGTAGTATCCGAGGCTATTGGGATCGCGGCGGGGACAACCGACGTATCCCAGCAAATACACCCTCAGCACAGCGGCTCTGATGGGGAATTATGGGGGATCCCGGGCGCAGAAATCCTCGCTGGGGGAATGACATGCATGGGGGGGGGGGTTCTCAACGTGTCAACACATTGTCACTCACATTCACAACCCAAGTGAGGCCGAGTGACGGGAGAGTCAAATTCAAATGCTCAGTGCCCTCCGTCTGGTGCTCAACTGCAACCGAGGTTGACTATGTGACTGTGTCTCGACGTGCGCTCATCGCATTCTTCGACTGAGCTTCCATTTTGGTTCCACCGGGTCTCCCATGACAACTCCCGTCCCAAAAAGCCTGCATAAAGAACGCGGCCCAAGATCCGAGCAATGCGGCAGGGGTTGCAGCTGTAGTCGATGAACACGTTTCTGGGATGCAAGTTCGACGCGTGGGCAGTGCGTGCAGCTGCAGCTGTCGCCAAAGGTAGCCGCAGCATCCCGCCAACATGAACCGGTGCCGCAGCTCTAGCCTCTAGGTATCCGTACTTGCGTATGGATATCCGTACCTAGGTATTTGTAAGGTACTGAGCACCGACGCCCACACGCCAAAATCTGCATCCGTGAGAGGTGCCAGAGGACAGAGGACTTGCAGCTGGCAGCCAGTGTCATTCAAGTCCCGTTAAGATAACGTAAGCCTGTCAAATGCACGGACCACACCCGACCGCGCTGCGCAGGTGCCACTCCCAGCCGTCAGCCGTTATTCCCGGCAGTGTCGTCATCATTGGATCTCGCCCGCCAAGTCAGCTCGAGCTCAGCTCGTCCTGTCTGGCGACAGCTCGCGTGCCCCTCCAACCCTCGCCAACCCTCGTCGTTGCGAATCCTCAAACACAGAATATTCTGCGTTGATCTGCACAACCAACCCAGCATCCGACGACACCATGGCCACCGAAAAGCGCGAAAAGCGCGATATCCTTCCTTTGGACAAGCTGCCACTGGACAAGCTCCCTCTGGACAAGGAGACCCTGAAGCAGGAATTCGACCTGTCCCACTTTGACCTCAATTCCGTCATTCGAGGTGCTCAATTGACCCTAGTCGGGGGTAAGTTGTCCAAGGCCGCCAGAAGCTTCATGTTTTGGAACAGATCAGCTGAATGCGATAAGCGCACCGAGCGTTCCAGAATCCGGCCCTCTTCACCTCCGATCACTACCGACAAGCCGGCGTTGCTGTCCTGACTGGCCTCGCCATCCGCCTGATCATCTCCGTGCCCGTAAGCCTCCGGTCGAGCCGTTCGAGCGAACAAACATTGTCTTGCAGTTGAAAGTTGACAAGCGCCTAGATCATTGGTGTCAAGGTTCTTCTTTGGTTCATTTCCCTGCTCTTTAGCTTGGATCATGTTACCTGGGACGAGAAGCTCGTGGGAGGCCTCAACTTCATTGAGGAGTACGTCCTCCAAGTGCCCTTCTTCCTGATGGCCTTGATGCGATATGTCACTCCTACTTTGGACAACATGTAAGTCCACGAGACCTGTGGTCGACCGGCATTTGCTGACAATTCAGGTTCATGGACTCCCTCAATTGGGTTGACAGGACCTACGTCCAAAAGCACAAGCACGATGACCCTAACCACCTTCGGGATATGTACTATCCCAACTTGAAGCAGTACAAGGTCAGCGACGGCAGCACTCACTCCACCAGCACGGCCGAGGCCGTCAGCATGTTCCTCTACCGCTTTGCCCGCAAAGGCGCCATCTCCCTCGCCATCTTCGCCCTCTCCTACGTTCCCGTCGTCGGGCGCTTCGTATTGCCCGCAGCCAGTTTCTACACCTTCAACAAGGCCGTTGGCTTAGGACCTGCTTCAGTCATCTTTGGAACGGGAATATTCCTGCCGAAACGTTACCTCGTGATCTTTTTGCAGAGCTACTTCGCCTCCAGGAGTTTGATGAGAGAGTTGCTGGAGCCTTACTTTTCACGGGTACACTTCACCAAGGAGCAAAAGCGGAACTGGTTTCGCGAGCGCGAGGGCGTTTTGTTCGGCTTCGCTATCGGCTTTTACACCATGATCAAGATCCCCCTTGTCGGTGTTCTGATTTACGGCATTGCGGAAGCTTCAACGGCGTACCTGATTACCAAGATTACAGACCCTCCTCCGCCTCCTGCCGAGAAGGCTGCATTTGCCGAGAGCCAACAGCAATGGACCAACAAGCATGAGTTTCTCAGCTTATCGCTTGCCAACATGGATGCCATTCACAATAAGTCATCGGGAGAGACGCAAAAATCACAGTAAAAGCTTCTGGAAAACGTCGAGTGCGCCCTATGGACATGTCAGGCGTCAAAGACAGTATCAGAGCCTTCTTATCCAATAGCAAACCCCTGTTGTCACCTCTATCGTAGATTGCTTGGCGCGCAAGGTACTCTGGTATTGCTGCGCCCACCAGGCACAGCGAGCATCCACATCAGATGCCGAGATAACTACCAAAGCGACCCCCAAATCAATTACGTTTCAAGAAAGGGTCTCCATGCGGAATGAGATCACCATGGAAGTCTTATCGATTGGCGTGCCAGGTGCGCTTCCAGTCGGCCGGCGGCATAACCCAGACGTTTTAATGCGGGGGCTGCCAGATAGAAGCCTGATACGGCAATTGGAGGGGAACTCTCTTATCAGACGCAAGCTCCGCACTGCTCCCGGCCCCAACACCGTAACAGTCGCCTAAGAACTAATCCTTTCTTCGTTTGCATTCTCCAACTGATAGCCAGCCGTGGCAGATGAGGCGTTGTTGGGTGCATGGAATAGCCCATTCCGAGGAATGAAAGGCGGGGTAGTTTGGAGGCGTTGGCTTGGGCTGGATGTTCTATATCTAAAGAGGCCGGCCTGTTTGGGGTTGGCTACAGATTCAATGGACACCATCGCCCTCAAGTGCAATACACGCGTGTTTCTTTCTTGAAAGCAATCAGTTTCCGCACAATTGACTATCAAATCATAATTCGTCATGGGAAAGACTGGTATTCGAACCGCGAACAAGGTCAGCTTTGACAAGCCGGCCTCTGAACAACCTGGACTTCATGTGAGTTGATTTCATCGGTGCGCTTGAGATGCTGCTCACACTCATTTATGCAGAATAGATGGCACCCTGATAGTAAGTGATCAATATTCAAACTAAGTATGCCCTACTCTGGCATATCACCAGACACGACATATGAACGGTTCTGCATGCAGTGCCGTCGACGATCATTTTCATCTTCGTTTCTGTGCTCATTTTTCCACCCCTTCACCTCTGATGTAGTAGTAATAGCAAGGTCACTCTCTCTGACACTCTGCAGTTCCCTTCTCCGGGACAATCAAGGATGGCGAGACGGTCAAGATTGAATGCGTAGACTGGTAAATCCTCCCATTCTCCCAACGGTATTATCACAGCTCAACTTCATCTCAGGACCGGCGGCCAGATTGGTAACAACGACTCCGCAGACGACATGCTCAATGTGGATCTCACCAAGATCCACTACCTCTCGGGTCCCTTCGAAGTCGAAGGCGCCCAGCCCGGTGATCTGCTCCTCGTCGAAATCATGGACGTCCAGCCCTTCGAGGACCAGCCGTGGGGCTTCACGGGCGTCTTTGACAAGAACAATGGCGGCGGATTCCTTGACGAGATCTACCCGACCGCGTATGTTGTTTTTCTCATGATTATCCTCGTCTTGCAGGAGCCAGCAGGTTGAAAGACTGACATGGATGAGGGAATAGCGCAAAGGCGATCTGGGACTTTGAGGGAATCTACTGCACATCGAGACACATCCCCGGCGTCAAGTTCGCGGGCCTGATCCATCCCGGCATCCTGGGCTGCGCGCCCTCCGCCGAGGTCCTCGACACCTGGAACACCCGCGAGGGCGAGCTCATCAGCGCCAACAAGCTGGAGCGGGACGTCGCGAAGCCCCCCGAGCCGATCAACGTCCACGCCGGCGCCGCGGACGCTGCGCTCAAGGAGAAGGTGGGGAAAGAGGGCGCGAGAACAATCCCCGGACGACCGGAGCACGGGGGCAACTGCGAGTGAGTTTGCAGTCTCGGCGAGTCTTTGCTGGATGGCAGGATGCTGACGGGGTCACAGCATCAAGAACCTGAGCAGGGGAAGCAAAGTCTACCTGCCGGTCCACGTTCCCGGTGCCAAGTTCAGCGTCGGCGATCTTCACTTCTCCCGTAGGTTTCCTCCTCGAAGTAGTGTACCGATAAAGAACGAGTACTAACACGCGAACCAGAGGGCGACGGAGAAATATCATTCTGCGGCGCCATCGAGATGGCCGGCGTCATCACCATCAACTTCAAAGTGATCAAGAACGGCGTCGCGGACCTCGGCCTCAAGTCGCCCATCTACATCCCCGGCCCCGTCGAGCCTCAGTTCGGCCCCGGACGACAGATTTACTTTGAAGGTTTTTCCGTCGACGAGCACGGCAAGCAGCATTACATGGATGTGACGGTTGCATATCGGCAGACCTGTCTTCGTAAGTTCTATCCCCCCCCCACGTCACTTTCCTCTTGAGCGACACAAGAGATAAGGGTCGGAGTCGACCTCACCGGATGAGCTGTTCAGCGGAAAAAAGATGACATGCAGCGATGCTAATATTGGCAAGGCGTCATCGAGTACCTCCGCCGCTTCGGATACAGCGATTACCAGGCCTACCTACTGATGTCCTGCGCTCCAATTCAGGGCCACGTGGCCGGCATCGTCGATATCCCTAACGCATGCACGACTATCGGTCTGCCGATGGACATTTTCGATTTCGACATCTCTCCGGCTGCCGGCAAGGTTGAGAAGCGCGCCTTGGGCAGTTGTGCTTTTGCTACCGGGGTGACGGAGGGCAAGATCACGAACGGTGGAGAGAACAGTGAGCACAGCTACGGTGGCGGACTGACTTACAAGAAGTCTGTGGTGGAAGGTGTGAAGGACAAGGTAATGGGCGGCGTGTGAGAGACGGGCTGTTGTCTAGCTGTTTCTGTTAGTGTCTTGTGGAGTTGAGATTTGGAGCGGGAGAAAAGCCGCGACTGAGTCCCGGAGGCTTTGTGCACAAGACTTCATCATGTTCATCTCTCGTTTGTCTAGGAACAAGGTAGTAATTTGTTCACAGTCCTCCTGGCAACCACAACTTGAATACGTCCGTTTACCCTGCATCCTCAGCCTCTTCTTCATCGTCCAACAACTCCTAGCGCGCTTTAACGATCATTGCGATTATGAATCAATGCATATAACGCCACATCCTCCTCAAAAATCAGGGATCTCGCTCATCGAGGTGTGACCTGTCTCGCTCGTGTGGATGCGAGCCTCGGCCGTACTAGTACCAAGCCACTCGCAACCAGGAGCGTTACACTTCCGCAAGGCGCTATCTCCCATGGCAGCGACGGCACTTGCACCACCTACACCGCTGTGAGACACATCCTTGATCTCGTCGAAACCCATGTGGCCCGTCTGCGAGGCATGTTTGTTGGCCTCCTTCTCACCATTACCGATCCAGTCGCAACCAGCAACGGTACAGCGGAGCAGAAACTCGACAGTGTCGGTGAAGTAGTGCATCTCATGCAGCTTGCGGATCAGTTCCCTGGTCTTGTCAAGAACGGCCTCGTCAGAAGTGCTCCAGTTGGTGCGATCCAGCTCGGGAGGGAGATCGGAATGGGTGTAGGGAGGCTCCGAAGGGCTGCAGGCAACTCGGTCATAGTGGATTCCCGAGTACACGAGAATGCATCGCGACTCCTTGTTCTCGCCGAACTTTAGCGGGTTCTGGCTCTTGACGTCGAAGGCCAGAACCTCGAGGTCAAAGAGGTCAGAGAAAATTCCGAGCTCGATCGCGCCGCCCCAGCGGTCTGGGTCTTGCATGGTCCGACAGTACTTGTCCGGGGCCATGCCAAGGACAGCTTCAGAGTATTCATCAGGATGCTGGCGAATGTAGTCGGCGACCATCTTGCGAAGTTCCTTGGCCTCCATCTGCTTGCCCGGAATGGCGCCGCCAAAAGCTGTGAAGAGGCAGCTATTGTCGTCGGGCATGACACGTAGTACTGCGCAGTGTAAGCTTTCTGCGCCAGGCGGGTAGTTATAACTACTTACGCAGGGTTGACTCGCGTTCAGGCCAAGGTATGCTGATGTCAGAGGGGGTTGGATCACCCGAAGAGTCCAGGCGAGGCTTCTTGGACGAGGGCGCGCTTCCTTCGGAGGGTCTCGTCACGGGCGGTGGGGGCGTAATGACTCTTGGCTGAGCCGGCTCAATGGTGAAGGACTGGCCATTGAGGCCGAGGTCCTTTGCGTTGGCATCTTTTTGCGCGAGAGTGAGTGTCTGGAGAGGGTAGCCATACTTTAGGGCGAAATCGGCGATGCCAGTTGACTTCTTGATCTCTTCGAAGAGCTGACCCACGGTAGCGTCATCTCCGAGGGATACTACACCAGAACCCTCCGGGCCCCTGTACCTGGCTCTCATGGCGTCCGGGATTAGCGATTCGGGGATGTTGTGTTGGAGCAAAGGCCCAGGTATGGGGGAGGAGGATTAAAGATGCCTCGTGTTCCGTCTTGAGGTGGGGTGAAAGAAGGTTATCAAAGCGGCCGGAGACGGATCCGGAGGGTAGCCGGAGGGCAGCCGAGCGGTCTTGGCTGGAACGGCGGGGTCGCGGAGGGATTAGTCTTATCTCGAGCAGATACCGGGGTTCCAACGATGGCGGGGATGGATGGGGCCGGTCGTAGCCCAGGATTGAAATGATGGGAGTCAATGTCTCAGCAACCTTGCTTCGAGTTGATGTATTGAAGCCAGGTTGATCGGACAGGCAGTGTCTTATTTTGGTGGCCCACGTTGCGGGACGAGTGAGCTGCAGTCGCAGGTGATGAAGGCTCTGTTGAGTGAGCAGTGTTGCGAGTGTCTTGGAGACGAACTAGAAGCTTCTCCGCTTATTAAGTACTTCTGGAAGACGACGTCGGGGTCAAAGATGAAGCTAGGACGATGGAGCGAAGACAGGCCAGGTCTGAGCGTCGAGGGCGGCGACTGCTTTGGGATGTTTCTGTGTTCGGGGTCAGACATGTGTAACATGAAATGCGAGCCATAAAAAGACCAAGAGACATTGGGATCGGGGTCGCGTTGTCCTCATCCCACTCTGGGTGTCGCTGTGGTGTGGAGAAGTACTCCAATCAGATGTGTTTGGCCATCTCACTGGACACAGTCCGGAGATCCAGTGACAATGACTTCATTGTGTCCATCTCGCCGGCAGCCCACTTTTCGATTTCACCAGGAACTTGCGTGACGCTTGCGGATGCTTTCCACTGGGCCCAAGTCACTTGGGTCTCATAGTTGATAGCGAAGCCGTTGGATCGAGAGCCTTTGTAGGACGGGAGTCTCACCTTATTATACCTGCGTAGGCAGGCTGCGGGTAGGTTCGAGGATTGGCCTTTGGTGCAGCCTCTAATGGCTGCCAAGAACAAGAGAGGAAACAGTTGTGGCGTCGACAAAAGCTAATGGTGAATTCGAACGACGACAGGCATATCGATATCGATATCGATATTGATATTGCAACTTTCCAACCAGCAACACGGAATAGAATGGCACCTTAGGTCCTCTCAGTACCTACCTTCACTGCCTAGTGGTCTAGACCGTTCAGCCGTTTCCGTTAGCCGAGGTGGAGCCGGCACACAGTCGACCCTGGGCAGGGAGGCTTCCCTGCTAACACCCACGACCGACTGGTGCTTTGTTGCACTCCACTGGGCCCCGCCGTTACCATCCCGGCCATGTCTAGGTAAGGTACCTCCTGCCTAGCGACTAATAGCACCTGGCCGGCCACAGCACCAGCCCAGCTCCCGCTTCGCGAACCTTCAATTCTTCCCTCTCGACGGTCTTTTCTGGAAATTCTGACCTTTGCGACAGAGCCTCTCCTCCCCCTCTCCCACTCAGGCTCGCCCGTGCAGAGGGTTCAATTACTCCACTGACCCTTTGCGCCGCCAATTACACTCTCAGAGACGACCTCCAGTTCCCGTGCCTGCGCTTCGAGTCGGCGGTGCAGATGATGTCTTCGACGCGCAGCGACGCGCCCGAAGTGCGCGAGTCCATCGAGGCCAAGGTTACCAACGATGTTGAGATGACCGACGCACCCGCAACCGCCGCCACCTCGGCCGACACCCCTCCCATGCCCGTCGATTCCACTGCTGTTCCCGCGAAACCGGACGCTTCCGACAAAATGGATGTCGACGCCGACGCCGACGCCGATGCCGATGCAGATGCCGACGTGGATGCTGATGCCGACGGTGAAGCGGACGCTGATGCCGATGCACCTGGAGAAGTCGACGTCGACGTCGATGCAGACGCAGACGCTGATGCCGATGCAGATGGAGACGCCGATGCCGATGCCGACGCTGACGGAGACCCTGACAACGGTGCTGCTTCTCCAGCAGAGTCTGAGCCTGGCGATCTCTTGGACATCATCCAAACCCTCAACACATATCTCAGCAACCATAAGGACGATGAGTATGTGTCGCACCGAATCGTGCCAATTGCGCTTCTTGCTGACATATGGGTCGTAGTGGAGAGTGGTGGGCCGCCAGCTTCCAGCGTATCCCGAACAAACGCCAGCTCCCTGACTATTTCGAAATCATCGAGAACCCCATAGCCTTCAGCACCATCCGCGTAAGTCTTGCCTAACAACAAATTGTACAATCATTCAAGTTGAGAAACTAACCTGTAACAGCACAAAATAAGTAAAAAGCAGTACAATGACTTCTCCGAGTTCGTCCGTGACGTTGCCCAGATCTGTCACAATGCTCAAGTGTACAATCGACCTTCGTCTGCCATCTTCAAGGGCGCTACTGTAATCAGGGATCTTCTTAAGCAAGAGCTGCAGAAGCTCGTGAACAAGGGTACCATACAGCCAGCGGAAGCCGAGCTGCCGGATCTGGGAGAGCTACCGCCTGCCGAAGAATCCTCCCCAGAGGCTGAGTCCGAAGAAGAGGAAGAAGAGGAGGAGGAGGAAGAGGAGGAAGACGAAGATGACGACGACGACTCTGACGATGATGGGAGAGGGCGTCGCAATAGGAAGCGGGGGAGAGCATCATTCGGCAGACGCCAGACTGGCGAGGCCAGAGAGGAGGACGAGCATAAGAAACGCGGCCGCCCTCCCAAGGTTCTCACGCCCCTCGAGGCTCGTATACACAACGTCATCAAGGGCCTTCGCAAAGTCAAGTCAGACGACGGTGACCTGCTCATCGGTCCCTTTGAGAAGCTGCCCGACAAGACCATGAACCCAGACTACTACCAGGTTATCAAGGAACCCATTGCGCTGGATAACATAAAACGCAAGGCCAAGAGGAAGAAGTACCCGACTGTTGACAGTGTCCTCAAGGACATTGACCTCATGTTCAACAACGCCAAACACTACAACGAGGAAGGAAGTGAAATTTTCGAGGCTGCCGTAGAGCTGCAGAAGCAGGCCCACGCACTGGTAGCGCAGGAGAAGGCCAGACCCGATGATGAGTTCCGAGACGAGGACGGCAAACTGCCGTTGGCTGAGATTCAATACAACGGCCAATCGTGGAAAGTTGGTAAGTTGCGTCTAGTAACCCCCGGTAGCATGGTAAGTGGCCCTGATTAACAATTGTTCTAGGTGACTGGGTACACATTCGCAACGTCAACGACATGGCCAAGCCCATTGTCGCCCAGATTTTCCGCACCTGGCAAGATCGTGCCGGCCAGCGGTGGATCAATGCGTGCTGGTACTACCGTCCCGAACAGACGGTCCACCGATACGAGAAGCACTTCTTCGAGAACGAAGTGGCCAAGACGGGCCAGTATCGTGACCACCAGATCGAAGAGGTTCTCGACCGATGCTTCGTCATGTTTGTGACGCGCTTCAACAAGGGGCGGCCTCGCGGTCTGCCACATGACAAGGAGGTGTATGTGTGTGAGTCTCGCTACAACGAACAGACGTGCCGCTTCAACAAGATCAAGACGTGGGCCAGCTGCGTGCCGGACGAGGTGCGGGAAAAGGATTACGAGATGGATTTGTTTGACCAGCCACGGCGGCTCAAGAAGGTGCCCAGCCCGATCAAGCACCTGCTGCAAGCCGACGCGAAAGAGACGGACGAGCTGCCGAAGCCGACATGGGGAGCTCCAAACGCACCGCCTATCATCGGCGCCGTGCACCGTCGACCCCGGGAATCGAACGTAAGTCGTGATGTGTTTGCTGTTTCTTTGCTATTTCTGTCCACTGCCCATCCACACTCTGCAGGCCTGGTCTGGCTGGGACTGCTTGGCCTTCGGCCATTCTCACTCCCAGCCGCGCCGCCTTACCTGACCCTAGTACCGCCCAAGTGAATCTTGTTGCATGAGCTGTAACCCGTGCCCCAACACCTCTTTTCGCTTTCTCTCTCTCACACACAACTTCTGCGTCGCCTTATCCAGTACAAGCCGATAAAAAGAGCGGCGCAGAGGCGATGGTTCAGCAGCGGCAGTACCCTGCATCCCGTCTCCAAGCCCCGGCTTCCTGCCCCCGTCACTCGTTTGCTCACCCTCACTCGCCCTTCACACTCACCCTTCCACCTCTTTTTCTCTTCATTTCCCCCCCTCGCCCTTCCTCTCCGCAGACGTTGCATGTCTGCCTCGCTGTGGTGGCTTTTTTACCAAGACCAAGCCGGGTACTGACAAACATTCCTTGGGATGTAGGAGTCCCCTCCACCTGAACCAACACCATCGCCGCCTCCCCTGAGTCAGGAGGCTGCTCGACGCCCATCGGTGCTCCAGGCAATGCGACAAACGCCCAGCGACATGTCGATGAACAACCCGCCAACGCCGTACGGACACGGAATGGGCGCGGCGCCGTCGCCGTCGCCGGCCATGTACGGGCAGCAATACACGCCTCAACACGCGTCGGCTTCGCCTGTCGCGGTGCCTCATCAGACACCAGTGCCGCTGCCCCAGATTCCTCCTCACCAGGCGTCTCACTCTCCGCAACAGCCCATCCGTCCCATGTACCAGCAGCAGGGATACGTGCCAAGCCCCTTCCAGCATCAGCAACAGCACCCACAGCATCCACAGCACCATCCCCACCAGTTTCAGCAACAGCAGCAGCAGCAGCAACAGCACCTTCCACCACAGCAGCACCACCAGCCGCCGCCGCCGCACTACCCGCAGGCCCAAGCGCCCCCCGTGGCACAGCACGGACACGGACACCACCAGATGCATCCACAAATGATGACAGCAAACTCTTTGGGCCCAACGACGTTCAATCACCACCAGATGCAGCCTCACCCAACCGCAGCCCGCACCCCCATGGCGTCTGCACCCAATGCCATGCCGCCAAACAACGCCTACAACCCCCCGCGCCCTCCCGAGGTTTTTGTCCTGCCCGACCACATCAACGACCAAATTCCCGAGGAGGTGCGCAGCCAGTACAACAGGGACGACAACGGCAGAATCATTTTCTTCACCACACCGCCCGCCGCGCGCCCCGAACATGGCCTCGCGCCGGACTACGCAAACACGGGCCACAGCCTCGCCTACCTTGCCAAGAGCAACCCGGAATGGCTGTCGGAGCGTGCGAGCAAGGCAAAGGCGTTCTCCGTTGTCAAGCAGAAGGAGCTGAAGACCAAGATGGTCATTGACGAGATCACCAAGGGCAAGACGCAGGAGGAGCTGCGTGACTGGGCGAGCGACGCATGGGCTCTGTATTGGAAGAGCCATGCCCAGGAGACGATGCGCATGCGCGAGGATGGCGACCTGGATGGACACGACCAGATGGGGAGGGAGCAGCGTGCAGTCAAGGTCAAGTCCAGAAGGGAGCGTGAGGAGGAGGCCGATAGGGCCGAAGAGGCCAAGAAGGCCAGCTATCTCGAGGGCATCTACTCGGCCCACACCAGCATGCGTTCCTCCAAGCCACGTGGTGTCTGAACGGACAGGTCACCAAGACGTCGCTCTAAAGGAGGCTACGTGTCCGCGCTGCAGGAGGCGGTGGACCAAGATGCGTAGAGCTTCAGCTTTCTCTGGGTAGACAGACGGGAGGAGTTTTTGGTGGGTGATTCAGCTTGTTGTGATACCTTTTGGTTTGGAGTTTTACGGAAACCATTACGGCTCGGTGTGTCGACATGGAACCGATGGGGTCCCTATGGTTATTGTACATCATAATGCTAAGAATTGAAGACGCAAAAGAACATTCCTTCCAGTCACGACAGCGTCAAGGTTTTGTGCCATGAAAAGCTTGTCAAGTGCCCAAACAAATACCACACACACACACACACACACACACACACTTGATGATGATTATTGATGACGGTCGAGTTCGTCCCCAGTACCCCTGTTCCTGTCTGCTGTTTCGATGCTCAAGTCGAATTTAGTGGCGACCAACTGGCCAGGTGAGAATGAGAGCTGTTCAGTGCCTGCTTCCAGGATCGAGGTCGTGGTGTCGGGTCAGGAACCTCGCCCCATAAATCCGGGTCCTAAGTTCGCTGTCGACGGGACGTCCAGGCACTAAGAATCGCTGCGAGGCCCTGCCGGGGGCGCCGCCCGACCACGCACAAAGCGCAGGTGCCAGCCCAAAGAGGGTCTAGTGCAGATCTGATTCGCCCACTCGAGACGCTCCAGCCACTGAGTGCGGTGCAGGGTGACTCTGACAGCGAGACGTGGATGCGCTGGACCTTTTTCTCCCAAACACCTCAGGCCGAATGTGGGAACCGCTGGGGGGCAACTTCCTGCGGCGCACTCACGGGACGCTAAGTGAGCCTCAAGCGCGGCTAAACCACCATTTGCTGACGTTCTCGACTTGCCTTCTTCACCTTCTTCTTTCACCTCTCTTTTTCGCCTCCCGCACTCGTCTTCAAAAACCACCCGCAGTCACCTCCGAAAACATCATCCCTTTCTAGAGGAATCCGACTTCTGTCCCGAAACACCAGATCCATCTTAACTTGGCGTGGTCGCGTTTTCGTTTCCTTGCTTTCCGTTGACTTACCCCCCACCTTGCGTTCTTTCTATAGTTCAGGCAACGAGGCAAGACCAAGCAGGGTTGGCATCTCTCAGATTCCATCCAAGTTGTCTTCACTTTTTCTCGCATACGACTCAACCGTCTTTCTCCGAAGAAAATTGACGAACTTTGCTTTCCCGACACCACAGCGGTTCATGCTTATCAAAGCCTGCATTCGAGAACCTCGCATAAGGCACGATGGCGTCCACAAGCTCTCGCAGAAAGCCTCGACAGAGACGGCCACCTGCTAATACTGATATCACGAATTTGAGTTCCCAGTGCCTCACTACTACTACCATTTCAGAGAAACCCTGTCTTGGCGATTTTTCAAAGATATTTTCTCTTTTAAATCACCATCAGAACCCCGCCTCTCCTACGGATAACGATAACTCTTGTGCTCAGCAACCTGCGCCCAGTCAAAGCATCTCTCCAAGCTCACGCCTCCTGTACATCCCAGACTCCATTGTCAGAGACATCATGGGTGGGAAGGTTCCCAAGCTTAAGAGCAAGGCTAGCGGCCAGAACGCTACTAACGCCACTTCTCCCCTACTATCCCCCCCAATGTCTGCGACTTCAAGCGACTCGGACTCGATCTCGTCTCGTGGGGATTTCGATCCGGTCGACATGGAGCTGGATCTGAATGGGGGTGCTGGTCTGTCAGACGTCACCACGCCGCCCGCCACACCTCCTCCCAAGGCCACCTCTGTGTCTGCTGGAGATCTTCTCTTCGAAAGGCACACCGCACACAGGCTTCCCGTCTCTTTCGAGGAGTCCTTTTCGAACCGCCTTGCGCACCAGTTTGTGGCGCACGATCAACAATTCCAACAAATGTGTGCCAAGCTCGACGGCAAAGTGTCTCACGACAGAGTGTACATCTTTGTCGACGGCTCCAACATCAGCACCAGCTTCTACCAGGACCTCAAGAAGAAGTTTGGAATGCGCCACAATGAGCCGCTCCCCGGTTGCCTTGACATCGTCAAACTGCATGAGATATTGCAGCGAGACAGACATGTCATGGCCTCCCACATCGTTGGCTCCAAGGCTCCCGGCAAGACTGAGGCTCAGTACTTCTTTGATGCCGAGGAGATTGGCTACCAGAAGACCATTCTTCCTCGAATCCCCAAAGATGGCAAGAAGCCGTTCTCGAACACGTCTGATTCTGACGACATATATTCGAGACGCCGTGAGCCCATGCAGGAGCATCAGGTTGATGAAAACCTTCAGCACTTGATGATCAACTGCGCCGTCGACAACATCAACAACAAAGGTGTCATCATCCTCGTCACTGGGGACGGCAACTCGAACGAGTCCGGTACCTCTGACGGCTTCCCCGCTCACGTTGTACGTTGCCTATCGTTGGGTTGGGCTGTTGAAGTGTACTCTTTCAAGTCGGCGTGCTCAGAGGTCTGGACCCAGCCAGAGCTTCTCAACAACAAAGAGTGGGCTGGCCGTGTCTCTGTCCACTATCTGGACAGCTATTTGCACGACTTGTGCAAGCCTTCTTTCGAGAAGCAACTGTCGGAGGTTGCTGCGAAGCATGCCACTCGGGCGTCTTGTCGCCCTACACCCATGACTCTGAAGCGGATGACGCCGATCGCTGAGGATAAGGTCGGCTCCCCTCATTCTCACGCCGCTCACCCTGACAACGACTGGAGGACTCCTTCCCCCAAAAAGGCAAAGTTCACCGGCCCAGTGATGTCTGAATATCAGTTGGTGACAGCTACCAAGTCGCACACAACGTCCGATTACCAAACGCTTTTGCAGAGTGCCAGCACCTTTGGCGCCACCAAGACCACCTTTGCTTCCACAAACGGTTTTGTGGGCGGTTGCTTTGGCTCGTTCCAATAGTACTCAGCCATCTCTGGTGCCAAGGTGTAATCAAACTTCAACCCATGGCAACCGTGTGCTCGCCGAAAGGTGCACCGGAATCGCCCTCTTTTGAATAGGTAGCCCGTCGGCCTCGTGCGTCGATGGGATCTGGGATATGCACTTGGCGGTAGCCTGCTAGACATTGGCATGCCTCGCAGGAATGGGATATGAATTGGGAATGCAAGCGGCGAAGCGGCCCGACTTTGGAACGCTGACTTTTGCCTTCTCTTCCTCGACTCGAGAATCTACCGGCTGGCGTCACAAGGATGGGTGCATGGAATAAGGCCCTCGTGCACTTTGACACTGCCGATGATTGCTTACTTGGATGAGAGGCAAACAGCAACAACCGCTATAACAACAACAAACACAATTTCGTTTTGAGTTCTTACTTGGCTATGCGACTTATTACGGCATACGCATCCATGGACGATCTCAGCTTTCTGGGTTTATGTCTGTGTGTCTTTTCTTTTACTAGCATTTGGGTTTTCTGCGTTCTCTGAGAGATTTTGCGAGTCTGTTGCGTCACTCTTCCTGGTACTCTTTCGCTTCTGGTTTATGTTTAGCATGGTTTGGCACGGTTTTCTTCTTTATTTACTTGCCGCATCAGCGTTGTTTGTTTCCTTTCATGGGAAAAATGTTCAAGACAACAAGCCTTGATTACGACTCGGGACGTTTGATATGATCAGGGAAAAGAGATACCCCCTCTCTGATTTGGTTGCCTTATGGTTTTGTTCTTAGACGGCAGTTAGGCAAAGGGTGTACATACATGGTATCTGGACATGAGAGATGCAACAGCACGGATTGTGGTGTCCCAGAGAATCACATCGAGGGATAGGATAAGCTGAGAAGCATAAAATGCCCGGCAAAATTCCTGGGATTACCAGAGGCTGAACCGAAGCATTCCATGTTTCGGCGCTTAGCTCACAGAAATACAACAATACAAAACCGACTTGGCGGCATCACAGCCTCGGTCACACAAACTCACTGTCCCATCTATCTCATGAGTGAACTCTTGCTTTCCACACCGTCATGACAAATACCCAGCGCCCTACGGTTTCATTCAGCTACATCGAGCACACTCATAGCCACCAAAGCAGGCTATATAGATGTTTGACCCTACATCGCCAGCTTCGAAGCCCACCTCCACCATCACTCCCATAATTGCCAGCCCTTCCACAAACCCCCCCCCCCCCCCCCCCCAATAAAAAAAAAGGGGGGGGGAGGGAGAGAGAAAAGGGTTGCCGATTTGCCTTTTTTTTTGGTCACGCTTCCTCACTCGGGTAGCCCAAATCACGCGCCGCATTCAGGTGCCTGCAAGCGAAAGGGGGGGGAGGGGGAAGGAGACGACGGATGGCGAACGAGCACCTTCACATGCACATCTCACAGAAAACCTTTACCTGCGGGCAAGAAGAAGGAAATGTAGTTTACACCCAGAATGGCGTCTCAACATTGGTATCGGAGATGCGCAGCAGAAAATAGCGTGACAACAAATTGGACATAACCCACATCCCGCGGCTTCCCGGACTACATAAACTAGCGCCCCGTGTACGTTTAATATCGTGAATCCAACGGCTTAAACTTGCAATGATAACATCCGTAAGGCGGCCAAATATTTCAACCTGTCCTACCGGCGCCGGCTTGAGGCATCTCTTGGGTATACCGAGCCATCACCTAGGAAGAATCGTGAAACGATAGAATTGTGGTATCTTGAAGGGGAGGGAAGGCGATCAAAAATCATCAGTTGTTTGGCTGTAAAAGGTTGTAGGTTGAAGGTGTTCGAGCGTTATCCAGGACCGGTGACTCCCTCCTCGCGTATCGAAGTCATACCACCTTTGCTGCCGCCTTCTAGCAGCGGTTTGCTCGGTGGAGGCATGGTATTGTGGCCCTTGGATACACTTGTAGCAGGCGTCGCGTTGCCTGAGGATCCATCACTAGGCCGAGCAGGTGTGCTGCTACTGGCTTTTACCTCGTTCTGTAGCTGGGAAGAATGATTTGGGGAGTTCGACTTCTTGCTCAGCGCGTCCGCGTTCGTGTTTGCGCCTCCTCTAGAGGAATTGCGTGGAGACACGCGTCCAACCTATTCCTCATTAATATCGTGGCCCTCCGGTCGTGAGTCTGCCACTGATGGCTCGGCACTTCTCACCTGCTTCGCCCAGCGTAGACCACAGCTGTTGCACAAATCTCGTTGGCCGCTCGGGCCACGTCGCCACTCAGGGGTATTGCGGGTGTGACAGTTGGCACAGTCGCGAACGACGTTGCCTACACCCTTCCTCCGCTTCCTCTTCTTCTTGTTGGAGAGCAGGCCGCCAAGCTCTTCTGCAAGGATTCTGTTGACCTTTTCCATTTGACGTAGCTCGAACTGCCAGCTGGAGCACTTTGTGGTCCTCAGCTCATCAAAGATATTATCGTCTGCGGCTAGAGCAGCATCTTGGTTGCCTGGAACGGTGTTGCCACCAGACGTAGATATTGGACCAGTCTTGTGCAAGTCTGTTGTCTGCAAAGTGTGTGCTTGGGACGATGACTTGACGCTTCCTGGCGGTGTTGCTGCTGGTGCGATAGCCCTTGACGATGCTTTCAAAAGCTTGGTTTGAGCCAACAAAAATGTCGGCTTCTGCCCCAAGGATGCATCTCCGGGGTACAGGGTTGTATGTGCCTGGAGAACCTGGCCCCTGTTGTTGTGAACCTCGTGTTTGCAGGTAACGATCTTACCCCTTCTGGCCTTTTCGATAGCACGACCGAACTCGGCACGGCTCTCGCGACGCATGAGCTCTTGCATGCTGGTGCCCACCAAATCGCTTGGGTGCTTATCGAGTAGAGAACGAATGTTGGAGGACACAAACAAGAACATGCCGGATACCGAAATCTTTGTCCACAGCTCACTATCGCCAATGCCGCCATGAGCCTCTAAATCTCGCCGGCTGAGAGCGAACACCGGTCGTTTCCTTCCAACCAGGATAATACACTTCCTGCCTTTGCCGTGCTCAAAGAACAGCGAGCCGTGGCTCTCAAACCATGTGTAGCCGCTCTGTTTTCTTCTGATTCGGAAGACGATATTGACGGTATTGCCAGCGGTTGCGTCCTTCAGCTCGCGGGTTACAGGAACTATGTCAGAAGGATGACAGATAGTCGACAACGCATTGCCGACCAACTCTGCCCCGTCATACTCCAGGACCTTCTTGCAAGAGGGCGACAAATACATGAAAAGCCCCTTCAAGGAAAGAACATGAACCACGTCATCCGTATTCTCCAGTAACATCTTGTCCCAGGATTGCTTATGCCAGTCGGACACTACACCCTTTGGGTTGAACTGTTGGAGAAGAGTCGACACGTCGTCGATTCCCAGTGTTTGTCCGTTCTCTGGCTCGACGTGGTTCGCTGTGGGTGGCGTCCAAATGTATTGGCCAATGTCGCTGTGCTTGTAATTGACCTTCACACCGCCATTTTCTTGGCCTTGGGCAATAGCATCGGGGCACTCGACCAGATCGATCTGGAAGCCGACGAAGAATCGTACCTCGTTTGGGTCATCCCACGGGATCGGAATCATGGTAAGGAGGTTGAGGAAAGGCTTGCCACCCTTGCGGTAGTTGATCAAGCTCTGCTGGACCTCTCGACCCTCTGCGATTTTCTTCTTCAGGTTGTAGACGGAAGCATCGTCAACAAATTCTCTCTTAGAACCAGCCTCGACCTTGCCGTTGGGAGACTGGAGGAAGCGGCAATTCTGACCGACAATTTCATGACGGCTATAACCCGTCAAGTTCTGGAAGTTGTCGGATACGTATATGATAGGGCAGTCGTTGAGTGAGACATCGCACACAACAAAGGCGCAAGACATGTCGACGGCGCCAAGGTGAATCTCGGGATTCTTTCTCGTCGCAACATACCATAATGCTCGCAGCATATCGAAGCCACTCTTGGAGTAAACGTTCTTTTCCTTGCTCTCCGCGCGGGGTGTTTCGGGTCCCGCGGCTGGCGTAGTAGACGCGGTGGGAGGCGCAGCAGCGATTTGGCTTGTTGCCATGGATGAAGATCTGTGATTAGGTGACTGTGAAGAATTGTTGGTCGAATTCGACATTTCCCTAGATATAGAAGACGGCGTCTGCGTGGGCCCAGTTGCAGTTGATCCGAAGTTCACGGTCTGAGAATTTGGCCGAACATTGGTGTTGCCGTTGTTGTCGTTGTCCGGCTGCGTTTGATATTGCTGGTTCATGTTCATAAGGTCGTCGTCGGTAGAAGCCATCTCTAGCGGCGTGTCGAGAGCGCTCTGAGGCGCCTTTACCGGAGTATCACCCCCCGCCATATCCATTGACATGTCATTCGAGTTAGTGTTGAGGGGGCTTGGGAAGTTGTTCGCCATCGAAGTCTGGCCGTACATGCCCATGCTGGTAGTCGTCGGCATTGAGGGAACCTGCATACCAAAGGAGTTGGGCGGCATCATCGAATTCATCATGTCAGGCGAGAAAGTGGTGAAGGCATTTGTTGGAGACATCTGCAGTGATTCGGTACCTGGGTATCCGTCCATCGCGCCGGGTATTGAGATGTTGCCGGGTACGTTGTTGCCCATGCCTACTGCGTTGCCCGACATGCCGCTGTCCAAAGCTGTGTCCATGCCGCTGCTCATCTGCCCGGCTATGTTGACGAACTCGCCGTTCATGGCCGGGTTCTGGAAAGGGTAGTTAACGAGTTGATTGTCACTGGCGCCGAACTCCATCATTGACATGCGTCGATCAGAGCCTCCGTTTTGGCCGGACTGATTCTGGGATATGAAGGGTTGGTGTGAATGATGTATACTGCGACGGCGTTGAAGTTCGTGGTGGTTGGAATTGATGATATCGTCCAGGGAGTCGCCTCCGCCCATCATGTTCATGTCGTGGCCGTGTCCATGGCCATGTCCGTGGCCCTGGCTCATCTGCTGAAATCCATGGCTTCCGGGTTGGCCCTGCTGCTGCATCGGATGTTGCTGTGAATGCTGCGACATCTGTCGCTGCAGCTCCTGGGGAGTGAGCTGTGCGTAGTAGGCCTCCATGGCGAGTGCATCTGTGTTTGCCACCCCCAAGATGGATATCGCAGAGTGCTAATTATCTCGCGGCTTCGGTGTGGGGCTTAAGATCGTGAGTCGTCAAGGCTCCGCGGGTGATTTCAGCCTCCGCCTTGTACTTTTCTCTCCCGAGGCGCCGGCTCAAATGGTGCCACCTGTGCATGCGGTCGGGGAAGCGTAACGTCGTCAGCAGGGCAGCTTCGTCGAGGCGAGAGACAGGAGAATGGGATTACGGATGACGAGGGCGAGGTCGGAAGGAACGAGGTCGTCGGGGAGGGTGTCGGGGGCCGACGATGGCGACAGTAATGCGGTGCAGCAGATTCTAGCCGGTCGGAGTGGAAAATCGAATGGAAGTGGCGGGGTTGGGTGTGAATGTTTCGCTGGCGCGGTCAATGATCGGGCTCTCGAGGTTTCGGAGGCCGTCGGTGGTGGAAAGTCGCGGAGAATTTAGGATGGGATGCTGCGGGGAGAAGAGATGGAGTTGTTGGCAGCAGTTGTGGTGGTGGTTGTGGTCGTGGTCGTGAAGGAGGGGGGGGTTTGGTCTGCGGGCGGCACGAAAGTCGATGGGCCGGCCGCCCATGGTAATACCTACCACCACCCACGGGAGGTACGGTACATAAGGTACCTAAGGTAGGCAGATAGCGACGAGGTGTCCCTGGTTTGCAGGTTTGCAGGTTTGGGTGCTGTTGCCGGTGGTGGTGGCGTGGCCTGGCCTTGCTACTATGGTACACCTTAGGGCAGCTTTGGAAGTACCGCAGTACTCGGTCCTGTCCACCTCAGTTAGCGCTGCGTGGTCCACGCCCACCGGGGATTGGGGATTGGAGGCCGGGAAAGCCACAGAGACAGAGGCGTTGGGTTTACGCAGTACGAGAGGTTCCCGGTTAGCTTCCAGTTAGGAGCAAGTGAGGAGCTTGGGGCGCAAGGCCGTAAGAAGACAAGGAAGGTCTGATGTCTGTCTATCTGTCTAGCTAGGTACGGATACCTTACCTAGCCTAGCCCTTCGGCACCGGGTATTGATTTTTTTTGACTTTTATTTATATCCAACACGGGCTCTGGTTCTTTAGTTGCTGCAAGTAATAACGGACATTGGATCAGGCATCGTCGACTGCGGGCGGCATAGGCATGGCAACAGGGAAGCACGATGTACGAAAGCCATATCGTGGAGCACAAGTAAGGAGACTTTGACCCGGTGCGGAATGTCGACGGCTTGCGATGTCAACGCCCTTGGTTTACATTGCCTTAAGGTACGGCAAGGTGTATACGGATACTAGCTGGCTGGCTGGCTGCCCTGCTTCGGAGTGGGCCATCCATGGGCGGTCCGAGAACCCCACTTCGCCTGTCCAAATCCAGCACCCTCACGGCAACATGCGTGAGGAATCAACGCCCCCCGAATAGGTGTGTCCCGCAAGACATGGCCTGAGTCTCTGAACTGCCCGCGCTACATTACCTTACCTAACCTAACCTTACCTTACCTTAGGTACGCTGCGCTGCAAGATAGCCTGTGCCTGGGGCTTATTATTAGGTGTCTTTCAAAGAACAAGCGGAGCCAGCATTTCCCAAACCTTGGACATGGTTCTCCCATTGCCACCGAGGCGACACATAACTAGCCGAAACCGCTGAGAGTAGGGGCTCCCCTACAACTCCTACGGATGGATACTGTGGCTTAGCTAATAAAGAAGGGCAGTACACTTTGGCACGCCAGAAAATCCATTTCGTCATACAACTTACAAGTAGGCCTTCCAAAACTTCAGACCTTGGCCGCACCGCACAGCACAGCACGCCACCAACGCACGCCAAAACCAAGGCCGCACTACAAACAGTGCCGCACAGCAAGAAACATGCAGCATCCAGCCCAGCCCCGGCTGGCCGGCGACAGAGGACCGTTGGTCCCATCCATGATCCATCCCACCGACCGCGCTTGGTGGCTGTGCGGCGTAAGGTACCTTCCCTTCCCTTCCCTTCCCTTCCCTTCTCCCTTCATCTCTCAGCCCGCCCTCTTCCCCCAACAAGAACTAGATAAAGTGCGATGCAATTCTCTCATTGCCATCTCCATCGATAATCGGTTTCTGCCGCCATTCTGCAAGTTCCCTTTCCCTCAACTTCCGGTGGCCTGCAGGCCTACTTCGTCCTTCTTCCAGCCCATCCAGAAGGACATTCACAGGTAGTGGAGTAGATATCGGTCGTCCTACCTTAGCTAAACAGGACCGTTAGTTACCCCCCAGCACCCACACACCTACCTGGCCACCTGGCGTCCCATCTGCCTTTCCCGTCCGTCGCATTCTGCACTACCCAGTTCCGTACGGATACCCGTACCACAACTAACATTCCTCCGTTTTCCCATCCCACACTCGCGATCTGCCCGTCCTCGAGTTGCCGGACTGATCGCTAACTACCTGACTCGCAACAGCCTCTCCGGCAGCCTTCTCGTCTCAGCCGCCTTCCAATGTATACTCGTTTCTCCTCACCCCTCCCCTTGCCGTCCCCCGGTTGGCCCAGTTCTCACTTTACCACCCAAATCCTATGAACAGCCATGCGTAAACCCGACCATCAGGGATTTACGATAGCCACACATATCACGACACAAAGAGGATTGCGCTGTGGTGTGCGTACGTGTGAGTGCGGAGTGTAAGTATGTGTGTGCGTGTGTGTGTGTCTCTATGTGTGCCTACCCTGCGCCTTTTCCCATGCGCCAGCCAGCTAGCCTACTCTCGCCATGTGACGAGCCGAATTAGGCCCCGGAAGAAGCGAAGATCAACAAACCCATCATCCGCTAGCTGTGCTGTCTCCTAGATTGGTTTGCTGCCCGATCTATCCGTACACCGTCTCTTGTCATTGAGATGTGCCTCTGCAACGTACGAAAGGTAATGCCACGAACCGTCCACCTGTCAGTCATGTGCAAAGACGATGTGCAACCCCTTCCCCTCCCTTGCACAATTCCTCATCTCAACCGCGAGCCAAACGGAATGGCAGAAGCGTCCAGCGGGAGCTTCCTGCACCTTTTTGTTCGTTCTTTCCTTTTGGTTGGTCCGCCGTCTCTCTGAAACGCTTGTGATGAGAGAAGCCTTGCCAGCAGCAGCTCTCGGGAGGAGCGCCACCCCTTAGGCGCACCAAACGGACGTGCATCGATAGCACCCGAGCTGCCTTATCATCCCTTTGCCTGAAGAGAGAAAAAAAAGACCCAGCTATCCGGGCATGCCCACGAGGTGCCATCGCCTGGAGGCACTAGGGGAAGAGACGAGAGGGAAGGCCCTGAAATGGGTAGTGGCCCCCCGCGCGGCTGAACCCCTGGAGCTATGCTACGCGGCCATCGCGATGACATAGATGGGTCCGCGCGAGCTCGATGGTGTCTCTTGTGCGACTAGCTACCATTTATCGACGTGCCTGCCATCGTCACACCAGATCCCCATCCTCGAAATCCCATCCCCGTGATCGATGCAGGGTCATGTCACACCAAGCACAAATCCTCCCCTTTCCCCCGTCCTGTAGACACAAAGGAGCGACGGACTTGCGCTCCTCCAAAGTCCCCTCCCTCGAAGGCCCCGATCCCGGCGGTTGTATCCGTACCTGTCAGTGTCAAACCAGACAGGAAAGAAAAAAAGGAAAGAAACTCGGCGGGTGGCTGTATCCGTAGGTAGTTGCTGTGCTGGCTTGACTGAGCGCGCCTCTGTGCAACCGTGACTATGGGTGAGACTGAGACTTGAGCCAAAGACGTCAATACCCCACCCCTTCCTCCCCTGCAGCAGAGAACATGGCAATTCCACTTGCCCATCTTTTTGCAAGTCAGGTTTCCCGCCTCCTTGTTCCCAGATGTCTCCAGCCAGCCAATCAATCACTCTTCATCTTTCCCATACAAGCCCACAAAATACTACTAAGACAGGACATCCGGTGAACTCGGACAGGAAGCAAGTGACTCTCGAAATCTTATCCGAAGCCAAACATGCCATTGTCCCTTATTTCACATCGATGGACAGCCGGGTGGATGTATGGTGGCTCGTCTGCAGTCGGTCCGGCATCAGGAGCATCTCAGCTGTATGGCTAAACAGGCTCATCATTCCTCACCTAGTTACAATGCAAGACGAGTCCGACATTACTGAGCAGATTTCCTGCCACCTCCTCGGCGTGTTGTTTAAGACCAGAATTCTACCAGCTGCCGCCGCTTCGGGCGCCGCATTCCCGACTTTGGCAGCGTCGGGTGGCAGCTTCATCACATCACAGCAATGTTTCCTCGAAGCCGCGTTTCACGTCAAACACAGTAGCATGGCCGGACCCCATGTTGCTGCTCCGTTCCGCGCACACAATCAGATTTGCATATTGGCGGTGCTTCATCATATCGGATTGAATTTCTATCTGCAAAACAACCTCTCCTTTATATCATCGTATCGGCGTCACAGTGCGCCACCATCGGGCGGCGGGGAGAAAATGAAGGAACGGCCAACACCGGCCTTCTTGCGCACACATTTTCATCCTCCAGGAATATCTCGGCTCTTGACGCCTCTTTCTCCCATGCTAGTTTTGTGTGGCTCGACATATTCAAAGTCCAAAACTGTTGCTGCGGAGAGGGTCTTTTCTTCGTGCCTGTGGTATCATCTCAACATCCATCTAGTACAACAACCCCCAACTCCATTTTCCACGGAATTCTGAGCCTCGTGTGTGCTACTTCAACCGTAGTCAAGCCACTAGAAGCTCTACGAGAAGTAGGCCGTAATCGTACGTTGGGCCTCGGGTGAGAACTGCTGGAGCAGGGGTGCGGGGTTCACGCCCGCCGCGGAGAGGAGCGCCTTGATAGCCGTGACAACGCGGCTGGCCGTTTGCCCCTGAAGGGTGTCTGCTTCCAATGCCTGAGCGGTGAAAACGAAAACCTTACCGGCTTGGCCCATAACCGCGGGATGTTGCCTAAAAGTAATTGTGTTAGCGACTGCCCAGATTTCATGTATGTTCATCACTTACTGGTCAATGAGCTCAGCCAAGTAGGCATACGCATACGGCGCCGCTTCTTCGTCGTTGGTAACTGGCAGAGTCTCGATCCACTGAGTCACGATGCCATTGGGATCCTGGACAGAACTAGCGTTGTAGTGTAGAATTTTGGCGATAGCGGCACAAGCGTTCTCCGTGGCGTACACGTTGTCTTCGCTGCGCGCGTCGGGAACTTGCGTGACCTGGAAGAGGAAAGGCATGGCGCCGCCCAGGAATTGAGCCCAGGGAGCCCCGCCACGGTGAGCAGCCACACCAATGCCATACGCAGCGGCCTGGCGGATAGCCGGTGATGAGTCCCTGCAGCCGTCAACAAGAGGTTGAGTAATGTAGTTGGCGTAGCGCTGGCTTTCGGGCCCGCAGTATTCCAAAACGTCGTCCATAATGCAAAGACCCCACTGGCGTTGCGTCGGGTCATCTGACTTGAGGAAGCCTTCGTAGGTGCTGATTAGGCGCTCCCAGGCAGGGAGGAAGGCGGATCCGTGGTTCTTGAAGATGGCGTGGAAAGCCTTGTTCATGTCTGAAAGGAGCGTCTGGTCATCCTCAATGGCCAACAGAACATCGTCAGCTTCGTCTTCTGCGTCCTCAGCAGTCGCACCCTCCTTGTCTTCAGCGCGCTGAGCGACACGGTCCTTGTAATCCTCAATGGCGGA
The DNA here is from genome assembly GCA_020226115.1 of Colletotrichum viniferum. Lineage (NCBI taxonomy): Eukaryota > Fungi > Ascomycota > Sordariomycetes > Glomerellales > Glomerellaceae > Colletotrichum > Colletotrichum viniferum. Next base: position 173,607 of record JAGFBE010000054.1, read on the forward strand.
GTGAACAGAGTCAATGAACCGAGAGAGGTGATCGGTTGTCAGACAGCCCTTGCCAACTACCTCAACCGACTCGTAGAAGCACTGGTACATTTCGGCCAGAGTATCGATAGCAGGCTCGGCGGTCAACACCTCAAGAAGCTTGTCGACAGTGGCAGCCCACAGTCCGCTGAGTTCTGGGGAAGGACTTCCATACGTCTTCTTGTAAGAGCTGAGGAGCTGGGGTACCAACTTGGCAGAGATGAACCTGACCGGGTCATGGAAGAAGAAAGCCAGGCCTGGGAGAGCGATCATCTCCATGATCTGTGCGACGTAGGGGGCAAAGCTGCCCTCGAGTACCTGGGCGTAGACGACCAAGAGCTCAATGGCCATATTCTTGTCCTCCATAGTGCTAGTACGGATACCGATCATCTTGCCCTTGAGGGGAACAAGCTCCCATCCATCCTCTTGTTGGATCTGCTCGACCTGGTCGTCGTCATCCAGAAGCTGAATGTCGGCCTTCGCACTGGCCAACTCGAGAAGAGGAGGCATAACGTTGGGCAGGAAGGGCAGGAACTCTTGTCCAAGAACTCTGCACATGCGACCCCAGCAGTGCATCAGGTACTGAGCTTGCGGGTCATCAGAGTCGGTAATGTTAGCCTGAATGTTCGCGAGCAGGTGAACTAGGGTCATGGCATCCTGGCCGAGTCTCTCCTTGCCAACAGCCAGAGCGATCAAGGTAGCACACTCCATAGCCTTGGCGCGAAGAAGGCGGAATTCCTTCTCGTTCTCCGTCTGCAGGACATTCACCAACAGGGGCATGAGCGTGTCGTAATACTTTGAGAAAGCGGCCTCTGCGGCATCAGCAATGGTCGCAATGGTCGACAAAGCCTGCTCCTGGACGTATCGCTTCTCATTCTGCAGGAGCTGGAAGAGATGAGAAAGCAGCTCATCCAAGTAGGGCTCCAGAATGGACTTCTCGGCCTCCTCACAGAAGTTGACCAGAGCCGCAGCAGCATGAGACTTAACGCGGGCCTCGGGGGAGTCGAGGACGGGGATGATTGCCTTGAGAACGCGGTCGTAGTAGTCCGTTTGCATCTTCGGCGCGAAGTCCGTGCTCATTTGACCCAAGGCATTGCATCCAGCCCAGCGCACACGGGGATGGGGATCCTTGAGCGCAGGAACAACAAGATCGAGGACCTGGCTAAGCTCCCCGATCATGAGCTCTCTGCAGCCCTCAGAGATGGCGGAAATCGCCATAAGAGCCGCATGCCTATCTCTCCAAGCCATAGAGGTCATCATTCTAGGAAGCCAGTTAAAGGTCGGGGCGAGGATTGTCTGCCCGCCAAGCTTGTTGGCCAGTCGGTCCATGCATTGCTCTCCAGCAACGTGGTTTTGGTCGCTCTCCTCTTGGTCAAGCTAGAATCCGTTAATAGGTAAGCGCAAAGGCTGGAAAACAGGAGCAGCTCACATCATCAGACGCCAGCCATTCAGCAGCATCGTCATCATCTTCGCCCAGGTCGGTCATCAAACTCAGGCACTGGGTGATCATGTCGTTCGTGTATGTGGGGTCCTTGCGGCACAGAGATGGCGCGTAATCGGCGAAAGTGGCCATCAGCTCCAGGGCGTTCTGGCGGCAAAGGTTGTCGAGCTCCTTATCCTGAATAACAGAGACGGCGAACTGTACCAAGTTATGGAACAAAGGCTTGAACATCTTCGGCGCAGTCTCGGCCATATCGATGAGGGCGACGAGGGCGCCGCTGAGGTCTTCAGAGTCATGGCTGTCCTTGATCGGGGGCAGGATGTTGAGGACGTCGGGGATGAGAGGGTAAAACTTGGGCTGTGCCTTCTTGCCCAGGTTTCTGAAGAAGGCGGCAAAGGCCTCCATGGCAGCCAGGCGTACCTTTTCCACTGTCAGTTCGTGTTCTGCATGGTGGGCGCCAGGGTCCGTCATACCTGAACAGAGTCATCCTTGAAGCCCTTCTGAAAGGCTCCGATGACGTTGTCCTCGTGTTGCTTTTCGATGACACCGGGTGTGGTTGAGAAGACGCGGAAAGCAGTCTCGCGCTTCTCGGCGTCGGGGGCTATGCTAAGCTGGAAGAGACCTCCAAGGAGTTCGGGCCAGGAATCGTCTGCCATGATGTTAGGCGCAAGTTCAATCCCAAGCGCGGGGCTTCTCGCGTGCGTCTGAGGTGAGTGGAGTGTGAGGTGAAGGACGTACTGTTCTCGGTGTATTGCCTCGCTACCTCAGCGACAGCGTCGCTGATTTTATTTCGTACGGCACGTTGGAAGTCCCCTCCCAAACTCTCGAGAAGCTTCTGGCGGATGACGGCCGCCTGGTCCTTGGACAAGGACAAGAACATATCGACGAGCTCGCCGCGCTCATTTTTGCGGCTCTTGGAGGCGATTCTTCGGAAAATGACGGCAGCGAAAGAACGTGTCTGTTGTGGTGGTGAAATTAGCCAAATGTCGCGTCGCGAGGGGCAGAAGAGGGGCAGGGATGGAGAGTGTGTGAGGGGAGCCCAGATGCGAGAAGGAAACATACCGAAGCATCAGCACCGATTTGAATCTGCTCAGCCAGGCCCATCAACAGGACCTCGGGACGGGTGGTCGTCCAGTTGTTTTGCAGATGCTCCTCCGCTTGCGTACGGACAGAGTTCTCAGGGCTCTGCAGAGCTTGCAGGAGCTGTCCCAACTCCTGGTGGACGTCTGGCGGCAACATGGACATGATTGCGACCGGTGGCAGTGGTAAATGCTATCGAGTCGAAGGAAACTTTTCGATGTTGAAAATGACCAGCCCCAAGACCAAGACAGTCGGGGCGGTGGAAGGTGGACAGAACCGCGCGAAGGGCGATGTGGGGAGGCTCGGAGGGATAAGAGTTGGCGTGTGTTTGGCTCTGGAGGGGGGTGCGTCTCTCGCTCGCTCTGGCTCGGTGGTTTTTTTTTTTTTTTTTAACCTTGTCTTTTGGCGGTTGTCTCTTTTGAGAGCGCCAAAGTAAGCGAGCGCGCGTCGGAAGGCGGAATAGAAGGAGGAGGACAGTAAATTTGCGGGTGAGTACAGTCAACTACTGGATGCAGCGACTGGCGACAATGAGCATGGTATGCGTTGCGGGTGGTAGAGAGGGAAGGAGTGGTTTTGGTGGCTCAAAACAAAGGAACTCGTCACAACAAGAAGATATGCAGTGAGGCAGTAATGCCCACGATGGTTGAAGGGACTGAAGCTGGGTCTTTGGAGGGGGAAAGCAACACAAAAATGACATGGAATAATTTTGCGCGGGGCTGTTGGGTGGTGGAGCAAGATGCGCTGCTGCCCGCCCGCACACGCCACACCTCTTGAGTCCCTCTGCTCCACTTGCTGAACGGCCGGCCCATGGTGCCTTACCATTACCTTCCATTGCGAGTGCCCTCCGTGCTTCCCTACCTACTAGGTATGTTGCATACGCTACCTTATTACATAAGGCACATCTAGGTACGGGCTTAACCCAGGAACTCACGGTTGGGGGTAGGTAAGGTAGGTAAGTGCCTAAGGTAGGTAGGTAGACAGGCAGGCAGGCAAGGCAAGCTGGCAAGCTGGGAAGGGAGTCCAACCCGACACGCCTCAGGTCCCGTCGGGTCGTGGATCGGTCTGCAGGCTGGCTGGCGGCAGCCCATGGTACGGGCCATCCGTCATTTGGTTCCATTCAATACCTACTTGACTGGTTGCTCCCATAGGTCTGAAATTGTTAGTGGGTTGGACTTTTGACTGGCTGTCAATGCATGTGAGTGTTACCTAGTATTGCCTGGGTACTTTCCGCCGGTAATTAGATATCAAATCCCGTTGTAAATAGTTCATTGTTGGCTAATGAGGCAGAGCAGCAAACAATGGTGAGTTATTGACCAGCCTGTCTCGTTCTGGGGGGCAATCTTACCGGCACGTCCGTGGCATGCCACAGGATGCCAAACATGGTGATGGGCGTAGCACTACAGCTGCCATACCTACCTACCTTACCTACCTACCTACCTTGGGTAAGGTACGCAGGCAGAGCCCACTCGCTGGGTAGCAATCAAATGCCCAACAAACAGGTTTACACTAATTTGTATTGTTAGGACAATCGGTTCTCGCAATGCCTTGGGACTTTGCGAAGCCCTGATGATTGTGCAGCCCGGTCCTCGGGCATGTCCTGAATTTGCATCCTACGTGCCTCCCTATCACCTATGCGGCTGCAGCAAATTGACAGCACGCGTCGTCGATCAGCAGGCGATTCTTCATCAAGGCCCTCCAGGTTGTTTGCGTGTCTGCGTGTCCGGCGGCCTTACCCTCCTTGCTAGGTAGGTATGCATTATGTAAGGTGCCAGCCACGCATTGGATAGGTAGGTCCATGGACCTACCTACCTTTCCCTACCTTAGGTATGCAACAATTCGGGTGGAGGATGGAGGGGCATCGGGACGGATGCCAGCTGCGGACGGTCCGGTGCCATGAGTGTGGTGCATCAAGCAGAAGCGGGGACTGCTTTGGCCAGCCACCTTCATCACCGCCACCGTCACCGTCACCGTCACCGTCACCGTCACCACCGCGCTCGCCTGTCAAAGGAGGGGTAGGTAAGGTGCTAGAGGCACACGTAGGTGTGGATGTGTAAAGTTAAAGTTACTTGTTGTCCTATATATCTAGTGGGGTAGTTACTTATAGTAACTTATTACTACTATATAGAGCTTCTATTTTATAGTAATATCCCCCCTTAGTATATAAATCTTATTTTTAAGATTTAAAATTTTATAAAAAACTAAAAGTAAATAATATACTATAAGTAGTTATAGTACTACTTATTAATTTCTTTTAGCTATAACTTCTATAAGAAACTTATAAATATATTATTATAAGTAACTATAGTATTTTTTACTAATACCTCTTAGTTATATACTATTTTATAATCTTTTATTTTTAAACCTTTATTTTATTAATAATGCTATAATTCAAGTTTATTATAATCTATAATACTTCTATTAAGTATTAAATTATCTCTTTATAGCTTTATATAGTAAGTTTTCTTCTTTATATAGTCTTATTATTAATCTATATATAGATATTTAAAAAAGTTAAAATAAGTTTATAAATAGCTATTAGAGTAGTAACTACTTTATTTTTATATTTAGCTTCCTTTATTAAGATTTCTATTATAGTAGCTAACTTCTATAGTTTTATATTATTAATTAATACTAAATTCTTATTAAAATATTTAGAGAATTTAAAAATAGCTTAGATTTTTAATTACTTATTTCTATTCTATTACTAAGGATATCTATTATAATAAGTAGCTATAGCTATAAGAATATCTTACTAAATAAGGTTATCTTCTATTTTAAAACTATCTTAAACTTTATAATAAATTCTATAGGATAAAATATTACTACTATCTATAATACTCTTTCTATAAAAATAATTTATATCTTATAGTATAGCTAATTTCTTATTATTAGCTAAAAAGACACTATTTTTATTATTATTATATAAAATAACTATATAGTTTATTATAATCTAATATCTATCTTTATATATATATTATATCTTATTTTTATTTTATTAGTATAAGATCTATTTCTATTATATTATAGTATTATATTAAAACTATTTAGTCTTAAGTATATCTTATTAGTAAAAGTTATAGTTAATTTTTATTTTTATAATTCTTTTATACTATTTTATAGATATCTATATTTTATCATTACTTTTAGTTATAAAGTTCTTATTTCTCTTTATAAAGAGAAATTACTTCTTAGTAGCTTTTTATACTACTACTTTTACTATCTTTTTAGTATTAATAGTATTTTAAATAGCTACTTATAGTTTATATAACTAGTACTTAGTAGGTTCTACTTATTTAGTAAGTATAAATCTTAGTATACTTTTTTTAAACTATTTCTTATTAAAGATAATACTTTTTTTTTAAGTAAACTTAGATTCTATATACTTCTTACTACTATTACTTAATTTTAGAGGATATAGTAAATAGTCTTATACTAGTATTAGATATAGAGGCTTATTCTATAATAGTAGTTTATAGTAATTTCTATTTAGCTTACTAGATTTCTACTTTATTAAAGTTATTATTATTATTCTATTTATATTAACTCTTAATATTATTATCTTTATTAGTAGATATAAAGTTAAGTATTTTATTATATACTATTTTACTTTTACTCTTATTAGCGTTAGTAGGTCTCTTATTATTTTCTATTATAGCTTTTAGCTTTTAGAGTTTCTTTTCTACTATTACTTATTTTTTTATAGAGCTATTTTTTATATAGTTTAGCTTATTTTATAAAGATAAATCTTATTATTCCTTTATAGATATAGTATTTATCCTTTATAATACTATTTTTTAGATTTTACTTATAATATATATTAACTTTATATTATTTAAATAGAATTATAAAGAATATCTTTAGGTTAAAAATATAGATATTATACTTATAGTAAGCTATAGTTATATATTCTCTAGTAATAGTATTTATTATATTATTATTAATATCTACTTTTATATAATTCTTAACCTTATTAATAGTTTTATTAGTAATCTAAAGAATCCTCTAAGTGTGTTTAACTACTTTTTTACTCTTAATATAGACTTCTATAGTAATCTAGTTAATATTCTCATAGTTTTAAGTTATTTAACTAAGCTTATACTTATAGTTTTTATTAGGTTTTTTAATATATTTAATTATCTTATCGCTTTACTTTTAGCTACTTATAAAGACTGAATTAGAGTTATCTATATTCTCTATTACTTAGCTAGGCTTTAGTTTTTTAGTTTTTAGTAGCTACTTTCTACTATTTACTCTCTCTAGTTATATCTAAGTTAGAAGGTATAATCTATATTATTATAATATTTTAGTTATAAGTATATTTTAAGTTAGCTAGCTTTTATTCTTAGAGGTTTTTAGTAACTATTTCTTTAGTTTATAGTTAAGTATAGTTTTAAGTTAGTATAGTAGTTATAGAGAACTTAAGTTCTATTATAGTAGTTTTTCTAAAAAAAGGTAGACTATTAAGTTTACTAATTTAAATTATAGCTTTTTAATGAAAATACTTATTAATATATAATATTCTTTTATAATAATAATAATAATATAAGAATAATAATAACGCTTAACTTACTTTAATATTCTATAATAAATAAATAAATAACGTTTAAAGTATAAAACCTTATATAAAAATACTCTATTTATTATACTATATAACTATAATATTAATTATGTAATGTATATATTTATATAAGTACCTTATATAATTAGTAGTTTAGTAAGTTATATTTTAAGTTATCTTTCCTCTTACTTTTCCCTACTAGAGGATATAACCTACTAACTATATAAATAGAAATTATTATAATATATCACTTCCCTCATTATTATCTATATAATTAAATACTCTTTAATACTTAAGATTATTACTTTTTATTATAATATAAGTTACTAAGAGAGAGGAAGTAGTAATAAACGTTAGTCTTATAATAACCAGTATAAGTGAGAGTAATAGTTGGTTTCTCAGTGTGGCAAAGAGTAATAGTAAAGTAAGAAGCCATAGAAGTTATTATTATATTAGTTGTATATATCAACTAATCTAAGTTCCTAGTAAAGTTAGGGGGACTGGTTAGTTATTATATAGACATTATTAACCTATACTAATCCTTATAAGGTTAAGTAGGTGTTTTAGTCTATTTGGAATAACTGAAACTAGTAGGCTTACTAGTAATACTAGCTTATAAGCTAGTTTTAGCTTTAACCCTTATACATTAGGTTAGTATAGCGCTAGACCTTTAGCTTATAAGCTAGTTTCAGACTAATCTCCCTTAATAATCTAACTTAATAGCTTAGTTGTTAATGCTCTTACTCTCAATCCTAAAGGTTGAAGGTTCAAGTCACTATTAGGTTACTAGTTTTTTCTATTTATATGACTTATTAGACTTATAGTCTTAGTCACTCCCTTAAGTTATATATAGTATATATATAACTTACTAAAACCTTATATTTAAAGAAAAAAGTAAGTAAAACCTCCTATTATAAAAAAAAATATATTATAAAGTTATAAAAACCTCTTTATAAGAGGAAAAATAAAGGAAACCTAATATAATATATCTTTAACTTTATTAAGCTTAAGATTTAAAGTATTATTATTATGTTTAAATAAAAACCCTTTATTATATAGGTTTGTTATCTCAATAAAATATTTATATACTTCTTTATTTACTAGTTTTGTGAAAATATTAGTTAAATTAGCTTTTATATATATATAGTATAATTATAGCTTTTCTTCTACTAATTACTACCTTATAAAGTGAAATTTTATATCTATATGCTTTACTCTTTTATATAATTCTAGATTTTCAGCTACACGCTAAGCAGCCTCATTATCTATTAATAATTTAAGCTTTTCTAAAGATTTAAATCCTAAGTTTTCCATTATATAGTTTATAGAGTTATATAAATATATAGCTTCTTTAGTAACCTCATATAAAGCTATATATTCTACTTTATAAGTACTTAAAACAACTGTTTTTTATTTTATACTATTCTAGCTTATTATATTATATAAACTAAAATAAAAAATATAGCTTAAAGTAGAAGTTCTATTAAATAGGTCTCTAGCCTAATTAGAGTCTAAAAATCCTACTAACTATAGATCTATATTATAGTTATATATAAAGCTTTTATAAAAGTATCTTTTTAGATATCTCTATATCCTATTTAAGTATAAAATATGCTTTTTTGTTAGATTGCTCATATAGTAAACATATAAATTAATAGCATAAGTTATATCTAGCTTTATTTTTAAACTTAAGAAATTTAAAGATCCTATTTCTTACTAGTATATATTTATTTCTAGAATAGTAGCTTATCCTTTATTAGAATATAGTTTTATATTAAGGTCTATAGAAGTATCAAACTTAGATACCTATTCTTTATTATATTTATTTAATAACTTATTTATATATTAAGACTAATAAATATTTATTATCTTATTTATATTATTAATATATATTTCATTCCCTAAAAATGTTATAAGATTTCCTATATCCTTTATATATAAATCCTTTAATAAAGTAGTATAAAAAAGAGTTATATACTCTTCTTTAAGCGCAGTAACTATAAAATCATCTATATAACAGATTACTACTGCTTTTATAATTTTATTATTAGCTATAAAGATCCCTTTATTATAAGGACTAGCTTTAAAGCCTAATTTATTTAAGACATTTTTTAGATATTTATACTAAAGTCTAAGGCTCTATTTTAAACTATATAAAGCCTTAAGTAGTTTATAGTATAAGTTATCATTATTACTAGTATTATTATAGTTATATTCTAACTACTTAGTATTTAAGTTATAAAAAAAGCCTATAGGTAATTTAACCTATATATCTTTATCTATAAAAGCGTAGCAAAAGGCGTTTTTTATATTATATTGCTTTATAAACTAATTATTTACTACTACTATTATAAGTATAGCTCTATAGTTCTCTAATTTATAAGTAGTACTAAAGGTTTCTAAGTAGTCTATACTAATATACTAGTTAAAACCTTATATAACCTAATAAGCTTTATATCTTATAACTTCTTTTTTATTATTATATTTAGTTATATAAACCTATCTTCCTCTAAGAGGCTTTTTATCTATAGGTATATTATATACTATTAACTAAGTCTTTATATTTTATAATTCAGTTATTTCTTCTATTATTACTTAAATCTAATTCTTGCTTTTAGTATGAATTATAGCTTATTTATATATAGAAAGATCTAAAAGATTACTAATAGATAGAATATAAAAAGCTTTAGTTTTATTTTTATTTATAGTAGATATTATAGTTAGAATAAAGTAGTTTTTTATAGTTATAAAAGCTTTTTCTTCATCTACTACCTATTTATATTATTCTTACTTCTCTTTCAATATAGTAGGAATTTCTACTATTATATTACTTATAGTATTTTCTAGAAGGTTATTTATATTATTATTATTTATATTTATATTATTATTATTATTATTATTACTTCTTAGATTTAAGTCTATTAATCCACTTTTATTATATAGATTTATATATAAGTTATTATATAATTTAAAGTCCTTTATAATTTAAAGCTCTTTTTATTTAGAAATAATAAAAGTATTCTCTATTATTTTTATATCTCTAGTCTAAATAGACTTTCTTTTATTTATATTAAATACTTTATATATATTATTATTATAGTTTATTATAACTCCTTTATTAGCTCTATTATCTAGCTTTTTTATTAAAAGATTCTTATTTTTATAATAATAAATACTCCCCTATATAGCTATATTAAATATATTAGGTTTTATATTAAAAGCTACCTCAAAAGGCGTTTTATAGCCTATAGAGGTATATAGAGTTCTATTATATATATATACAGCTACTAAGGCTACTTCTCCCTATAAATAGTGAGGTAAATTAGACGTTATTAAAAACGCTCTTATTTTATTAACTATAGTACATATAATACGTTCTATAATACTATTCAGTTCATAAGTATAAAGGACTTTAATATTATGATTTATCCCTTTTATAATATAGATATAATTTATTTTATTATTATTAAACTCATAACTACTATCTATATCAAACTCTTTTATAGAGTTATTATTTATATTAACTCTATTACAGTATTCTATAACTATAGTATTAACTTCTTTAGCTTCTTTTATTTTTAATAGCTTAATATAAGCTAGTTTAAACTTCTTTTTAATAAAGATTATAAACTATTAATAATTATTATAAGTTCTAAAGGTTATAAGTCTACATAAATCTAAAGTAACTTTATAATATAGAGGATATTCCTTATTATAATTAGTTAACTATTTATCAACTTTAGTTATAAACTTAGCCTTATTATAGACTTCACAACTATCTAAGCTTACTTTTTTATAGTTTACTTTATTTATATTATTTATAGTATTATTAGTTAGTTCAGCTAAAGCCTTACTACTGATATAACCTAGTCTATTATACTAAGTTATATAAAAGTTATCTTTCTTAGTTATATTTTCTTTATATATTTTATTATATTTATATTTAGAGACTTTAGTTAAGTCTTTTATAGACAAAGTAGCAACTTCAGTACTTACTATAGTCTTAAGTTATTAAAGAAGTAAAGTTTATAATAATATATTATATAAGTTTAACTTCATAGTCCCTTTATATAAAGACTTATTCTCTATTATACTATATAATATAGCAAAATCATAGTATAGTATTAAAGCTATATTATAATGTTTAAATCTTTTTTAACTTATTAAGTTAATTCCTAACTTAGGTATATAATAATAATCCTTTAACATAAAGATAATATTACTAAGTAGGAATTTAACTACTATTTCTCCTTTTTTATATAAATATCTATATAAAGCTTTACCCCATTTAACTCTATATTTAATAGCAGTAGTTTTTATAAAGAGAGATATATTAAATATTATATATATAGTAGCACTAGTATTAAAATAAAATTCAAATTTATTCTTTAGATTATCTATATATTTTATATCCTTAATAATATCTATAATCAGATTACCTAAGAAGTTATTAATACTTATATTATTATTATAATAAGTTAAACTTACGTTCTCCTATTCTATACCTTCTTCAAGTTAATTAATACTTATAAAGTTAACTAGAGTTATATTAACTTCTTAAGTTATATCCTCTTTATTAGAAAAGTCTATATTAACCCTTTTAGCTATTAAAGCTTTTTAAGCTTTATAAAGCCTTTATTTCTAGGAATTAGATTTAATCTTAAAGACTTTACTCTTATTTTTCTAGTTACTTAGAGCTTTATTAGGATTTAAGAAGAAACAATCTTTAACCTTATAGTTTTTCAACTTATAGTTAGTATAGTATAGTCCTTTAGTCTTTTTCTAGGGTTTCTTAGACGTATTTATCTTAACCTTAATATATAAGATAGTTATAGAGATTTTTCTCTTTACTTCATCTATAAAATTAGCAAATAAAGACTTAATAGTATAAGAAGTTAAGTCTTTTCTAAGAGCTTAAATAACGTTAATTATAAAACCTTCATAACTATTATCTAAACTATTTAAAACCTAAGCTATAATAACTTATTTAAGCAAAGCTATAGTTTTAAGAGCAAGATCGTTAGTTAGTTCTTTTACTTTATTAAGGTAATCTTCTATAAAGTTAAAGTCTTCTAAAGAAATATTAAAAAACTCTTTATAAATTAGATATTCTGAAGTAAACCCTATAAGCTTATATAGATCTTTTAGTTTTAACTAAGTAGAAAAACCTATTATTAAGTCTTTTATAACTCTTAAAGGCAAATCTTCACATAGAAGCTTCATATATACTAAAACTTTTAAGTCTGCTACCTTCTAAGTTAGAGTTATTAGCTTATCTAGTAAACTAGACTTTATATCTTTACTAATAAGTAAAGCCTTAAAACAAGTTACCTATACTTAATAGTTAAAGCTTCCTAAAAGATAAGGAATATATTTCTCTATAATATAAGAATAAAGTTATATTAATAACTAAATAACCAGTTAAATCTAAGACTATACTATATAAAGTAGATAACTCTATTATTCTAGGTTTTTAAAGAGAAGATCCTATTTATAAGCAACTAGTGTAGTTACAAAAGAGTTTATAAAGTCTCTAATCTTATAGAAAACTTCTCTTAATATATAAAATAGAAACTTCTTAACAGTAAAGTAAACTCTACTAAGAAAGAAGTAATCTAAGATATAAAAAGGTATATTAGACTTTTAGAAGTTTATAAGTTAGTTAAAAAGATAATATTCTACTATAGAAGCAGGTTTATTAAAAATAGTTATATAGTTAAAAGTATAAGGTTAGTTATGTTAAATAAAGTCTCTTAAAAGTTAATTCTTAAAGAGAAAAATATAAAAAAAAGTAAGAATCTCATCCTTAGCAAAGGTTATTCTTAGAGTTTCTCTAAAAAAGAGCTCTAATTAGTCAATTTAAAGAAATAAAGTTATAAAGAACTCTTTAAGTTAAATAATAAGTTATTTCTTTACTTAAAAGGCTAAAGGTTATAGTTGAAAAAGAGGTATAAATGCTTTTATAGACTTTTCTAAGTAGCTAGGCTTATAACTACTAAAAGAGAGGAAGTAGTAATAAACATTAGTCTTATAATAACTAGTATAAATAAGAGTAATAGTTAGTTTCTCAGTGTAGCAAAGGGTAATAGTAAAGTAAGAAGCTATAGAAGTTATTATTATATTAGTTACATATATCAACTAATCTAAGTTCCTAGTAAAGTTAGGAGGACTAGTTAGTTATTATATAGACGTTGCTAACCTATACTAGTCTTTATAGGGTTAAGTAGGTGTTTTAGTCTATTTAAAATAACTAAAACTAGTAGGCTTACTAGTAATACTAGCTTATAAGCTAGTTTTAGCTTTAACCCTTATGCGTTAGGTTAGCATAGCGCTAGACCCTTAGCTTATAGGCTAGTTTCAGACTAATCTCCCTTAACAATCCAGCTTAATAGCTTAGTTGTTAATACTCTTACTCTCAATCCTAAAGGTTGAAAGTTCAAGTCACTATTAAGTTACTAGTTTTTTCTATTTATATAACTTATTAGACTTATAGTCTTAGTAAGTTTATCTATAACTTTATACTATATAGGTATATATACTATACCTCTATATATACTTATATCTATACTAATAAATTATAAATTTAACTTAGAAATAACCTCTATTTTTACTACTTCTTTACTTTTCTCCTATTTACTTATAAAGTTTTACTTTTATTTAAAGGTTATATATATTAAAAATTAATCCTTTAAACGCTTTTCTATTTATATTACTTTTATAAAACTAGAAATACTAACTAAACTAAATATTTAGTTCTATAAGATTTATTTTCTTTAAATCTATATATTAAACTCTATTTAAATTAACTATACTTCTATTAATCCTTTTCTAAGTAAATAAACTTTTACTACTATTTTATTTAATTTATATCCCTTAAATTATCTTTTTAAATTATCTTCTAAGCTATTACTAATCTAATTTAAATTTATATTTATAACTTAATAGACTTCTTCTTAAGTAATTTACTATATAGGATATATTTCTCTTTAGTTAGATATAGGTCTAACTAAAGAAAATATTAATTAAAAAGAAGGAATAAAAACTACTCTTTTTTATAAAATAAACCTTTAATTTTTAAGTTTATAACTATTATAACCTTATTATAAAAACTACTATACTATATATATAATAGCTTTTTAGTTAGTAACTTTACTATTATTAATCTTTTATAAAGCTTATAACTATATATTATATCTTATTAAAGTAATAATAACTAATCTTAAAGTTTAGTTTCTTAAGTTTATTAGTTTAGAGAACTATAAAGTATAAGCTATATATATTAAAGCTCTACTATATAGTAAAGATATTACTATAGACCTTACTAAGTTTATTTCTTCTTATAATAAAGATAAAAACTATAAAGTTTTAAGTTATATATAGTTATTCTATAATAATAAGCTTTTAAAAGTTATAAAAGATAATAAAGATACTTATACTACTTAAGAATATCTAAAAGCTCTATATAAGCTTATAGGTTTTATAAATAAGTTTTTAACTTATAAAAAGTTCTTTAATACTTCTTTAGATAACTTTAATTCTATAGAAGAATGTGAGAGGCTAGCCTATAGTTTATTTAACTTAGAGGTGCTTTAATTATAGTAATTTAAGCTAAAAGAGGGAAGTTTCTAGGATATTCCTTATATAGAGGAAAAATAGATATAGAGCGCTTATTAAGTAAATATAGTTACTAAAAGTAGAATTTCTATAAGTTTATAATAACGCTTAGATATAATAAATAAGTATAGCTTATAATATATACTCCCCTCTTTAGCTTTTATATAAGTATAAGTTAAGTATAAGCTAAAAGTAGTTAGTATAAACTAAAAGTAAATCTAAAGCTTTATTAATTTAAACTACTAATTATACTATACTTTATAAATAAATAATATAATAATTTAATTTTTTATATTTAGTTTATTTTTAGTTTTTCTTTCTTTTATTAATCTATATAGTAGTAAGTTATTTAATTTTTCTATACTATTATTTAATTAACTTATTATTATTATAGCTATATTTTTAATATATTTTTAGTCTATTTATTTTATAATTTAGTTAAACTTAAATCTTTATTAATTACTAATTTATATAAATCTAACTACTACTTATTTAGTTTCTATAAATAGTACTACTTCTTATATATTATTACTTATCTTTTTCTTACTATTTTACTATAATTAACTTTATATAGCTTACTCTCTCTAACTTTAATAAAGAAATAGAGTCTCCTCTTCTTATTAATTTTAAAAGTTTATTCTCTAATTATTCTAAGTTTATTAGCTTTTTTAGTATTAAAAAGTCTATTTTTAAAAACTTTAATTTTAAAAATAACTCTTTCTATAACTTCTTCTAGTTTCTCTTTACTTACTTTACTATATAGAAGTTTACTATTATATATTTTCTAGCTACTTATTTATTACTTTTCTAATATTCTACTAAAGTTTTTATAAATATTAGTTTATATTTAGTAGTATCCTTTTAAATTAATTTTAAAGATCTATTTCCTAAATCCTCTATTTAAAGTATATATTTACTATAACTAGAGCTAAAATATTTAATAATATTATAATTTATTATAATATCTTTAAGTGAAATATATTAATTAGCTATTTTCTAGTTATTATAAAACTAACTATTTTTTAAGTAATATTACTTATTATATTTACTATTCTAATAAGTTTATTAAATCAACTTATATTAATATATATATTACTCTTTTATTATTCTAATCTTATAAAGTTAATATTCTACTAAAGTAATAAAAATATTATCTACTACTATAAAGAGTTTATTTCTCTTAGCTATAACTATTTTATTTACTATAATATTAATAAATAAACTTTAGTAAGTTTTTATTATTTTACTATTTTAGTATAAATATTAATCTTTTTACTAGCTCTTTTTATAAATTAAAGCTTATATAGAGCTCTTTTATACTATTTCTATTTAAAACTATAAGATCTATATTAGAACTAAAGAGAAATATATTACTAAAGTTACTATTAGAGCTACTACTAGTACTAATATATTTTTTATACTTTCTATTAGTTCTCTAGCTACTTCTATTTTTAGTACTTTTACTACTATTACTACTCTAATATCTCTCTTAATTAAACTTAATAAAGTCTAGTTATACTACCTTATTTAAATTTATTTAGATATAGCTAAAATCCTCTATAAAGTTTATTATACCTCTATCCTACTTCTATTTATAAATTCTAACTATTTTTAAGCTTACTAATACTACTATTACTACTTATACTAAGTAGAAAAAATAAAGAAATTATTTCTAAAGTTTTTATTCTATTTATTATTTATTTATTTTAAGTCTATTTTAGCCTTATTATACTCTTCTATAGCTTTATACTATAATAAAGTTTTTTTATTTCTTTTTAACTTTTTAATTATAATTTATTCTACTATTATCTCTATATTCTACTTCTATTTACTTATTATTATATATTTATAACACTATATACTAAAAGTTACTATTATTTTTATTTATAAAACTATATTTCTCTTTAAACTTACTAATTACTTAGTTATTTTATAAGAATTATAAAAGTTCTTAAATAAACTAACTATATTATATCTATTTAACTAATACTTTATAACGCTTTTTTCTATTTATATACTTCTACTATACTACTAGAATAAATTTAACTTCTTATTTATCCTCTCTATATTTAAAGATAAATAGTAGTTAGAAGTTATTAACTTTCTAATTTAAGAGTAAGTTATTTATAGTATAATATAATTAGCTAATATAGAAATAGTTATAAACTTTATTTAGAACGTTTAACTTAACTATAGTAAGTAAAATTACTTTAGTTACTTTATACTTTAAATATAATTAGTCTAACTTCTTATAAAGCTATTTTATATAGAAATTTACTAATAATAACTAAACTTTATTACTTATTTTATAATATTTAGCTAGTGTTCTCTTAGTATTTACTAATCGCTTTATTATCTATTAAGCTACTATAATAGTAGCTTATACTAGCTCTATAGTTAACTTAAGTTTATTAATAAACTTATTAGTAGCTAATTTATATAAGTTTACTAGCTTTAGTGTAAACTAAACTATAAATATTAAGTTAATATAATATTTATAAATAAAGAGAAAAAAGCTTACTTTAGTTATAGCTATATTATAGCTATTAATTACTAGTTAAATAAAAAGTAAATAAACTTCCTAGTTATTTTAAGTTAATTAATATCTATAGAACTACTTAGATTTTTTAGTTAAAGCGTTTAGTTACCCTATCTATTTATAAATAAAAAGTAGTACTTAAATGCTATTTAATCTTTATAAATATATAAAACTATTACTAAAATTAGCTTATCTAGTTACTACTTCTATTACTAATAATAAACTTTAGTATTCTATAGAACTAGTAATAATAGTTAATAAAACGTTCTATATATATTTTTATATTTATAGATATTATCTCTTTTAAAGTTATTATTTTTAAGAGTTTATTTACTATTACTTAGAAGTATTAAAACTTTATATTTACTACTTATAGAAAATCTATTATAAAATCTATAATAAAGTTATAATATAGTTATTCTATTACTAATAATAACTAGAGAAGTTTATATTTTACTTATTACTATATTATTCTCTTACTATAGCTATTATAGTTTCTTATAAATTAGTAGATAGTTAATAACTATTTTAGCTAGAAGTATTACTAAACTAGAATAGCTAATATATTATTCTAACTAGAGTAGCTTATTATTACTAAGTTATAGTACTTCTAAATTAACTATATTTAGAAAGTGTTCTAAAAGTAGTCTTTATTTATTAATCCTAATACCTAAATCTAGTTTCTAAATATTAATTAGTTAAAAGTATTTATACTATACTTAGTAATTTATAGTTTTAAGCTTAACTAAGAAGAGAAGCTTTAATTTCTCTATTTTACTACTAAGTAAATATTTTAATATTAAGTATTATCTACTTATACTTTATTCTAAACGTGCTATAAAGCTAGATCTTTAAATACTATTATAGTAAGAGCTTCTACTATAGTTAACTTATATATTTTTCTAAAAGTAAAATTAGAGATTATTAACATATAACATTCTTTTATAATAATAATAATAATATAAGAATAATAATAACGCTTAACTTACTTTAATATTCTATAATAAATAAACAAATAACATTTAAGGTATAAAACCTTATATAAAAATACTCTATTTATTATACCTTATAACTATAACATTAATTATATAATACGTATACTTACGTAAGTACCTTATATAATTAGTAGTTTAGTAGGTTATATTTTAGGTTATCTTTCCCCTTACTTTTCTTTACTAGAGGATGTAACCTACTAACTATATTAATAGGAATTATTATAATATATCACTTCTCTTATTATTATCTATATAATTAAATACTCTTTAATACTTAAAATTATTACTTTTTATTATAATATAAGCTTATCTATAACCTTATACTATATAGATATATATACTATACCCCTATATACGCTTATACCTATACTAATAAGTTATAAGCTTAGCTTAGAAATAACCTCTATTCTTATTACTTCTTTACTTCTCCCCTACTTACTTATAATACTTTACTTTTACTTAAACGTTATATATACTAAAAATTAATCTTTTAAATACTTTTCTATCTATACTACTTTTATAGAACTAGAAATACTAACTAGACTAGTTATTTAGTTCTATAAGATTTATTTTCTTTAAATCTATATATTAAACTTTATTTAAATTAACTATACTTCTATTAATTTTTCCCTAAGTAAATAAACTCTTATTACTACTTTATTTAATCTATATCCTTTAGATTATCTCTTTAAACTACTTTCTAAACTATTACTAATTTAGTTTAAACTTATACTTATTACTTAATAGACTTCTTCTTAACTAATTTACTATATAGGATATATATCTCCTTAGTTAGACTTAAGTCTAACTAAAGAAGATATTAATTAAAAAGAAAGAATAAAAACTACTTTTTTTTATAAGTTAAACCTTTAACTTTTAAGTTTATAACTATTATAACTTTACTATAAGAACTACTGTACTATATATATAATAGCTCTTTAGTTAATACCCTTACTATTATTAATCCTTTATAAGGCTTATAATTATATACTATATCTTATTAAAGTAATAATAACTGTTAGCACAGGTATAAGCGTATGCAGGGGCGTAGTATATGCGCCTATATAGTATAGGGTTATAGATGGGCTTATGTTGTGATGAAAAGTGATAATCTTGAGCATTAAAGAGCATTTAATCGTATAGATAATAATAAGAGAAGTGATGTATTGTGATGATTCCTGTTGATGTAGTTGGCAGGTTGCATCCCCTAGTAGGGAAAAGTGAGGGGAAAGATAACCTGAAACGTAACCTGCTAAACTGCTAATTACATAAGGTGCTTACGTAACTATACGTATTACATAATCAATATTATAGTTATAGGTTATAATAAATAGAGTATTTTTAGTTAAGGTTTTATACCTTTAACTTTATTAGTTTATTTGATATAGGTTATTAAAGTAAGTTAAGCGTTATTATTATTCTTATATTATTATTATTATTATAAAAGAATGTTATATGTTAACATCCCCCCTTAAGGTATATACGGTTGATTTATAGTATATAGCTTACTCACTTAACATATATATACGTTATAGGTATAAAAAACTTAAAAACCCTGTGGGAAAAATAAGAAAAATATTCCTATAATATATAATATGTTTATAACTAGTTAAAAAACTCTTATAAAATAACCTTATAGGTAAAAAGGTAAGAGAAAAACTAGTAAGTTATTTCTTTAATGCGGTTATTATTATTATGTATATTATTATTATTTTCTTTATCGTTATTGTTATTTATTATATTAAGTATATTATTAAATATAACTTTGCTAACTAGCTTAGTTAATATATCCGCAATATTAGACTTAGAGTCTATATGAAATAACAAATAATCTTTATTTAATAAAGATCCTCTAGCAAAATGATACTTTATATCAATATGCTTAGATTTTTTATGAAATTCGGGATTTTCAGTCAGCTTCTTAGCTGCTAAATTATCTATAAAAATCTTAGGCTTATTTATAGCTTTAAAACCCAGATTAGTCAAATTAAAATTATGACTATTATATAGATATAGGGCTTCTTTTACTGCCTCAGTTAAAGCCATATATTCAGCTTCACAAGTAGACAGTGCTACTGTTTTTTGTTTTATAGTAGTATAAGATATTATATTGTATAATCCCCAGCAAAATATATAAGCTGATGTAGATTTTCTATTATCTAGGTCTCCAGCCCAATTAGAGTCTGAATAACCTATTAAATCCCATATTATATTATTATTACAGTTATAATATATTCCTTTATTAGGATATTTATTTAAGTAACCCCATAAATAATCTAGAGCTATAAAATGCTCTTGTGAAGGGTTTGTTATATATCTTAATAATATTATAACAGCTAGAGCTATATCAAATCTAGTTTTTAAAGCTAGATATAAAAGTGCTCCAATTTGCTATTAAAACTGTAGAATTTCTTCTTTAGAAGCATAATATTTATTTATATATAGTTTTATATTATCTCTCATAGGAGTTATAGATGGATTTATATTTATTTTATTATATTTATTTAATATCTTTTATGTATATTTAGTTTAATGTATAAAGAAAGACTTATTAGGTCTATCTATCTCAAACTCACAGCCTAAAAAGGTACTAAGCTCCCCTAATATTTATATTTTTATCTGTTGCCTTAATATATTATATATATAGTCACTAGTAGCAGTATTATTAGCTGCTAAAAGCATATCATCCACATAGCAACATAATATAGCTTTATAGTTATTTTTATTAAGTATAAATACTGCTTCATCATAAGGTGAAACAATAAATCCCAATTTTATTAATATAGCTTTTAAATGGTTATACCATAGTCTAGGGCTTTGTTTTAACCCATATAAAGCTTTAAGAAGCTTACAGCAATATTTGCTATTATTTGATTTATAGTTATAATTAGGATTAAATTCCAACTTATTAGTGGTTTTATTATATAAAAAACCTATTAGTAAAATTATATATATATCCATATCTATATTAGCGTGTATAAACGCTGTAGTAACGTCATACTGCAGAAGGGTCCATCCTTCTTTTATAGCAAATATAACTATAAACCTATAGCTTTCTGGTCTACAGGTAGTAGAAAAGGTTTCTAAATAATCAATACCAATATATTGATTAAAACCTTAAGCAACCCATCTTACTTTATATTTATATATATTATTTATTTTATCTTTTAATTTCATAGAATATACCCATCTACCGCCTAATAGATGAATATTATCTAGTTTTTCTATAATTTCCCAAGTTTTTATATCTTCTATTTGAGTTACTTCTAGTTACATAGCCTGAATCCAATTATCTTTATAAAGAGAATTTAAGGCTTACCGTATATTAGAAGGCTCGTTTAATGTAATAACTGATAGAATATAAGAAGCTTTATTAATAGTACTGGTTCCAGCAATACTATTATTATCAGTTAAAACGTTATTATTTATTTTATAAATACTAAGAGCAGGATAGTCTGCTATAGTATATAATAGTGCACTTTCAGTATTATAAACCGTATTATTAACCCATTAGTAGTCTTTTTTAGCTTCTTCTGATAGAGAGGAGATCTCTATTAATAACTTAGATTTTTCTTTATTTATTTCTCCATTATTAATACTAGTAGTTTTCATACTATCATTATGTGAACTAATCATACTAGTATCAGTATTGTTATTGCTAGTATTAATATTATTATTTATATTATTATTATTATTGTTATTATTATTAATACTAGTCTCATTACTTAGATTCGCAAGAGCGTTATTCGTTATAGAAATATCACTACTTATAGTAGGATTATTCCTATAAGAGATAGATTAACTAGAAATATCTCTTTGTGGACTATTATAGGCAATATTATGTCTATCATTGTTCAGCATAATACTACTATTTGTATCCTTATAGCGGGTATTTATGCTTAAAAGAAGCTCTTTATGATGAGAAATAAAGGTATTTTCTAGGATTTCAACGTCTCAAGACCATAAAGCTCTTCTTAGTTACATATCCCAGATCTTATACCTATTAGATCCATAATTAATTATATAACCTTAACGTGCTCATACGTCTAGTTTTTTCATTTTAGGATCTTTATTCTTATAGTAGCATATACTACCCCACACTTTTATATTATTTATATTAGGTTTTATATTATTCTTTATTTTATAAGGCGTTTTATACTCAATAGAGCTATGAGGAGTCCTATTATGCATATAAAGAGTAGCATAAAAGGCTTCACCCCATAAGTAATGTGGTAAACCTAAATTATATAGTATAGTTCTTATTTTATTAACTATAGTGCGTATAGTGCGCTCTATAAGACCGTTAGGCTCATATGTATAAGGAGGTCTTTTATTATATATTATACCGCTTTTAGTGCATATAGCTTTAAAGCGATGATTATTAAATTCTATACCTCCGTCTGTAGATACTTCTTTTATTCTTTTATTATTATTGTTATTATTTACTTCAGCTTGAAATTCAAGAAAAGCTTCACTAATAGTATGCTTCTCTTTATCTTTAAGTAATTTTCCCCATACAAAACGGGAATATTTATCTATAAAGATAATAAAATATATATATTTATCATATGTAATAGGCGTTATAGGCCCACATAGGTCTGAAGCTATATAATCTAGATAATCTAGATTTTTATTATGAACCTGTGGCTTACTAGCCTTAGTTACGAATTTGCCTTTATAACAGGCTTCGCAAGGCTGTAAAGTTATATTATTATTATTATTATTTATATTTATTATAGTATTATCTTTTAATTTTAAAAGACTTTGTAAATGTATATGACCAAGACGTTGGTGCCATAATTGTAGGCTATTATTGTTAT
The DNA here is from genome assembly GCA_020226115.1 of Colletotrichum viniferum. Lineage (NCBI taxonomy): Eukaryota > Fungi > Ascomycota > Sordariomycetes > Glomerellales > Glomerellaceae > Colletotrichum > Colletotrichum viniferum. The sequence goes on from JAGFBE010000054.1 coordinate 196,672, forward strand.
TATTATTTATATTATTATTTATATTATTGTTTATATTATTCTTATTATTATTATTAGTTATAGTATTAGTATTATATATATATTGATTGTTATTGTTGATAGGAAACTGGAAGAAATATAAATTATTCTTCTTTGCCCCCATAGCAATAATACAATCTTTATTAATATCGTATAAAATAGGTTGTTTCCATATAATAGAAGCAATACCTAAAGAATCTAACTTAGATTGACTAAGTAGATTAATACCTAGTTCAGGTATATAATAAACGTCCTGTAAAGTTATTTTATTATTATTAGGATATATTATTAAATCACCCTTTATTGTGGAAGTAAGAGTCTTTGCTTCTCCCCATTTTATAGTTTTATTTATTTTTATAGGATTTTTTATAAGGTTATAGTTGTTAACTACATGAATAGTAGCCGCAGTATCAATATAAATATCAACCGTATTTTCATTCTTATTGTTATAACTCCTTGCTTTTCCTTTTTCCTTAATAATAGACTGGTTAATTAAATAACCTAAGGAAGGATTATTAGTATTATTTATATTATTATTAGGAGCAGTATAGCTTACATTCTCAAAGAGAATATCTTCTTCTTCTTTATCAGAAGATAAATCCATTAAATCCATAGGATTATTAGGATTATTAATAGATATATAGGGGGTAATATTATCTGCAGTAGTTATATTAACTACTTCTTTTTCTTTATCCTTAGCACTAGTAGTACTAGTAGAGGGCTTTTTCCACCAGCTAGGTGCTTTTTCAGGATGTAGAAAAGCGCAGTTTTCTTCAGTATGGTTTGTTTTCTTGCAATTTTTGCAGTATAAACCTTTCTGTTTTTTCCAGGGTTTTTTATTAATTTTATTTTTGTTTTTAGTATTTTCCTGGTTTTTATTTTGTTTTTTATTCTTTTTATTATTATTACCCTTAGTAGTATTATTAACTACTTCGCTGCTACCTTTTCTCTTATACTCGTCTATAAGACTAGCATATAAAGAGTCTAGGTTATAAGCAGTAGGGTTAGTCCTAAGAGACTGAGTTATAGAGGTTATAAAAGCCTCATAAGTCTCATTTAGACTATTAAGTATATAAGCTATAATTACTTGATCAGGTAATTTAAGCTTATTATAGGACAAATTATCTGTAAGTTCTTTTATTTTATTTATATATTCTTCCATAGAATCAAAGTCATCTAAGGAAGTATTGAAGAACTCTTTACAGGTTAAAAACTCGTTTGTAAAACCTGTAGGCTCATATAGGGCTTTTAGATGTTCCCAAGCAGTATGGGCATCTTTATCATCTTTTATAACCCTTAGAGGCCCGTCGTTACAGAATAACTGTATATAACTTAAAGCCTTATAGTTTTTATCTTCATTATTAGAAGAAATAGGCTTAGTAAGGTCTATAGTAATATCTTTACTATATAGTAGGGCTTTAATACGTATAGCCCATACCTTATAGTTCTCTGAGCCAATAAGCTTAGGGAACTGGACCTTAGGATCAGTTATTATTGCCTTAATAGGATGCAGTGCGTAATTGCAAGCCTTATAAAGGATCAACGACAGTGAGGTTATTAACTAAAGAGCTATTGTACGTATAGTACAGTGGTTCTTATAGTAAGGTTATAACAGTTATAAACCTAGAGGGTTAGGGTTCAACTGGCAAAAAAGGTGGTTTTTTATTCCTTCTCTTTAATCAAGATCTTCTTCAGTTAGACTATTGTCTGACTGAGGAGATATATATCCTATATAGTAGATCGGTCGAGAGGAAGTCCGTCGTGCTGTAAGTATAGGTCTAAACCAAATTAGTAATAGCCTAGAGGATAGTTCGAAGAGATAATCTGAGGGATATAGATCGAATAAAGTAGTAGCAAGAGCTTGTCTACTTAGGGAAGGATCGATAGAGGTATAGTCGATTTGAATAGGGTTTAGTATATAGATTCGAAGAAGATGAATCTCGTGGAACTAAATAACTAGTCCAGCTAGTATTTCTGGTTCTGCAAAGGTAGTATGGATGGAAAAGCGTTCGAAGGATCGATTTTCGGTATATATAACCTTTAAGTAAAGGTAGGGCTTTATAGGTAGGTAGGGGAGAGGTAAAGAGGTAGAAGGAATAGAGGTTATTTCTGAGCTGGGCTTATAACCTGTTAGCACAGGTATAAGCGTATGCAGGGGCGTAGTATATGCGCCTATATAGTATAGGGTTATAGATGGGCTTATGTTGTGATGAAAAGTGATAATCTTAAGCATTAAAGAGCATTTAATCGTATAGATAATAATAAGAGAAGTGATGTATTGTGATGATTCCTGTTGATGTAGTTGGCAGGTTGCATCCCCTAGTAGGGAAAAGTGAGGGGAAAGATAACCTGAAACGTAACCTGCTAAACTGCTAATTACATAAGGTGCTTACGTAACTATACGTATTACATAATCAATATTATAGTTATAGGTTATAATAAATAGAGTATTTTTAGTTAAGGTTTTATACCTTTAACTTTATTAGTTTATTTGATATAGGTTATTAAAGTAAGTTAAGCGTTATTATTATTCTTATATTATTATTATTATTATAAAAGAATGTTATATGTTAACAATAACTAATCCTAAGGTTTAGTTCCCTAAGCTTATTAGTTTAGAGAACTATAAGGTATAAGCTATATATATTAAAGCCCTACTATATAGTAAAGATATTACTATAAACTTTACTAAACTTATTTCTTCTAATAATAAAGATAAAAACTATAAAGTTTTAAGTTATATATAGTTATTCTATAATAATAAGCCTCTAAAGGTTATAAAAGATAATAAAGATACCTATACTACTTAGGAATATCTAAAAGTTCTATATAAGCCTATAGGTTTTATAAATAAGTTTTTAACCTATAAAGAGTTCTTTAATACTTCTTTAGATAACTTTAATTTTATAGAAGAATATATAAATAAAATAAAAGAACTTATAGATAATTTATCTTATAATAAGCTTAAATTACCTAATTAAGTAATTATAGCTTATATACTTAATAGTTTAAATAAGACTTATAAGGCTTTTATAACTTCTATAACTTAGTCTCTTAGGACTAACCTTACTACTTATAACTTAGACTCTTTATATATTAGTCTTATAAATAAGTATAAGAGAAAAAGTAGTAGTAAAGTAGTTAATAATACTACTAAAAGTAATAATAAAAAGAATAAAAAATAAAATAAAAACTAAAAAAATACTAATAAGAAAAACAAAAATAAAATTAATAAAAAACCTTAGAAAAAATAGAAAGGTTTATACTATAAAAATTATAAGAAAATAAACTATATTAAAGAAAACTACGCTTTTCTATATCCTAATAAAGTACCTAGCTAGTAAAAAAAACCCTCTATTAGTACTACTAATACTAAAAATAAAGAAAAAGAAGTAGTTAATATAACTACTTTAGAAGAAATTACCTCCTATATATCTATAAATAATTCTAAAAATCCTATAGATTTAATAGATTTATCTTCTAATAAAGAAGAAAAAGATATTCTCTTTAAGAATATAAGCTATACTACTCCTAATAATAATATAAATAATACTAATAATCCTTCCTTAGGTTATTTAATTAACTAGTCTATTATTAAGGAAAAAAGAAAAGTAAGGAGTTATAATAATAAGAATAAAAATATAGTTAATATTTATATTAATATTATAGCTACTATTTATATTGTTAATAACTATAACTTATTAAAAAATTATAAAAAGATTAATAAAACTATAAATTAGAGAGAAGTAAAAACTCTTACTTCTAAAATAAAAGGTGATTTAATAATATATCTAAATAATAATACTATAACACTAAAAGACGTTTATTATATACCTAAACTAGATATTAATCTACTTAGTTAATCTAAGTTAGATTCCTTAGGTATTACTTCTATTATATAGAAACAACCTATTTTATATAATATTAATAAAGATTATATTATTACTATAGGGGCAAAGAGAAATAACTTATATTTCTTTTAATTTCCTACTAATAATAATAATAACTATATATATAATACTATAAATAATAATATAAATAATAATAATAATAAAAATAATAATAATAATGATAATAGCCTCTAACTATAGTATGAACGTCTTAGACATATATATATATAGACTCTTTTAAAAATAAAAGATAATATAACTGTAAATATAAATATAAATAATAAAAATAATAATAAATTACAGCCCTATAAAGCTTATTTTTAAGGCAAATTTATAATAAAGGCTAGTAAGCTATAGGTTTATAATAAAAATCTAGATTATCTAGATTATATAGCTTTAGACCTATATAGACTTATAACGCCTATTATATATAATAAATATATATATTTTATTATCTTTATAGATAAATATTCCTATTTTATATAGGGAAAATTACTTAAAGATAAAGAGAAGTATACTATTAGTAAAGCTTTTCTTAAATTTTAAGCTGAAGTAAATAATAATAATAATAATAAAAGAATAAAAGAAGTATCTATAAATAGAGGTATAGAATTTAATAATTATCGCTTTAAAGCTATATATACTAAAAGTAGTATTATATATAATAAAAGACCTCCTTATATATATAAACCTAATAGTTTTATAGAGCGTACTATACGTACTATAGTTAATAAAATAAAAACTATACTATATAATTTAGGTTTACTACACTACTTATAGAGTAAAGCCTTTTATACTACTCTTTATATATATAATAGGACTCCTTATAGCTCTATTAAGTATAAAACGCTTTATAAAATAAAGAATAATATAAAACCTAATATAAATAATATAAAAGTATAGAGTAGTATTTGCTACTATAAGAATAAAGATTCTTTTATAAAGAAACTAGACGTATAAGTATATTAAAGTTATATAATAAATTATAGATCTAATAAGTATAAAATCTAAGATATATAACTAAGAAGAGCCTTATAGTCTAGAGATATTAAAATCCTAGAAAATACCTTTATTTCTTATTATAAAGAGCTTCCTTTAAATATAAATACCTACTATAAGGATATAAATAGTAGTATTATACTAAACAATAATAGACATAATACTACCTAAAAAAGTCTATAAAGAGATATTTCTAGTTAATTTATCTCTTATAAGAATAATCCTACTATAAGTAGTAATATTTCTATAATGAATAACGCTCTTATGAATCTAAGTAATGAGACTAGTATTAATAATAATAATAATAATAATAATAATAATAATAATAAAAATAATAATATTAATACTAGCAATAATAATACTAATACTAGTATAATTAGTTCACATAATAATAGTATAAAAACTACTAGTATTAATAATAGAGAAATAAATAAACAAAAATCTAAGTTATTAATAGAGATCCCCTCTCTATTAGAAGAAACTAAAAAAGACTATAAATAGGTTAATAATATAGTTTATAATACTAAAAGTGCATTATTATTTACTATAGTAGATTGTTTTACTCTTAGTATTTATGAAATAAATAATAACGTTTTAACTAATAATAATAGTATTACTAGAACTAGTACTATTAATAAAGCTTCTTATATTCTATTAGTTATTATATTAAATAAGCCTTCTAATATACAGTAAGCTTTAAATTCTCCTTATAAAGATAATTAGATTTAAACTATATAACTAGAAGTAACTTAAATAGAAGATATAAAAACTTAGGAAATTATAAAAAAACTAGATAATATTTATCTATTAAGTAGTAGATAAGTATATACTACAAAATTAAAAGATACAATAAATAATATCTATAAATATAAAGCAAAATAGGTTACTTAAGGTTATAATTAATATATTAGTATTAATTATTTAGAAACCTTTTCTACTACCTATAGACTAGAAAGCTATAGGTTTATAGTTATATTTACTATAAAAGAAGGATAAACCTTTCTATAGTATAACGTTACTATAGCGTTTATATAGACTAATATAGATATAGATATATATATAATATTACTAATAGGTTTTTTATATAATAAAACCACAAATAAGTTAGAATTTAATTCTAATTATAATTATAAGTCTAATAATAGCAAATATTACTATAAGCTTTTTAAAGCTTTATATAGATTAAAGTAAAGCTTTAAACTATAGTATAACTATTTAAAAGCTATATTAATAAAATTAGGATTTATTATTTCACTTTATAATAAAGTAGTATTTATATTTAATAAAAATAACTATAAAGCTATAATTTATTATTATATAGACAATATACTTTTAGTAGCTAATAATACTATTACTAGTAACTATATATATAATAAACTAAGGTAATATATAAAAATATAACTATTAGGGAAGCTTAGTACCTTTTTAAACTATAAATTTGAGATAGATTGACTTAATAAGTCTTTCTTTATATATTAAACTAAATATATAGAAAAAATATTAAATAAATATAATAAAACTAATATAAATCTATCTTTAACTCCTATAAGAGATAATATAAAATTATATATAAATAAATATACTACTATAAAAGAACAAATATTATAATTTTAGTAGTAGATTAAAGCTTTTATATATTTAGCTCTAAAGACTAAGTATAATATTGCTCTAGTAGTTATAATATTATTAAGATATATAATAAACTTTTTAAAAGAGCATTTTTTAGCTTTAGATTACTTATAAGGATATATAAATAATTTTCCTAAAAGAGGAATTTATTATAATTATAATAATAATATAATATAGGATTTAATAGGTTATTTAGACTCTAATTAGGCTAGAGACCTAAATAATAGAAGATCTATATCAGTTTATATATTTTACTAGGGATTATATAATGTAATATCTTATAGTACTATAAAATAAAAAATAGTAGTACTATCTACTTATAAAGCTAAATATATAGTTTTAACTAAAGTAGTAAAAGAAGCTTTATATCTATATAATAGTTATAATTTTAATTTAACTAATTTAGGTTTTAAAGCTATAAATAAACTTAAGATTTTTATAGATAATTTAGTAGCTAAAAAGCTAACTAAAAATCCTAAATTTTATAAAAAATCTAAGTATATTAATATAAAGTATTATTTTACTAGAGAATCTTTATTAAATAAAGATATAATGTTATTTTATATAGACTTTAAGTTTAATATTGTAGATATATTAACTAAACCTTTAGGTAAAGTTATATTTAATAATATACTTAATATAATAAATAATAATAACTATAAAGAAAATAATAATAATATATATAATAATAATAACCGTATTAAAGAAATAATATATTAGTTTTTCTCTTACCTTTTTACTTATAAGGTTATTTTATAAGAGTTTTTTAACTAGTTATAAATATATTATATATATTATAGGAATATTTTTCTTATTTTTCCCACAGGGTTTTTAAGTTTTTTATACCTATAATATATATATATATTAAGTGAGTAAGCTATATACTATAAATTAACTATATATACCTTAAGGGGGGATGTTAATATATAACATTCTTTTATAATAATAATAATAATATAAGAATAATAATAACGCTTAACTTACTTTAATATTCTATAATAAATAAATAAATAACGTTTAAGGTATAAAACCTTATATAAAAATACTCTATTTATTATACCTTATAACTATAATATTCATTATGTAATACGTATACTTACGTAAGCACCTTATATAATTAGTAGTTTAGTAAGTTACGTTTTAGGTTATCTTTCTCCTCACTTTTCCCTACTAGAGGATATAACCTACTAACTATATTAATAGGAATTATCATAATATATCACTTCTCTTATTATTATCTATACGATTAAATGCTCTTTAATACTTAAGATTATCACTTTTTATCACAACATAAGCCTATCTATAACCCTATACTATATAGGCGCATATACTACGCCTCTGCATACGCTTATACCTGTGCTAACAGAGATTATTTATATTATTTTTCTTTTTTCTTATTTATTTTTCTAACCTATTAGGGCGTTTTATTTATAGTATAAGAGCGTATTAAATATAGTTATAAAGTAGCTTAATTAGTATTCTAAATAGAAGTTATACTTTAATAACTATTCTACTTAATAACTCTAACGCTTTATTAAATACTACTTTTATATAAAATATTTAAAGCTTTTATAGTTAGTTAAAACTTTAAACCTAAAGTAGTTTCTTAATTTAATATCCTATATACTTAAATAAGTAATTACTATTAATAGTTTCTTATTATAGATTAAATAGTTATATTAAGTAGAAGTAAGCTTTTATAAGTAAAAGGTAATAGAATAGCGTTATCCTTATACGTCTTTTGAAATTAATATGCTTCTTAGAGTGAACTTTAAGTAATCTATTTTAATAGTTATTAAAGCTTATAAGTTAAAATAATATAGTACTAATATAGTTTAAAAGTAGTATTTAAGTGTTTAGAACACTTCTTTTTATTCTTTACCTTAGACGAATAGTACTCCCTTTTTTATAAAGAGAGTAAGAAGCTTTATAACTCCTAAATACTCTAATATAAATATTTAGTTATAATTAGTAAATCTTAGAAAGCTTTATAACCTTTTTACTAAAATAGACACTTTTACTTATACTTTCTCTATATTATAAGTAATACTTTTACCTACTTTTAAGATAAATCCTATATATTTCACTATTTTTACTAAAAACTTATATTTTATAGAGTTAAAGTTAAGGCTAGCTTCTCTAAGAACTTAAAGAACTTTATAAACTTTCTATTTATAGTTTATTTAAAGACTACTACTATAAACTAGTATATTATTAATATATACTATTATAAAGTTATTAAAGAACTTTTAGAGTATATTATTAATATATTACTAGAATATTACTAAAGCTCTACTTAGTTTAAATAAGTAAACTAGCTACTTAAAGAGCTTATATTATATATAAAAAGTAGTTTTCTCTTAATACTTTTCTACTATATAAATCTTATAGAAAGTAGCTATAACGTCTAACTTTATATACTATTTTACTAAACTAACCTTCTAAAAAGTCTCTTAGATTAGAAGTAAGAAGTAGTAATCCTACTTAGTAATAGTGTTTAATACTTAGTAGTTATAGTAGAACTATAATCCTCTATTTAGTTTTCTAACGAAGAGTATTAGCGTACTAGTAAGAGACTTATTAGTTTAAATAAAGCTCTTATTAAGTAGGTTAGTAAGCGTCTTTCTAAGTATTAAAAGCTTTTCTCTTAATATACTATAGAAAGAGCTTTAGAATAAAAGCGCTACTTAACTAGAGGTATTACGCTTAAAGTAGATTTTATAGTTTATACTAAAATAACTTAAAAGTAAAAGATATAACTTAGTAGGTTTAAAAAGCTCTATAAACTTATTATAAATATATTATAGTAGTTTCTCTAAATAGTCTTTTAGTTTCTTTATTTTAAACGCTTTTTTAATATTTTTTAAACTTATAGCTTATATTTCTATAACTACTTTAGACGCCTAATTTCTAATAACTTTCTAGTAAATTACTATAAAAAGAGTAGTATTTAGTTAGTAAACTTTTTAGATTTTTCTTACTTTTTAAAGCTTATTTTATTCTTATAAAGTAATAATAACCTCTACTTTCTTATAGAATACCTATTTCTCTACTATATTATATATAATATTATTCTATTCTATCTATAGTTTCTTTAGAAATAAATTAGTATCTAACTTCTTTACTATATAAATAAAAAGCTACTATATATAGCTTTTAATTTTAAAATATAATATAGCTATACTTTTTACTTTAGATTAAGCTAAGTTATTAGTAAAGCTATATAGTTACTATACTTAGTAGTTAATATATAGTAAATAGAAGTAGTAGGTATATTAGTAGTCTATTATTATATAGATATTATAACTATAGTTTATTAAAGCGTTATTAAAAATACCTTTATTAACTTTAACTACTAATATTATAGAAAGTTTACTTATACTATATTCTAACTAAAATTGCTCTTATTTAGCTTACTCTTCCTCTATTATCCTTAATACTTAATTTTATACTAGAATTACTTATTTCTTAAGTTAGAAATATCTTCTTTTTTTTTATTCTCTTTTAGGTCTTAGTATAATACTTCTTTAATAGCTTTTACTACTTTAGAACTATCCTTTAATTTTTTTAACTTCTAATAATCTCTTTATAAGTAGCTAATCTAGTTATACTTAAAAAAATAATATGTTTTCTTACTAGAGCCTTTATTTATTTTATTATATAAAGTATATACTAACCTTATTATCTTAATATTTTTATCTATATCTACTTTAGTAAGTAATAATCTTATTCTAAAAGTTATAAGCTAATATATAATATTATAAATATAATATAATCCTTTTAGTTTCTATATAATATCTTATATAAAGCTTATATACTTAGTATACTTATAAGAGGTTAAGTAGTTAACTAAGTAGTTAAAAAGCTTATAGGATAATACTTTTTATAAGTAGTTAATCTAAACTCTATCTAGCTATACTACACTACTTACTTTTATAATAGTATATTTAAAATAGAGTAAAAATAAAATAAAAGATTTATTATACTTTATTTTAAGTTCTAATAGCTTTTTAAAAACCTTACTCTTAATATTTAAATTACTATAAATGTAATTTAAGTATACTAAGAAGGTATCTAGCTTAAATAAGCTATTACTACTACTAGATTTATAAAAAGCTATAACTACTAGCTATATATTTAGTTCTAAGTAGAAGTTAATTAAATACTAAACTTCTTAATTATTTAAGTAAAAAGCTTAATCTATCTAAATCTTATTATATATCTATTATACTTAAATAGTATACTTATTATAACTACTTCTAAACTTTAAGAAGTTAGAGAGAAGCTTTAAATATTAAATACTACCTATTTCCTAAGTAATATTTAGCTCTAATAGTAGTAGTACTAGTAGTACTAATAATAGAGGTACTATAAAGTATAATACTAGTAGTACTAAAGTATTACTACCTATTACTATTTATATTAGCTTTATAACTAGCTTATTAATAGCTTATAGTAAAGTTAATATATTATTAAGTTAGTTATTTAACTTAGTAATTATAGCGTAGATTAATTTAAATACTTATGCGCTTCTTAATACTACTTCTAGTCTAGCTACTTTAGGCCTAGTTAGCTCTATTTCCTATTTAGTATCTATTATACTATATAATTAGTAAAGTAAGCGTTTAATATAAGTTTAGATATATAAGAGGCTAGCTTATAGTTTATTTAACTTAGAGGTGCTTTAATTATAATAATTTAAGCTAAAGAAGGGAAGTTTTTAGGATACTCTTTATATAGAGGAAAAATAAGTATAAGGCGTCTATTAAGTAAATATAGTCACTAAGGGCAGAATTTCTATAAGTCTGTAGTAATGCTTAGACGTAATAAGTAGGTATAGCCTATAACAAAGAATATATAAATAAAATAAAAAAACTTATAGATAACTTATCCTATAATAAGCTTAAATTACCTAATTAAGTAATTATAGCTTATATACTTAATAGTCTAAATAAAACTTATAAGGCTTTTATAACCTCTATAACTTAGTCTCTTAAGACTAACCTTACTACTTATAACTTAGACTTTTTATATACTAGTTTTATAAATAAATATAAGAGAAAAAGTAGTAGCAAAGTAGTTAATAATACTACTAAAGGTAATAATAATAAAAAGAATAAAAAACAAAATAGAAACTAGGAAAGTATTAATAAGAAAAATAAAAATAAAATTAATAAAAAACCCTAGAAAAGATAGAAAGGTTTATACTATAAAAATTATAAGAAAATAAACTATACTAAAAAAAATTGCGCTTTTCTATATCTTGAAAAAGTATCTAGCTAGTAGAAAAAGCCTTCTACTAATATTATTAATACTAAGGATAAAGAAAAAGAAGTAGTTAATATAACTACTTTAGAAGAAATTACCCCCTATATATCGATAAATAATTCTAAAAGTCCTATAGATTTAATAGACTTATTTTCTAATAAAGAAGAAGAAGATATTCTCTTTAAGAATATAAACTATACTACTCCTAATAATAATATAAATAATACTAATAATCCTTCTTTAAGTTATTTAATTACTTAGTTTATTATTAAGGAAAAAGGAAAAGTAAGGAGTTATAATAATAAGAATGAAAATATAGTTAATATTTATATTAATACTATAGCTACTATTTATATCGTTAATAACTATAACTTATTAAAAGATTATAAAAAAATCAATAAAACTATAAACTAAGGAGAAGTAAAGACTCTTACTTCTATAATAAAGAGTGATTTAATAATATATCTAAATAATAATTCTATAATACTTAAAGACGTTTATTATATACTTAAACTAGGTATTAATCTACTTAGTTAATCTAAGTTGGATTCTTTAAATATTACTTCTATTATATAGAAATAACCTATTTTATATAATATTAATAAAGATTGTATTATTACTATAGGGGTAAAGAGAAATAACTTATATTTCTCTTAATTTCCTACTAATAATAATAATAACTATATATATAATACTACAAATAATAATAATAATAATAATAATAATAATAATAATAATAATAATAATAATAATAATAATAATAATAATAATAATAATAATAATAATAATAATAATAATAATAATAATAATAATAATAATAATAATAATAATAATAATAATAATAATAATAATAATAATAATAATAATAATAATAATAATAATAATAATAATAATGATAATAGCCTCTAACTATAGCATGAACGTCTTAGATATATATATTTACAGACTCTTTTAGAAATAAAAGATAATATAACTGTGAATATAAATATAAATAATAATAATATAAATAATAACTTATAGCTCTATAAAGCCTATTTTCAAAGTAAATTTATAATAAAGGCTAGTAAACCTTAAGTTTATAATAAAAAATCTAGATTATCTAGATTATATAGGTTTAGATTTATATAGGCTTATAACGCCTACTATATATAATAAATATTACTATTTTATTATCTTTATAGATAAATATTCCCGTTTTATATAGGGAAAATTACTTAAAAATAAAGAGAGGTATACTATTAGTGAAGCTTTTATTAAATTTTAAACTAAAGTAAATAATAATAATAATAATAATAAAAGAATAAAAGAAGTATCTATAGATAGAGGTATAGAATTTAATAATTATCGCTTTAAAGCTATATATACTTAAAGTAGTATAATATATAATAAAAGACCTCTTTATATAAATAAACTTAATAGTTTTATAGAGCGTACTATATATACTATAGTTAATAAAATAAGAACTATACTATATAATTTAGGTTTACTATACTACTTATAGAGTAAAGTTTTTTATACTACTCTTTAAATATATAATAGGACTCTTTATAGCTTTATTAAGTATAAAACGCTTTATAAAATAAAGAATAATATAAAACCTAATATAAATAATATAAAAGTATAGAGTAATATTTACTACTATAAGAATAAAGATCTTTATATAAAGAAACTAGACGTATAAGTACGTTAAAGTTATATAATAAATTATAGATCTAATAAGTATAAGATCTAAGATATATAACTAAGAAGAACTTTATAGTTTTAAAATATTAAAATTCTAGAGAATACCTTTATTTCTTATTATAAAGAGCTTCTTTTAAGTATAAATACCTACTATAAAGATATAAATAGTAGTGTTATACTGAATAATAATAGATATAATACTACTTAAAAAAGTCTATAAAGAGATATTTCTAGTTAATCTATCTCTTATAAGAATAATTCTACTATAAGTAGTGATATTTCTATAATAAATAACACTCTTATAAATCTAAATAATAAGACTAATATTAATAATAATAATAATAATAATAATATAAATAATATAAATAATAATATTAATATTAGCAATAATAATACTAATACTAATATAATTAGTTCACATAATGATAGTATGAAAACTACTAGTATTAATAATAGAGAAATAAATAACTAAAAATCTAAGTTATTAATAGAGATCCTCTCTCTATTAGAAGAAGCTAAAAAAGACTATAAATAGGTTAATAATATAGTTTATAATACTAAAAGTGCACTATTATTTATTATAGTAGATTATCCTACTCTTAGTATTTATAAAATAAATAATAACATTTTAACTAATAATAATAGTATTACTAAAACTAGTATTATTAATAAAGTTTTTTATATTCTATTAGTTATTATATTAAATAAGCTTTCTAATATATAGTAAGCCTTAAATTCTTCTTATAAAGATAATTAGATTTAGGCTATATAACTAAAAGTAACTTAAATAGAAGATATAAAAACTTAGGAAATTATATAAAAACTAGATAATATTTATCTATTAAGTAGTAAATAGGTATATACTATAAAATTAAAAGATAAAATAAATAATATCTATAAATATAAAGTAAAATAAGTTACTTAAAGTTATAATTAATATATTAGTATTAATTATTTAGAAACCTTTTTTACTACTTATACACTAGAAAGCTATAGGTTTATAGTTATATTTACTATAAAAGAAAGATAGACCTTTCTATAGTATAATATTACTATAGTATTTATATATACTAATATAGATATAGATATATATATAATATTACTAATAGGTTTTTTATATAGTAAAACTATAAATAAGTTAGAATTTAATTCTAATTATAACTATAAGTCTAATAATAGTAAATATTACTATAAGCTTCTTAAAGCTTTATATAGGTTAAAGTAAAGCTTTAGACTATAGTATAACTATTTAAAAGCTATATTAATAAAATTAGGATTTATTATTTCACTTTATAATAAAGTAGTATTTATACTTAATAAAAATAACTATAAAGCTATAATTTATTATTATGTGGATAATATGCTTTTAGTAGCTAATAATACTACTACTAGTAACTATATATATAATAAACTAAGGTAATATATAAAAATATAACTATTAGGGGAGCTTAGTACCTTTTTAAGTTGTGAGTTTAAGATAGATTAACTTAATAAGTCTTTTTTTATATATTAAACTAGATATATAGAAAAAATATTAAATAAATATAATAAAACTAATATAAATCTATCTTTAAGTTTTATAAGAGATAATATAAAATTATATATAAATAAATATATTACTATAAAAAAAGAAATACTATAATTTTAGTAGTAGATTAAAGCCTTTATATATCTAGCTCTAAAAACTAGGTATAATATTACTCTAGTAGTTATAATATTATTAAGATATATAATAAACCCTTTAAAAGAGCATTTTTTAGCTCTAGATTACTTATAGGGATATATGAATAATTTTCCTAAAAGAGGAATTTATTATAATTACAATAATAATATAATATAGGATTTAATAGGTTATTTAGACTCTAATTAGGCTAGAGACCTAAATAATAGAAGATCTACATTAGTTTATATATTTTACTAGGGATTATATAATATAATATCTTATAGTACTATAAAATAAAAAATAGTAGTACTATCTACTTATAAAGCTAAATATATAGCTTTAACTAAAATAATAAAAGAAGCCTTATATCTATATAATAGTTATAATTTTAATTTAACTAATTTAGGTTTTAAAGCTATAAATAAGCCTGAGACTTTTATAGATAATTTAGTAACTAAAAAGCTAACTAAAAATCCTAAATTTTATAAAAAATCTAAGTATATTAATATAAAGTATTATTTTACTAGAGAATCTTTATTAAATAAAGATATAATGTTATTTTATATAGACTCTAAGTCTAATATTATAGATATATTAACTAAGCTTTTAAATAAAGTTATATTTAATAATATACTTAATATAATAAATAATAATAACAATAAAGAAAATAATAATAATATATATAATAATAATAACTATATTAAAGAAATAATATACTAGTTTTTCTCTTACCTTTTTATCTATAAGGTTATTTTATAAGAGTTTTTTAACTAGTTATAAACATATTATATATATTATAGGAATATTTTTCTTATTTTTCCTATAGGGTTTTTAAGTTTTTTATACTTATAGCGTATATATATATTAAGTGAGTAAGCTATATACTATAAATTAACTATATATACCTTAAGAGGGGATGTTAATATATAACATTCTTTTATAATAATAATAATAATATAAGAATAATAATAACGCTTAACTTACTTTAATATTCTATAATAAATAAATAAATAACGTTTAAAATATAAAACTTTATATAAAAATACTCTATTTATTATACCTTATAACTATAATATTAATTATGTAATATATATACTTATATAAGTACCTTATGTTAACATATAACATTCTTTTATAATAATAATAATAATATAAGAATAATAATAACGCTTAACTTACTTTAATATTCTATAATAAATAAACAAATAATAGTTAAGGTATAAAACCTTATATAAAAATACTCTATTTATTATACTTTATAACTATAATATTGATTATATAATATATATACTTATGTAAGCACCTTATATAATTAGCAGTTTAGTAGGTTATGTTTTAGGTTATTTTTCCTCTTACTTTTCTCTACTAAAGGATACAACTTACTAATTATATTAATAGAAATTATCATAATATATTACTTCTCTTATTATTATCTATATAATTAAATGCTCTTTAATGCTTAAATTATCACTTTTCATTATAATATAAGCCTATCTATAACTTTATACTATATAGACGTATATATTACGCCCCTATATATACTTATATCTATATTAATAGGTTATAAACTTAGTTTAGAAATAACCTCTATTTCTACTACTTTTTTATCTCTCTCCTACTTATTTATAACACTTTACTTTTATTTAAAAGTTATATATACTAAAAATTGATCCTTTAAATACTTTTCTATCTATATTACTTTTATAGAACTAGAAATACTAACTAGATTAGTTATTTAGTTTTATAAGATTTATCTTCTTTAAATCTATATACTAAACCTTATTTAAATTAACTATACCTCTATTAATTCTTCTCTAAGTAAATAAACTTTTACTATTATTTTATTTAATTTATATCTTTTAAATTATCTCTTTAAATTACTCTCTAAGCTATTACTAATTTAGTTTAGATCTATACTTACTACTTAATAGACTTCTTTTTAACTAATTTACTATATAAGATATATATCTCTTTAGTTAGATATAGGTCTAACTAAAGAAGATATTAATTAAAAAGAAAGAATAAAAACTACTTTTTTTTATAAATTAAACTTTTAACTTCTAAGTTTATAACTATTATAACTTTACTATAAGAACTACTATACTATATATATAATAGCTCTTTAGTTAATAACCTCACTGTTATTAATTTTTTATAAAGCTTATAATTATATATTATATCTTATTAAAGTAATAATAACTAATCTTAAGGTTTAGTTCTTTAAGCTTATTAGCTTAGAGAACTATAAAGTATAGACTATATATATTAAAGCTTTACTATATAGTAAAGATATTATTATAAATCTTATTAAGCTTATTTCTTTTAATAATAAAGATAAAAACTATAAAGCTTTAAGTTATATATAGTTATTCTATAATAATAGGTTTCTAAAGGTTATAAAAGATAATAAAGATATCTATACTACTTAAGAATATCTAAAAGCTCTATATAAGTTTATAGGTTTTATAAATAAGTTTTTAACTTATAAAGAGTTCTTTAATACTTCTTTAGATAACTTTAATTCTATAGAAGAATATATAAATAAAATAAAAGAATTTATAGATAATTTATTTTATAATAAGCTTAAATTACTTAATTAAGTAATTATAGTTTATATATTTAATAGTCTAAATAAGACTTATGAGGCTTTTATAACCTCTATAACTTAGTCTTTTAGGACTAATTTTACTACTTATAACTTAGACTTTTTATATACTAGTTTTATAGATAAATATAAGAGAAAAAGTGGTAGTAAAGTAGTTAATAATATTACTAAGAG
Organism: Colletotrichum viniferum; assembly: GCA_020226115.1. Classification (NCBI taxonomy): domain Eukaryota; kingdom Fungi; phylum Ascomycota; class Sordariomycetes; order Glomerellales; family Glomerellaceae; genus Colletotrichum; species Colletotrichum viniferum. The sequence continues at coordinate 214,601 of JAGFBE010000054.1, forward strand.
TAATAATAAAAAGAATAAAAAATAAAATAAAAACTAAGAAAATACTAATAAGAAAAATAAAAATAAAATTAATAAAAAACTTTAGAAAAAATAGAAAGGTTTATACTATAAAAATTATAAGAAAATAAACTATACTAAAGAAAACTACGTTTTTCTATATCTTAAAAAAGCATCTAGTTAGTAGAAAAAACCTTTTATTAGTACTATTAGTACTAAGGATAAAGAAAAAGAAGTAGTTAATATAACTACTTTAGAAGATATTACTTCCTATATATTTATAAATAATTCTAAAAATCCTATAGATTTAATGGATTTATCTTCTAATAAAGAAGAAGAAGATATTCTCTTTAAGAATATAAGCTATACTACTCTTAATAATAATATAAATAATATTAATAATCCTTCTTTAAGTTATTTAATTAACTAATCTATTATTAAGGAAAAAGGAAAAGTAAGGAGTTATAATAATAAGAATAAAAATATAGTTAATATTTATATTAATACTATAACTATTATTTATATTATTCATAACTATAACTTATTAAAAAATTATAAAAAAATTAATAAAACTATAAATTGGAGAGAAGTAAAGACTCTTATTTCTAAAATAAAGGGTGATTTAATAATATATCTAAATAATAATACTATAATACTAAAAGACGTTTATTATATATCTGAACTAGGTATTAATCTATTTAGTTAATTTAAGTTAGATTCTTTAGGTATTACTTCTATTATATGGAAATAACCTATTTTATATGATATTAATAAAGATTGTATTATTGCTATAGGGGTAAAGAGAAATAACTTATATTTCTTTTAATTTCCTACTAATAATAATAATAACTATATATATAATACTATAAATAATAATATAAATAATAATAATAATAATAATAATAATAATTATGATAATAGCTTCTAATTATAGCATGAACGTCTTAGATATATATATTTACAGACTTTTTTAAAAATAAAAGATAATATAACTGTGAATATAAATATAAATAATAAAAATAATAATAAATTATAGCTCTGCAAAGCTTGTTTTTAAGGTAAATTTATAATAAAGGCTAGTAAACCTTAGGTTTATAATAAAAATCTAGATTATTTAGATTATATAGCTTTAGACCTATGTAGGCTTATAACGCCTATTATATATGATAAATATATATATTTTATTATCTTTATAGATAAATATTTCTATTTTGTATAGGGAAAATTACTTAAAAATAAAGAGAAGTATACTATTAGTAAAGCTTTTTTTGAATTTTAAGCTAAAGTAAATAATAATAATAATAATAAAAGAATAAAAGAAGTCTCTATAGATAGAGGTATAGAATTTAATAATTATTGCTTTAAAGTTATATATACTAAAAGTGGTATAATATATAATAAAAGACCTCTTTATATATATAAACCTAATAGTTTTATAGAGCGTACTATATATACTATAGTTAATAAAATAAGAATAATATTATATAATTTAGGTTTACTATACTATTTATAGGGTGAAGCTTTTTATACTACTCTTTATATATATAATAAGACTTCTTATAGCTTTATAGAGTATAAAACGCTTTATAAAATAAAAAATAATATAAAACTTAATATAAATAATATAAAAGTGTGGGGTAGTATATACTATTATAAGAATAAAGATCTTAAAATAAAAAAACTAAATATATAAGTATATTAAGGTTATATAATTAATTATAGATCTAATAGGTATAAGATCTAAGATATATAACTAAGAAGAGCTTTATAGTCTTAAGATATTAAAATCTTAGAAAATACCTTTATTTCTTATTATAAAAAGCTTCTTTTAAGTATAAATACCTACTATAAGGATATAAATAGTAGTATTATGCTAAATAATAATAGATATAATACTACTTAAAAAAGTCTATAAAGAGATATTTCTAGTTAATCTATTTCTTATAGGAATAATCCTACTATAAGTAGTGATATTTCTATAATGAATAATGTTTTTGTGAATTTAAGTGATGAGATTAGTATTAATAATAATAATAATAATAATAATAATAATAATATAAATAATAATATTAATACTAGCAATAATAATACTGATATTAGTATAATTAGTTTATATAATGATAGTATGAAAACTATTAGTATTAATAATAGAGAAATAAATAAATAAAAATCTAAGTTATTAATAAAGATCTTCTCTCTATTAGAAGAAGCTAAAAAAGACTATAAATAGGTTAATAATATAGTTTATAATACTAAAAGTGTACTATTATTTACTATAGTAGATTGTTCTGTTTTTAGTATTTATAAAATAAATAATAACATTTTAACTAATAATAATAGTATTACTAGAACTAGTATTATTAATAAAGCTTTTTATATTCTATTAGTTATTATATTAAATAAGCTTTCTAATATATAGTAAGCTTTAAATTCTCTTTATAAAGATAATTAGATTCAAGCTATATAATTAGAAGTAATTTAAATAGAAGATATAAAAACTTAGGAAATTATATAAAAACTAAATAATATTTATCTATTAGGTAGTAGATAGATATATATTATAAAATTAAAAGATAAAATAAATAATATCTATAAATATAAAGTAAAATAGGTTACTTAAGGTTATAATTAATATATTAGTATTGATTATTTAGAAACCTTTTCTACTACTTATAGACTAGAAAGCTATAGGTTTATAGTTATATTTACTATAAAAGAAGGATGGATTCTTCTATAGTATGATGTTACTATAGCGTTTATATATACTAATATAGATATAGATATATATATAATATTATTAATAGGTTTTTTATATAATAAAACTATAAATAAGTTGGAATTTAATTCTAATTATAACTATAAATTAAACAATAATAAATATTATTATAAGCTTCTTAAAGCTTTATATAGGTTAAAGTAAAGCTTTAGACTATAGTATAACTATTTAAAAGCTATATTAATAAGATTAGGATTTATTATTTCACTTTATAATGAAGTAGTATTTATATTTAATAAAAATAACTATAAAGCTATAATTTATTATTATATAGACAATATACTTTTAGTAGCTAATAATACTATTACTAGTAACTATATATATAATAAACTAAAGTAATATATAAAAATATAACTATTAGGGAAGCTTAGTACCTTTTTAAACTATAAATTTAAGATAGATCAACTTAATAAGTCTTTCTTTATGTATTAAACTAAATATATAGAAAAAATATTAAATAAATATAATAGAACTAATATAAATCTATTTTTAACTTCTATAAGAGATAATATAAAATTATATATAAATAAATATATTGCTATAAAAGAAGAAATATTATAATTTTAGTAGTAGATTAGAGCCTTTATATATCTAGCTCTAAAGACTAAATATGATATTGCTCTAGCAGTTATAATATTATTAAGATATATAATAAACCCTTTAAAAGAGCATTTTTTAGCTCTAGATTATTTATAGGGATATATAAATAATTTTCCTAAAAGAGGAATTTATTATAATTGTAATAATAATATAATATGGGATTTAATAGGTTATTCAGACTTTAATTAGGCTAGAGACCTAGATAATAGAAGATCTATATCAGCTTATGTATTTTGCTAGGGATTATATAATATAATATCTTATAGTACTATAAAATAAAAAACAGTAGTATTATCTATTTATAAAGCTGAATATATAGCTTTAACTAAGGTAGTAAAAGAAGCTTTATATCTATATAATAGTTATAATTTTAATTTAATTAATCTAGGTTTTAAAGCTATAAATAAGCTTAAGATTTTTATAGATAATTTAGCAGCTAAAAAGCTAACTAAAAATCTTAAATTTCATAAAAAATCTAAGTATATTGATATAAAATATCATTTTGCTAGAGAATCTTTATTAAATAAAGATATAATATTATTTTATATAGATATAAAGTTTAATATTGTAGATATATTAACTAAGCTTTTAAACAAAGTTATATTTAATAATATACTAAATATAATAAATAATAATAATAATAAAGAAAATAATAATAATATATATAATAATAATAACTGTATTAAAGAAATAACTTATTAGTTTTTCTCTTACCTTTTTTACTTATAAGGTTATTTTATAAGAGTTTTTTAACTAGTTATAAATATATTATATATATTATAGGAATATTTTTCTTATTTTTCCCATAGGGTTTTTAAGTTTTTTATACTTATAACGTATATATATATTAAGTAAGTAAGCTATATACTATAAATTAACTATATATACCTTAAGGGGGGATGTTAATATATAACATTCTTTTATAATAATAATAATAATATAAGAATAATAATAACGCTTAACTTACTTTAATATTCTATAATAAATAAACAAATAATAGTTAAGGTATAAAACCTTATATAAAAATACTCTATTTATTATACCTTATAACTATAATATTGATTATATAATATGTATACTTATGTAAGTACCTTATATAATTAGCAGTTTAGTAGGTTATGTTTTAGGTTATCTTTCCCCTCACTTTTCCCTATTAGAGGATGTAACCTGCTAACTATATTAATAGAAATCATCACAATACATCACTTCTCTTATTATTATCTATATGATTAAATGCTCTTTAATGCTCAAAATTATCACTTTTCATTATAACATAAGCCTATCTATAACTCTATACTATATAGGCGTATATACTACGCCCCTATATACGCTTATACTTATGCTAACACCTTATATAATTAGCAGTTTAGTAAGTTATGTTTTAAGTTATCTTTCCTTTTATTTTTCCCTACTAGAGGATATAACCTACTAACTATATTAATAGAAATCATTATAATATATCACTTCCCTTATTATTATCTATACAATTAAATACTCTTTAATACTTAAGATTATTACTTTTTATTAGAAGAGAGTAGAGTTCTTAGAATTTTTAGTAATTCTAACCTAAAAGTAAGAGGTCAGATAGGCGTTTTTATAAACGTTAGGTGTTATTTTAAGAGGAAAAGGCTTATATAAGTAGATAGAGGCCTAGTTAGCCTATAATAAAAAAGACTAAATAGATAAATAAGAAACACACTCGTTTTTATATAATTTCCTATTTTTCTTTAATAACTTTAGTAACTACTTTCTTAGAAGAACTTTTAGGGTTCTTTAGTTTAGTTTATAGAAAAAACCTATTAATTCCTACTCTTTAAAAAGTAAATAAAAATAAGTATTTTTAAGCTCCTCTAGCTTTAACTAGCTTTATTTTTATCTCCTTTCTTAATCTTTACTATACTTCTTTAATTATTTAAAGTAATAATAGAGTAAAATACTATAGAGATAATATTACTAAACTTCTTTTTAGTAGTTTATTTTCTTTTAAGAGATTATATAACTTAAAATATAAAAAGAGTAGAAAATATAAATAAAATATAAGTTAGTTAGGTTTATATTTATATATTTACTTTTATATCTCTTATAGTTATTTAGAAAATTAATATATAAATATTTAAAGTATTTTTAGAGGTTTTCTATTTAGAATAAAGTATTTAGTATAATTAATAAGTTTTCTTTTTTATTTTATTATAAAATTAGTAACTAGTATAGAGGAGTATAAGCTAAACTACTATAAAAGGTTCTTTTTATAGTTATTTATACTACTCTACTAAACTAAAGTAAAAAAAGCTTAGAAGAAAAAGTAATTTAAGTATTACTATATTAAAAGAAAATTTAGCTAATATATTTTTAACCTCTGTTTTTTTAAAATAAAGAGTAATAATTTAAGTATTTAGAATTAAAGATTAATTAAACTTATAGAAATCTAAAAGACTTTAAGAAAAAAAATATCTAACTAAGTAGAAAAAAATAAATAGAGTTCTATATAAACTTAGTTAATCCCCCTTATTAACTTACTATTTATTTATTTAAAATTATTATATACTACTTTATTATAAGCTACTATAATAATAACTTAAAAGTAACTAAAATAAAATAAACTTATTTTATTTTTATATTAAAAACTAAAATTATAAAGGCGATAGTATTTATTTTACCCCTTTTATAAACTTTAAAAAAGATAAAATTAATTAATCTATTCTAAAAAAACTTTCCCCTTACTTAAACTTATTAGAAGGTTTCTAATAATATATTAACTAGTAAGAGGAAATACTAAAAAACTTAAAAACTTAAAATTTAAGTTATATTTATATATAAAAATACTAAGATCTAACTTTTTTAAATTATAAAATACTATAAGTATAAAGGTATAAAAAGCTAAAAAAGAAAAATATTATAACTATATTAACTTTTTAAAAAACAAAGAGGAAAACGTTTTCTAAACCTAACTAAGAGTATTTCTCCTTTCTAAGAATAATTCTATACTAACTCTATAAAAAAGAAAATATATATATCTCTTTAGATTTCTCTTCTTCTATATTCTTAAGTAGTAAATAAATAACTAGAGTAAAGTACTTTTTTTAAAGTCTATAGTTAATATTATAGTTTTATTATAAATTTTATTAAATCTTAAGCTTAATTTATAAAAGAAAAGAGTTATAAAGTAAAGCTATAGAGAATATTACTAAATATAATTAAACTTTCCTTATAAAAAGAAAAAAAAGAAACCTAAAGTATAAAACAACCTTACTATTAGGATAATAAAAAAAAAAAATAATAAATATATATATACCTTTTAGATAAAAGAGAAAAATAAAAATAGAAATAATAGTAAAAATATCCTTTTTTTTTTTATCTCTTTTTTTACTTTTTATTATTCTTCTAAACTTATATTATAAGAATTTTTCTATTACTTCTTCTATTAATAAATTATTAGCTCTACTTAAGTTTTATATAATCTTTTTACTTTAACTTTCTTTAGTAAAGCTTTCTTCTATTTCTTTTTCTATTAATTTATTTATATTTTCTTTAGAATAGTATTACTAAATTTTAAAGCTCTAAAAACTTTAATTTTAACTTAAAATAAATAACTTAAACTAGAAATAATAGATAATAAAGCTAATTTAGTTATTAGTAATACTTTAGTAAGTCTTTTTATAAATCCTTTCTTTTACTAACTTTAATAAAAAAAACCTCTCTTAATTCTAAATTTAAATTAAAGTTCTAAAGTAATTATAGAAGCTAAAGTTTTTAAAATAATAGCTTTTAAAAGTAGTACTTCTAATATAAATATAACGCTTAGAGAGAATTCTTTAAAAGAAAAAAATATATAAAGCTATTTAAATTTTACTAAATTTTATTAAAAAGTCTCTAAAGTATATAGCTTAAAACTTTAAAGATTTAAAATACTATAACTTAGAATAGCTAAAGTACTATTCTTTACTAGAAATAATATTTTAAACTTTCTTAAAAACTATAAAGCTATAGTAGAATTAATAAGAATAACTAATATTTTAAAAATATTAAGTATTATTTTCTATATAGATATACTTTTTTAAACTAATAATTAAATAAAACTTAATAAGAAAACTTAGTTATAAATAAAAATATACTTTATTTAGCGCTATAGAGCTATAGATAAAGATTACTAAAAACTACTAAATAACTAAATTAATTAGATTATTTCTATAACTTTAATAATAAATAATCTAAACTATAAAGTAGCTATATAGTTCTTATAAAAGATTAATAATATTTAAACTAAAGCTATAAGATATAACTTTAATATTATAACTAACTTTTAAATTATCTATATAGCTATATTAAGATTTAATTAGTTAATTTTAAATAGAATAGCTTTACTTATAAAGATTAATATTTATAAGTTATTTAGGAAAAAAGATTTTAATAAATTTAAAGTTAATTTAATAAATTAGCTTAGTTTTAAAGCTACTTAGAAGTAAACTTTTTAAATTACTATTTCTACTTATTCTCTATTTCTTATACTTCTAAAAATATTAAGAAGAGAAGCTTTTCCCCCTCTATAAGCTAAGAAAAATAAAGCTAAGTTTAACTAAAATATTAAGAACCTCTAGAGCTAGTTTTTAAACTAATAACTTTCTAATTTAATAAAAATAATAGATAACTAGAAAATCTCTACTAAAAGGATTATTTATTCTTTTTTAGCTATAGAAGACTACTATTTAGCCTTAGTCTATTTAATTAAAGTTAATAAGGAAAATCTTAAACCTTTCTCTTATAGTTTATATAGTTAGTATTAATATATAAGCTATATAAATTATAACTTTAAAGAAAGCTATTATCTTTAAAAAATAGTTAATAAAAGAAGTAGCTTAATTTAGTACTTCTAAAAATGTTATTTCTATAGACTTTAAAATAATAAGTTTTTTATCTTCTAGATAATTATTACTTTATTATAATAAAATAGTAAACTTAACTAAGAAGTTATTATTACTTATTTTAAGAATTAAAATAGCTATAAAGTTATAAAAACTTAAGCTACTAAGATTTTTAAGTAGAATATTAGCTAACTTTAGTTTATATTTATTAAAGTTCTATAAAACTATAATAACTTTAACTTAATTAAATTTCTCTATAGATTTATAAAAGAAAGAAGTATTATATTAGATAATAAAATATCTAGTTAGGCTTTTACTTTCTAAGTATTAGCTATTAGTAAATAAAAATATAAAGATTTAGTTTAGTCTCTTTATTTATATAATTTAATATAACTTAATAGTTTAACTAAAAGTAATTTATTTAATTTTATAGTATCTAAGCTTATAATTACTTAATTAAAAATATATAAAGCTAACCTATTCCTATAGAAGAAACTAAAGTTACTAAATCTTAGAAAAGTTAAAAAAAAAGCTTTAAAGTCTCCTTCTAAAAAGGTCTATTTTACTATATAAAATATTAAAAATACTCTAACTATTTTAAAAAAAACTTTTTTTTTATAACTTTATTCTAAGAGTTATTTAAACTTACTAGAAAAGTTAGTTATAGAGAAGAATTCACTTCTTAATTAGGAAAAGTAAAGAAAAAACTTAGATATTAAAATAAGAGAAAAAAGTTTTTTTAAACTAGCTTCTATACTTATTAATACTCTAGAACTAAAAAAAGTATTTAGAATAGAAAGAAAAGTAATACTTAGTAAAGTTATTAAAATTTCTCTTCTAAAATTTATTTTAAAACTATCTTTTCTAAAAAGTAACTTCTAGCTAGCTATATTTCTTAATAGTAAAAATCAAAAATCTATTAAAAATAAAAAACTTATTAATAAACTTATCTTATATAAGCTTTATAGTTTAGTTAGTTTATTAGTTAAAAGAATCTCTAAAATTTAACTAGAATATAGAGAAGAGTTTATTAAAAAGATATATATTTTTATAGATAATCTAAAAAGAGTTATTTATATATCTATTCTTATAAACTTTATAGACTTTACTAAAACCTTAAAAAAAAGAACTTAATAGACTAACTAAGTTTCTAAATATAATAAAGCTATTTAAACCTAAAACTATCTAAAGGTCTTTTTAATTAAAGCTATTATCCTAATAACTATAAACTAAATAGCTCTAATAATTATTATACTATAACTTATTTTAAAGATTTCTATTAGTAGTAAGTACTTTAATAACTACTTACTTATATAAAGTATAATTAATATTAATATAGAATTTAGTTTTATAAGTTATTAATATATCTTAAACTATAATATTCTAATTTCTACTACTATCTTAATAATAAGAATAATAGCTAAAAATAACTTAAAGCTATATTTTATTAAAGTATACTATATATTTATTTAGATTAATAATTATAGAATTATAATAACTATAATAGTAGTAAACTTTAAAATTATTAACTATAACTTACTCTTTAGACTTCTTTTTACTATTTCTATTAAACTTATTTTTAAATATTTAAAACGCTTTATTATTACTATAATAAAAGTAAAAAACTATAGAAGTAATAAATTCTAGAAGATTAATATTTTAATAGGTCTTATATAATTAGATTCTTTATATTAGATTTAATACTATTTCTCTAAATAGAAAAACTATATAAAAGATATCTATAATACCTCTAAAGCTACTAAAAGCTAACCTAAAACTAATTAAAACCTTAATAATATATATAATAAAGTTTAAACTTATTATATTAATACTATAATAAATTATAAAAAAAAGCGCCTTTTTACTTAAAAAAGAAAAGAAGCTAACTTTCTTAAATAAAAAGAAACTATTTCTAAAACTAATTAGTACTCTACTTTAATTTCACTTTTAGCTATACTTAATATCTTAAGAACTATTACTAAAGTAGTAATTACTTTAATTATAGAAATTATTTAAACTTATTTTCTTAGGAATATTAAAAACTAATAAAACCTTCTTAAAGTCTTAAAAAATTAAATATTCTTTAAATTAATTAGAAAAAACTTTAAACTTAACTAAAGTTTTATTATTATCTATATAATATATAAATATAAAAATAAAAAGGTTTATTTAGTTAATAATCTACTTTTAAATAGTTCTATTTCTAATAATTAGAAAAACTAGAAGAAAATTCTAATTTAAGAAGTAAAAAGCTATTATTAGCTTTCTAACTCCTTTTTTACTAGCTATATATATCTATAATTTATATAGTTTAACTAAAAAACTTATTTTATTTTAAAAAAGTTTTTAAAGCTTAAAGTTACTTAGTTATACTTTTTATTAAAAGAGATTGAAATACTTAAATATATTCTTATAAATTAAAAAAGAGCGTTAGTATAGGATTTTATAAAATATAAGTATATTAATTTTTATATAGCTTTACTATAGAAAATTAGAACTATTTTATATATTATATAGTAAAAGAAAGGGATTTCTATTTCTAAAGCTTTATAAAGGAAAGTTATTAATATACTTAGATTAAGAGTTATATAAAGAGTTTTAGAGAAATCCTATAGATTATATAGAAACTCCTAGTTTCTTATTACTAAAAAGGATAGTAATATAAAGCTAATTAATTTATATATAAAACTTAATAAAATTAGTATTAGAGATATTTTTATTCCTCTAGAAGCTAATAAATTCTTAGAAAACTTTACTAACTATAAGATTATAAGCTTTTTAGACCTATTTTCTAAATATAACTAAGTTTTACTTAATAAATTAAACTAAAACCTAACTATATTTACTATACTTTTAGAGCTATTTAGAATATATATTCTACTTTAAAGAGTAATAAATTTAGTTACTTAGTTTATAAAAGTTATAATAAGAATCCTCTATAACCTTATTTTAAATATTTACTAACTTTTCTTTAATAATATCTTTATTAAAAAACTAAAAATAATATATAATAGAGACTATATAGTTAAGCTTCTAGAAATATATTTATATATCTTTAAGTATTTTATAAACCTAAATATAATACTTTAGAACCTTAAGCTTATTAGTACTATAATTTCTCTTAAGAAATCTTAGATTTACTAGCTTATTATTAACTTCTTTAGTTATATAGTAAGTAGTAAGAGATATAAGCTTAACTAGAATAAAGTTATTAAAATCTTTAGGTAGAAAAAGTATAATAATATTATAGTAATTAAAATTCTTCTTAGTATTATTAGGTTTTATTAAGTATAGATTAAAGATTATAGAACTATTTCTACTCTACTAATAAGACTTTTTTAAAAAAGAGTACTTTTTAAATAGAAACTAAAATAGTAACTAGCTATAGAAACTTTTAAGCTTTACTTAGTTAGCTTTCTATTATTTTAACTTATTAATTATAAAGAAGAAGCTAGTAAAATCTATTTATTTACTAATATAAATATAAAGGAGTAAAATACTATATTTAGATAATACTATTAAAGTAAAAGATATATTACTTAGTATAAAAGTGGAATTTAGACTAATATAGCTTTTAACTATAATATAAAAAAGCTTAAGCTTTAATTAGTCTTATTTACTCTTAAGAAACTTAGAAACTACCTATATAGTATATAATTCACTTTTAAAATTAATATAAAAGTCTTTATAAACTAAATTAGTAATACTACTTTAGATTTACTTAGAGTAGTTCTTATATAATAGATTACTTAGATTAAAATATTTAATTTTAATATTTACTATATACTTAGTATAAAGAATAAAGCTATAGATAGTCTCTTATATAAACTAGTAAAGGAATCTAATACTTAAGAAGCTAAATAAGAAGAAGATTTAAATAAAATAATTAATAACTCTATCTATATATTTAAAATAGAAGAAGATCTTAAACTTAGAGTAGATAATTTACTAAGCTCTAAATAAGCTTAGTTTTAATAATTATAATAAATTACTAAATATTTAGCTTTATTATTATACTTAAGAACTATTTCTTAGATTAATTTTAAGAAATTTAAGTTATATATAGTAAAGTATATACTCTAAGATAGTTTTCTCTTTTAGAAAGAAATAAAATTAAACTCTATACTAAGATAAGTAGTTAATAATAAAAAAGAGTAGAAGAAGTTAATCTAGTATATATATACTAAAAAAGGGTATAGAGGCTATAATATAACGTATACTAGACTCTAAAAATAATATATCTAAGAAAATATATATTAAATAATAAGTAATAAAATAAAAAACTATTTACTCTATATATAAGTCTAACTAAAATAATTTAAAGACTTTTATACTTTTTCTATACTTCTAGTAATTTTATTTTAGTATATTTATATTAATATTTAGAAAATTAGTAATTACTTTCTAGCTAAAGTTTATAATATATTTACTAGTTATATAGAGGTTTATTAACTTCTTAAAAATATTAACTTAAAGATAATAGCTAAGTTTATTTAGGAAGATATAATCTACTACTATAAGATCTATAGACTTCTTATAGTTAATAGAGGATTAGAAAATAAGAAGTTTATTAAAAAGCTTAATTAAGTTTATAGAGAATAACGCCTTATTATCTTAGTATATAATTTAAAAGCTAATAAATTTATTAAAAAAGAATATTAACTTCTTATTTATACCTTTATAACTTAGTTAGACTTTAGTAGAAAGAACTAAACTTTAGTCCTTTATATAGCTTTATTTACTAACTAAATATTAGTTAGATCCTCTATAAAATACTCTTCTTTTTATCTTATTTATAGTTATAATTTAATTACTTTAATTAAAACTAAAAGCATTACTTAGTAAGTATTAAACTAGTTAAAAATTAGAGATATTAAAACTAAACTCCTTTTATATATATAGACCTTTAAGTAACTTAATTCTAACTAATAAATAGTTTCTAAATATATTATAAAGTAGTACTACTAAATTACTAAAAACTATAACTAAAGAAATAAGTATAAAATATAATATAAAAAGCTATAAATTAGAGATATTATTCTTATTTATAATATAAAGCTATTTATTAATAAAAGCTCTTTTAGTAAGCTTAGTATATACTAGTTAAGCTCTTTTTATATTTAGTAGATATCTCTCTAAATTTTATTCTATTTACTTGAAACCTTTACTAGAATTCTTATTAAGTAGACTATAGTTAGTAATTACTTAAAAAAATTTATAGTAAATAAAGATAGCTATTTAGATAATATTTCTAAAATAGAAGTCTAATTAGACCTTAAATAAGCTTTTAATAAGGTTTTTCCTACTATAAATTAATTTAATCTTAATATACTTAGTTTAATAGAAATCTTAAACTTTAATAAGTTATTTATATTAGAAGAAGTAGAGACTAATAACTTTAATATTATAAAAATATAAATTAAGTAATTATAAAAATAAAATAAAACACTATAAGCTAAAGTTAATGCTTAGTAGAAAAAAAATAAAATTATAGTAGGTATCTCTATAAAAAATAAAGGATTTAATAGCTAGTATAAAGATATAGAGAAACTAAAAAACAGCTAAATCTATAATAATTATTAAATTTTATCTATTTTTAGTAAGAAAAGTAATATTTTATCTATTTATATTTAGTTACTTTTATACTATAATTTATATTAATTATATATTTATATTACTTTTTCTACTTTTAATATATATTATTATAAAAAAAGAAAGGATATATAATAATAAAAACTAATAAACACTAAAAAGACTAAAAAATACTAAAAAACTTAAAAGAAACTAATATTATTCTTAAAAAATTTAAACCTAAAATAGATTAATTACTTCTCTAAGTATAATAAATAGTAGCCTCTTTTTTTTTCTTTTTATTCTCTCTCTTTAAATTTACTTCTACTATTAAAAAGCTAACCTACTTATAAAAGTTCTTACTAAAGATCTTATAAGAAACTATAATAAAATACTACTATAATTTAAATTTATATTTTAAAGCTAACTTAGCGAATTAGTTAATTAATAATCTATATACTAGTATAATTATCTTACCTCTAGGATATTTATTTTTAAAATAAAATATTATATTAATATCTCTACTTTTTTTATAAAAAATACTATTAGAAATACCTTTCTTTTTATTATTCTTCTTAATATACTTAATCTAGCTAGTAGTCTCTTAGTTATAGTTAAATCTATATAAGTATAAAGATCCCTTTTTATAGTATATATAGTTAGAATAAGCCTTTTTCTATTTAGTTTAGAAAAAACATACTTTTAAAAGAAAATAAATATAGTAACTTAGTAACTACTCTATTTAGTTTTAAAAGATATCTTTACTTAGTATTTAAAGTAATTATTATATAGAAAAAGATTCTAAACGCTATATATATAAATTAGTAAAGTTTTAACTACTTCTAATTTATTTATTTTCTAGTATAGCTATCCTTAAAAGCTAGTATAACTTTTTATAATATAAACCTCTTTTATAAAAAATAAAAACCTATTTAGTACTTTTTTCTTATTAATTAGCTCTATATTAAGTTTGTAGTTATAACGCAGCCTCCTCGCAAAAAGACTATAGCAAAATTCACCCTATATGCAAGCATAATTCTAGAAACACTATATAGGCACTTTAACCTATACCCTCTACTAATTAAGGAAAACAGTATAGAAACCCTATATGTTCCTATTAGTAAGTAAACCTTCTAAGTATTACTATATAAAGTTAAACGCACGCCCTAGCTAAATAGACTAGCAGAATAGTAATAGCGCCAGCTACGCAGCGTAAGGCTAGCGGCAGCGGCGCTGCACGTAGCAGGGCTGATTACATTAGGGCTGAACAGGTCACTAAGGCTCTTATAGCTTGGTAACGCTACTACATAAGAGATAACTCCTTAACTAAAGAGGTTGTCGTAAGAGGTTCTCACAGCTAGAAGTATAAAAAGCTCTGCTGCGCGCAGAGCCTTACGCCTATCCCTCTTCCTCTTCCTCACTAACCTATAAGAAACCTTCATAATATTAGCACTTATAATTAGCTCTATATATATTATTAAAAACTTAATAAGTGAATATTAGAACTTTAGAACTACTCCTTTAGCTCTTTTATTAATAGTAATCTTATAAATAAAGCTTATATTATATTAAACCTAACTAATAAAACCTTTAATAGAAGTCTAAAAAAGAGAAAGAGAAGCCTATATATAAGTTAGTAATAGTTTAAATAGCTTTAGAAAGATAACTTATTATAACTAATAGTAATATAATAAGTCTAAATAAATAAATAGTTCCTTTTTTATCTTTATAATTTATAAAAACTAGTATAAGAGAGAAAAAGAAAAACTTATATATTTAGTTTAAAGTAGTAATATAAGGGTAATTTAAGTTAATTTTAATATCTATAATTATACTACTTAAAAGTTATTTAGTTATTATTATAAAGCGTTAATTAAACTAAAGATTATAAAGAATAATATATTAAGAAGAAAAAAAGAGAGATATAGCTAAATAGAAGAAATATACCTTTTTATATCTAACTAAAAGGTTAGTTAATACTAAAAATAGTAACTATAAAAGTTTAAAGACTTATTTACTATAGTAACTTATTAATAGGATAAAAAAGAATAATTTAAAAAGCTTTTTACTATAAATCTAAGATTAACTAAACTAAAAAGAATATATTTATTTAAGTTTTAATAATAAGAGTAAAATAGATATATTAATTAAAATATTACTATTTATAAAAAAGAGGCTTTTAACTTTATATATCTTATAATTAAATTATAAAAAGCCTTACTTCTTCTATAGCTATAAATATTAATTCCCTCTTAAAAATATAAAATTATAAGTCTAACTAAGTAGTTTATAGCTATATCTTACTTTCTCTACTACTAAATTACACTAATTACTCTTTTTTCTTCTACTTACTATTTTTATTACTAAACTTCACTTTTATTTAATTACTATCTATATTCTATAATTATTTAAATCTTAGTTTTAAAAATAATTACTTTATAGCTTAATTAGCTCTTTCTTCGCTTAAAAATCACATTTTTAAAAAGAATATTAGCTACTAGTACTAAATTTACTTTTATAATATCTATAAAAAGAAACACTTTAAACTACTAACTTTCTACTAAATATCTTTATATATCTATATATATAATAATAACCTTTTTTTAATAGATACTTTTATATTTAACTATAATATTTTAAATAAAACTAATTATTACTTTTATATCCTAAAATTATATATTTTCTCTTCTTACTTACTTTTACTAATTTTTAATAAAAACTATTAATATTATAATTAATACTTCTTTATTTTCTATAAATTCACTTTTTTAATTCTTTTCTTCTTTCTAAAATATCTAATTACTATAACCTAAATAAATAGTAAAATAAGCTTATTTAGTATATTCTATATATTTATAACTTAATAGCTCCTCTAAACTACTATAGAATATTATATAATATCTTACTAAACTACTTTTACTACTCTTTAGTTTCTATTTTCTAGAGATTATAATTTTAAATCCTAGAAAGTTTATAAAACTATATAGGATATTAATTAGATTAATAAAATTAAATAAAAGCTTATAATCTATATTATATACTTTTATAAAAACTAATTAGTTTCTTAAAATAAGACTTTATAAATAGTAGATATATTTACTCTACTTCTATAAAAGAAATAGCCTCTATAGTTTTCTAATTTCTATTTTAACTACTTTAGTAAAGTAAATATTAAACTAAATAAAACTAGATATATTTAGCCTATATAATTTAACTAAAAACTCTCTAAAATCCTCTTTAAAACTATAAAACTTATTAAGTTTTTTATTACGCTCTAAAAACCCTATAGAGTACTAAAGCCTAGTTAAAATAGATCTTTCTTAGTACTTAAATAGATAAGTACTAATAATAACTTCACTAATATAACTCTAACTAGATATTAGTAAAATAGATTCTTTTATAATAATAGTAAAAACTTAACTTAAAAAATCTAAGAATAAAGTATCTAAATAAAAGTCTTTTCTAACCTCTATAATATATTAAGGTTTCTATATTAAAGTAATCCCCTCCTAGAAAGCTATATTAAAGTAACTTATAACCTAACTATTAGAGATATTATTAAAAAATAATATATAAAAGTTTTTATTATTTAGATCTCTTTCTATAATAACCTTATAATAAAGTATTATAAAGTTCTAGCTAATAAGCTTACTTTATATAATTTTATTATCTTTTTATAATATAATAGTAGAGGAAAGTATATAAGTTTAATTATTAATTAAAAAAACAGCTTATACCTCTACTTAGATAATATATAGAATGTTATTAATAGTAGTAACTTAAGTAAGTTAGAAACCTCTTTTAGAACTATAGTTAAGTTAGTTTATAATTAGTATAAAATCTATAAAGTATTAGTAGAGATTTAAAAGTTTATTAATTATACTTCTTTTATTATTTTATAATTCTAAATTAAATTAAAAAAAAACTTATAAAAATATAACTTCTATACTATAAACTTTATTAGATATATTATTTAATAAAGTATCTTTAGTATTAAGACTTTATATTTAGAAACTACTACTAAAGCTTAAAAAGCTAATTTAAATCTTTATAAAAACCTTTTTAACTACTAAGTTAAGCTTATTACTAAGAAGTTTAGCCTCTATACTTTATTTAAAAGCTTAAAACTAAAACCTAAAACTAAGTTTAAAAACTAGCTAAAAGCTTTAAAAAGAAAAAAGTAAAAAGAATAATAAGAAAATAAAGTAAATATAAATTTTAGAAAAGCTATACTTAACTAGATATTAGTTACTTAAAAGTTAATTAAAATTAAAGCTAAAGATCTAGCTTCTCTAAAAAAGATTAATAAGATAGAAGATATAGTCTATAATAATAACTTTAATTTTATAATTTTTATTATTAATATAAAAAAAAAAGATTACTTTAAGAAAGTATTAAATAAAGTTAAAGATATATAAGTTAAAATAGAGAATAAATAAAGAGAGCTCTATTATATAAAAATTAAGAGAAGAATTAGAAAACTTAAGCTACTTAAAGTAGATAAACTTAGTAACTAAACTTTAAAGTAATTTTTTATTACTTAAAATAACTTAATTAAAGATATAGTTTAAACTATATAACTCTAAGATATTTTTTTAGTTCTAACTATACTAAAAAAATAAATAGTATCTAGTATATAATAAGCTAAAGAGATTTAAAAAGAAGACTATAGTTAAACTTATATTAAGAAAGAATTAGTAGAGAGATTAGCTATTAATTAGAATAGTAGAAAATATAAGTTAAAAGTTAAATAGAATATTAAGTATATAAAATAAAGGTATTTAAATCTTTCTCTCTTTAGTATATAAAAAGCTTAGGGGATATATAAAAAGAAGTAAAGTTTTTAGAATTTTTAGTAATTTTAACTTAAAAATAAGAAGTTAAATAGGTGTTTTTATAAGTATTAAGTGTTATTATAAAAAGAAAAAGTTTATATAAATAAATAGAGGTTTAGTTAGCTTATAATAAAAAGGATTAAATAAATAAATAAGAAATATATTTATTTTTATATAATTTTCTATTTTCTCTTAATAATTTTAGTAATTACTCTTTTAGAAAAACTTTTAGGGTTTTTTAGTTTAGTTTATAGAAAAAACTTATTAATTCTTACTTTTTAAAAATTAAATAAAAATAGGTATTTTTAAGCTTCTCTAGTTTTAACTAACTTTAATTTTATCCCCTTTTTTAATTTTTACTATACTTCTTTAATTATTTAAAGTAATAATAGAGTAGAATACTATAGGGATAATATTACTAAACTTCTTCTTAGTAGTTTATTTTCTCTTAAGAGATTATATAACTTAAGATATAAAAAGAGTAGAAAATATAGATAAAGTATAAGTTAGTTAAGCTTATATTTATATATTTACTTTTATATCTCTTATAGTTATTTAGAAAATTAATATATAAGTATTTAGGGTATTTTTAGGGGTTTTCTATTTAGAGTAGAGTGCTTAGTATAATTAATAAGTTTTCTCCTTTATTCTATTATATTATTATAATATAAGCCTATCTATAACTTTATACTATATAGATGTATATATTACGCCCCTATATATACTTATATCTATACTAATAATACTAACTTCTAGTAATTATATTATTAGTTTAAGTAGCTATAAGTATTACTTCTACTATAGTCTCTATACTAGTTAAAATAGTCTGCTCTATATTAGAAGTTATAGCTATAATTTAAGTCTATTTAATTATAAAAAGAGTATTTAAGTATTATATTAGTTAATAGAAGAAGTACTAAGTAGTATAATATAGTAGTAGTATTATAATATAGAGAGAGAAAAGAGTAAAAAATATATTAAGTAATAGTTAGCTAATTAAATATTTATAGTTTAGCTATAGATAGAAAGTATATAATATTTAGGTTAAAAAAAAAGAGCAGTTTACTAATTATAAGAGATATTATAAAGATTTATAGAAGTTATAAATTAATTAAAAAATGTTATACTTTAGGTCTTTAGTTTAATATTAGAATATAAAGCTATTTAGTTAAATAAGATATTATTAGTTACTTCTATAGTTTTATATTATAATAATTCTCTAAAGTAGTATAATCTACTAGGAATATTTTTTAGTAAAGCTTTTGATTTAATTAGATATTAAGTTATTCTATTCTTAGTTATTTAGAAATCTATAATCTATTATAGTATATTAGTAAGAATAATAGGTCTTAAGTATAGTAATACTCTACTATAGATATTAAAGGATAGAACTAGCTTAAAGTAGTTAATTAAAATAATATTATAGATATATATATTATTAAGAAGCTATAGTTAGTATACTAATTAACTTACTTTTTTAACAATTATATAAGGTTTAGTATATTATTATCTATACTTTTTTTAAAAAGCTACTACTTATAATATTAAGTAGCCTTTATATAATTATAATATAACTCTCTAATTAACTTTAAAGAATCTTAGTAGTTTCTTATAGTTATAATAAGATTTAGCTTATATTACTATTATAGTAATAGCGTTATATACTTATAGTTAGCTATAAAGATTTAATAAGGTTTTATTAGTATTTCTAGAGATTATATTAGCTATATTATTGAAAGTGAAGTTTAATATAATCTTATTTAGTAATTTAGTAGTAGAGAATAACTTAGAGTTATTAATTTTAAACTAGATATATAGTATTATATTATTCTACTTATTATTATTTAGTATAGCTATAAAATATATTTATAAAGTAGATTTAATAGTGAGGTTTATATATTTATCTTAGCTATCTATCTATAGGTAATAAGTAGTTAAGTATAATAGTTTAGTTCTAAGTTATCTCTATATATATATCTATAAAGTTAAGAGAAACTTAAAGTTTAAATTACTAAAAATAGTTTTTAGTAATTCCTAGTTATATAGTAATAAGTAGTTAATAAGTTATAAAGCTTATATTTTAGTATTTTTAGTCTTCTCACTAGAGATAAAGCTAATTTACTTTAAAAATATATCTATAATAGATATAATATAATTATATCCTCTGTTTATTATTAGTAGTCCTAAAATATAATTAATAGTAATAGTGTAGTAAAAGTATAGAAGCATAATAATTAATTATATATTTCTATATAGTTAGTATATTTATAATTTATAAGTAGAGTACTATAAATAGCTTATAATATACTTCTTAAGTTACTTCGTTATATAAAGTATATAGTAGCTTAGAAGTAGATCTATAAACTTATTAAAGCTTATATAGTTATCTCTATATATAGTTTTAAAGATATCTTATAGAATATATAATTAATTAGATATTCCTACTATAGTCTTCTATAATAACAAATTATAAAGTATAAATAGTAATTCTACTTAGTTATCTTTATTAAACGTTAGGTTAGCTTAAATAGGTCTTAGTATTAAATTAAAAATTAGATCTTACTTATATCTAGCTATTATTTCTTTCTTAAAGGTTAGGTTAATTCCTAAAATAATAAAGCTAATGCTCTTTTATACTATTACTAAAGCTAAGTTTTCCTCGTTTTTATAGTTTTTAATTAGTAGCTATATTAATAGAAGTTTTATAAATAGAGCTAGTATAGATTTATTAACTATAAATACTATTTATATTTAGATATTTATAGCTTATTCCTCTTATATATCGTTAAGTAGAACGTTAAATCTACTAAAGTAGAGTAATAGATCGTTAAAGCTAAATTTTACTAATACCTAAAATAATATATTAAGAATAATATAAGTTTTTACTTACTTTATATAAAATCTATAGCTTAAACTAGCTAATATATTCTATAGCTCTAATTAGTTTCTTATTTTCTATATTTATAGTAGTAAATAAAGTAATATTAGATTATTAATATAAACTAAGAATAGAAGTATAATTAGTAATAACTATAGTTAGATATTATAATATAACTATTATATATTTAGCTTTTTTTTAGTACTTAAATAAGACTAAATATCTTTATCTCTATTAGCTAATATCTCTTTTTAGCGTTTAATAGTATATATAATAAGTAGGTAATAAGATAGATTAATATTTATAGTAGTATACTTATTACTTTACTATCTAAGTTAGTAATTTTAAGAAGTATAGTAAGGTTAATATAATAAACTATTATACTAATACTAGATCTAAATATATTAAAGTCTATAAATAGTAATTAGCTAAAGTTATAATAGTAAACTATAGTATATTTAAAAAGTTTCTTTTTTATTTCTTTAAATAATTAAACTTCCTCTATAGTAAGTATGAGGTTAATTAAACTTAATTATTTCTTTTAACTTAGATCTTTACTAGTAATTTTAACTTTATCTTTAGTTATATATTAGTAGAGTAACTTAGTCTTTTAAGTTTCTAGTAGTTTAATAATTTCTATATATTAAAGTATATTATATTTAAGATAACTTATAAACTTAATAAATATTTCTAGATTATAAAGTATAGTAGGGTATTTAATATAGTAGAAGGTATTAAGCTTTTTAGCTAATATTATAAAGCTAAAAGTATTAACTTATTTATTTAATAGTATAGTACTTAGAAAGGTAATAAACAATTTAGTAGGTTTTATATTAATATTTTACTAGTATAGTAGTTAGAATATTATTTAAAGGTTATTAAAGTAGCTTTTTAAGGTATTTAATACTATAATAATATTATCATAATAGAATTATATAGTAATACTTTTAAATAAGCTGTTTATTTATCTCTAGATAAATATATTGCTATTTTTATATTTTATAATAGTATAGTAGAAAGTATATTATTTATTTTAAGTAGTAATAATGAACGCTCTTTCTAACGTTAGATATATATACTATTAGTAATAAAATATTCTAATATCTATTATAGTAATAAACTTCTTATTTTTAACTAAGGTAAATATATCCTCTTATAACCTTATTAAGTAACTATTAGAAAAAGTAATCTTATTAAAAACGTAAATATTAATAACTATTTACTTTTTTTTACTTTTTATTTACTTCTCTTTAAACTATAAAAACTAAAAATAAATACAGAACTTATTTTAAAGTATAAAAGACTTTATTTTATACCTTAAGTTTCTCTATAGTATATTATATAATATTTTACTCTATTACTCTTAAGTTATATATTTTATATATTTTTAGTAGTTACTCTTTCTATTTAGATTTTAAGTCTATATATATTTATTAATCTTAGAGGATATCTATAAAACCTTTATTTTAAAAAACATCTATAAACTTATTAAGTAGATTTATAAAGTAATTAGCTTATCTATCTTTATTATAAACTATAATCCTACTTATATATTTCTTAGTTTTAGTTTTATTAAGAGCTTTAACTAGTATAAGTCTAGATATTCTATTATTAAAGATACTTTCTAATACCTCTTTACTAATAAATATAGCTAAGTTAGCTTTATTTTCTACTACTTACTAAGTATAAGCTTTATTATTAATAGAATTTAAAGTACTTATTTTTACTTTTATAGAGATAAGTAGTAGCTTAGTTATATTATTAATAGCTACTATATATATAATTTATAGTAGTAATTATAGTATAGCTAGAGAACTTATGATATACTATAAGCTTAAAGAGTAAATCTTCTTAAGTATTATAAATATAGTGAATAATAAAGAGAAGGTTATAATAATCTTAGAAGTATAGTAACTATAGTAGCTAATTATACTATCGTTCTAATTAGAGATCTTATTTATAACTTATAATAAATAAGTATAATAACTTTATTATAAATTAATATAAGCTATAGTCTTAAATAATTAAATATTAAATATTTTAAAAACTATAATATTATTACTAATAAGTATTTTAGCTTATAGTCTAAAGACTAATAACACTTTATAACTAATATATATATATATTTACTATTTATTATTTATACTATAGAAATAGAAAAGAAAAATAATATATTTAGCTATCTAATAATAGTTTTAAACTAATTCTATATATAGTAAGTAGTTATAACTAGAGTTTAATCTATAAATATAAATAAGTTTTTTATAGCTATATTTTATTTACTAAAGTGTAGCTATAACTTATATCTATATATTGTTTTTAAGTAATATAGTTAAGCTTAAGTATATATATATATATATTTTCTCACTCTAAATCCTATTTTTATATCTAGTAATATATCTACTATTAATATATTAATAGGTATTTTTATATTAGTTTTATCTATATTATTTAGTATAGTTACTTACTTTTCTACTAGCTCTATAATATTATTAATTAGTAGTTTTTTAGCTATATTAGTAGTTTAAAATTAATAAAATTTAAAAGTCTAAGTAGTATATCCTCTAGTATTAGTATCTTAGATATTTCGTAATAACTATACTTTTTATTAACTTCTATAAGAAGCTATTAGAAGAGAACTTTATATAACTAGCTAAAGTAGTTAAATAGCTTATTACTTAATAGAAACTCTTTCTAATAAGTCTAATATCTATATAAGTTTAAAGTTATAATACTAAAGTAAGTAGTATTATTAAATTTATCTATAGGTACTAGTAAGTAGTTAGCTATAGTTTTAAGCTTAATATTACTTAAATTGAAGCCTATTTCTATAGGTTTATTAAATAGCTATTCTACTTTAGTAAGATCTATCTATATATCTAGTTTATAAAGAAATATTAAAGAAATATCCTCCTTCTATATCTTTATTAGCTATATAAGTAGTAATATATTTAAGTTACTATATTAAATTATAATTACTTTATTATTAAGTATTCTAAAAGTTAGCTAGTTAACTTTATAGATTTATAGCTAGAATAGCTTTCTTATTAGAAGCTATAACTAGTATTTTATTAGTTTTAGTTTTTTAGTAGTTATTAATAATTACTAAATATCTACTATTTATTTACTATAAGTAAATTATAAAATATTATAAGCTAGAGATATTTATATTATTAATAAGGTTAGCTTCTATAGTTTTAGTTCTAATAACTCTAATATTAACTATATAGAGCGTTATAGTTCTATAGTTAATTTAAATATTTAGAGAAATTTTTATTTTAGTAAATATTAAATTCTACTTATTAGTTTAAATAGAGAGTTAGAGTTCTATTATATAGTTAGGAATATATAAATATAGAAAACTTAAGCTACTATTATTAATATTAGTAGTAGCTACTACTATTATTATAAGTAGTAATCTATAACTATCTAAATAAAAATACTCTTTTAGTTATTAATCTTATTAAAGAATTATACTAAAGTAAGTTATATCTATAGGTTTATTTAGTTAAATTTATATTTTACTATTAAATATTTTAAAAACTACTTTTAGTTAAATATATAAGTCTTTAATTTTAGTATTATAGATATTATAAATTATAGTTATATAAATAGCTAGATAGTATATTTTTAAGTAAAATATAAATAATAAGCTTTTATCTATAGAATACTTATAGTATATCTAAAGAGTTTTATTTAAAGCGCTTTTATAGTACTTTTACTATAAAAAATAATAGTTTAGCTAAAAAACTAGCTTTTTTTTAGTACTATAAGCTTAGTTATATACTATACTAGAGTAATACTTAATAAGTATAATAACTAAACTTCTTTTATAGCTTATTTACTTTAAATAGCTACTAAATACTATAAGTAATTATAAAAGATATATATATTTATATAAGTTATATATTTAACTTCTAATATAATATTATAGTAAAAAAGGTTTTTAGTTATTAAGTTAAAATAACTAACTTCTTCTATTTTAAAAGTAGTAGTATTTTAATATACTACTAGTAATATATCTCTATACTATTAAAATATATCTATAGTTTATTAATACTATTTAAGCTATTTATATAATTATACTTTACTAAGAATAGTAAGTAGTTAAAGTATAATACTATTATTTATTATTATAGTTTATCTTTAGTTATAGTAATAGATATTAATAAAAGGTATTATAAAGTATAATTAAATATTAATATAAGAAGTAAATTTATTATTTAAACTAATTTATAAAAGCTACTCTATCAAATCTTATTAAGCTATTACTAAAAAGAGAGAATTTAATATTTCTATAATAAAACATTTAAATTTAATTACAGATAGTAGCTAAATATTTCTCTTTAAAAATATAAATAGAAGTAAGTAGTAGTTTATTAAATAGAAAATATAGTTAGTAGTTAAGTTAAATTAGCTAAACTAAAAGTAAATATACTATAGTTCTAACTAGAATAATAAGCTATAGAGATATATTAGCTATAGTAATATTAAAAGTTTATCTATATATAAGTTTTATTATTACTTTAGAAATAGTTATATTAAAAAAGATTTAAATATAGCTAAATGTAGTTTAATTCTCTAGATAATTTAATCTATTTAATAAAGTAATCCTCTTTAATAAAACTATTTTAATAGTTAATATTAATACTAATAGTAGTTAAAAATATAGTTAGCTTACTCTATATTAGCTAGTATAGTTTTCTATAATATATAGTAATTAGAATAGTTTTAATAAAATTATAAATATTATTAAATAATAAATAGTATTAATAATATAGAGATAGTTAATCTAACTACTTTAGAGAGTTATAATATAGTAATATCTATTTAAGTCCTTAATATAATATTAAATACTTTAATATTAGTTATAATAATTTTCTAAATTTTAGTAGTAAGAAAAGTAAAGAGAATAAGAAAAATTAAAGTAAAATAGTAAAAAGTAATAAAAATATAGTATAATTAATTTCTAATAGTAGTATAAAGTTTATAATAGAAAATTTAATACTTAGTAGTTAATTAACTAGTTATACTACTATTTACTAGAGGTATACGTAGGTGTAAATATATAAAGTTAAAGTTTACTTATTATCCTATATATCTAGTGGGGTAGTTACTTATAGTGACCTGTTGCCACTGTGGGGGCCTCTGCCTTGTAGCATAAGGCCTGCAATGTAGTCCAACGACGCCCTCGCAAGCCGCCCCCTCTCACCCCACGGTTCTGAATCTACCGTTTTTATGTTCCATCATCCGACTTCAGAATACCCATCCCTCCTGGCTTTTACTCGATTCGAACCGGGTACCCTCCCATCCCATAGTGATACTGCTTCCGGATCCTCGTGTCATAAGGTACATAATCGCATCCCCTGCCCGGCCCATTTCAACATCCACCGTCTGCTGCGTCGCAAGACCCAGGGTAGGGTGCCGCGCCGTTGCCCCTCAATTACCACCTCACCGTACGGATACAACCCATAGCTCTACGTAATTAAGGCGGTGCACCTACTTCTACCGCCATCACCTCCAGCTCCAGCTTCCATTCTCTGAGGTACGCAGTAATAAACCGAGTCTCGGCAACGCTGCCTTGAAGTCGCAATCAGCCGGCCTGGAATTGGCCACCCCTAGTCTCTCGACACCCTCGCCCGCACTCTGCTCAGCCACCGTCGCCTCCGCGCTCCCTCATTTCTGCGACTACCTTATCTGATCTTCAGCTTTGGACGACCATTCCTTACACTTTGCAAATCCAACGCGGA
>JAGFBE010000055.1:0-231425 GCA_020226115.1 Colletotrichum viniferum
TATAATAAAGCTATTTAAACCTAAGACTATCTAAAAGTCTTTTTAGTTAAAGCTATTATCTTAATAATTATAAACTAAATAGCTTTAATAATTATTATACTATAACTTATTCTAAAGATCTTTATTAGTAGTAAGCGCCTTAATAACTACTTATCTATATAAGGTATAATTAATACTAGTATAGAATCTAATTTTATAAGTTATTAATATATCTTAAACTATAATATTCTGATTTCTACTACTACTTTAATAATAAGAATAATAGCTAAAAGTAACCTAAAGTTATACTTTATTAAAGTATACTATATATCTATTTAGATTAATAACTATAAAATTATAATAACTATAATAGTAGTAGACTTTAAAACTATTAACTATAACTTACTCTTTAGACTTCCTTTTACTATCTCTACTAAACTTACTTTTAAGTATTTAAAATACTTTATTACTATTATAATAAAGGTAAAAGACTATAGAAGTAATAAATTCTAGAAGATTAGTATTTTAGTAAGTCTTATATAATTAGATTCTTTACGTTAGATTTAGCGCTATTTCTCTAAATAGGAAAACTATATAAAAGATATCTATAACACCTCTAAAGCTACTAAAAGCTAACTTAAGACTAACTAGAACCTTAGTAATATATATAATAAAGTTTGAACTTATTATATTAATACTATAATAAACTATAAAAAAGAGCGCTTTCTTACTTAAGAAAGAAAAGAAGCTAACCTTCTTAAATAAGAAGAAGCTATTTCTAAGACTAATTAGTGCTCTACTTTAATTTTGCTTTTAGCTACACTTAACATTTTAGGAACTATTATTAAAGTAGTAGTTACTTTAATTATAGAAATTATTTAAGCTTACCTTTTTAAGAACACTAAAAGCTAATAAAATCTTCCTAAAGTCCTAAAAGATTAGGCATTCTTTAAGTTAATTAGGAAAAACCTTAAGTCTAACTAAAGCTTTATTAGCGTCTATATAATATATAAATATAAAAATAAAAAGGTTTATTTAGTTAATAATTTACCTTTAGATAGTTCTATTCCTAATAGTTAGAAAGACTAGAAAAAGATCTTAACTTAAGAAGTAGAGAGCTATTATTAGCTTTTTAACTCCTTTTTTACTAGCTATATGTATTTATAATTTGCGCAGTTTAACTAAAGGACTTATTTTACTTTAGAAAGGTTTTTAAAGCTTAAAGTTATCTAGTTATACCTTTTACTAAGAGAGATTAAAATACTTAAATATATCTTTATAAATTAAGAAAGGGCGTTAGTATAGAATTTCATAGAATATAGGTATATTAACCTTTATATAGCTTTATTATAGAAGATTAGAACTATTCTATATATTATATAGTAAGAGAAAGGGATTCCTATCCCTAAAGCTTTATAGGGGAAAGTTATTAATATACTTAGATTGAGAGTTATATAAGGAGTTTTAGAGGAATTCTATAAATTATATATAATTCTTTATTATTAAAAAGGATAGTAATATAAAGCTAATTAACTTATATATAAAACTTAATAAAATTAGTATTAGAGATATCTTTATTCTTCTAGGGGCTAATAAATTCTTAGAAGACTTTACTAACTGTAAGATTATAAGCCTTTTAGACTTATTTTCTAAAAATAACTAAGTCTTACTTAATAAATTAAGTTAAAACCTAACTATATTTGCTATACTCTTAAGGCTATTTAGAATATATACCTTACTTTAAGAGGTAATAAATTTAGTTACTTAGTTTATAAAGGTTATAATAAGAATCCTCTATAACTTTATTCTAAGTATTTACTAACTTTTTCTTAATAATATCTCTATTAGAAAGCTAAGAATAATATATAATAGTAACTATATAGTTAAGCTTCTAAAAGTACGTTTATATATCTTTAAATACTTTATAAACCTAAATATAGTACTTTAGAACTTTAAGCTTATTAGTACTATAATTTCTCTTAAGAAATCTTAGATTTATTAGCTTACTATTAACTTCTTTAGTTATATAGTAAGTAGTAAGAAATATAAGTCTAACTAGAATAAAGTTATTAAAATCCTTAAGTAGGAAAAGTGTAATAATATTATAGTAGTTAAAAATCTTCTTAGTATTATTAGGTTCTATTAAGCGTAGATTAAGGATTATAAGACTATTTCTACTTTATTAGTAAAACTTCTTTAAAAAGGAGTACTTTTTAAGTAAAAGCTAAAATAGTAGCTAGCTATAGAAACCTTTAAGCTTTACTTAGTTAGCTTTCTATTACTTTAACCTATTAATTATAAAGAAGAAGCTAGTGAAATCTATCTATCTACTAATATAAGTACTAAAGGGTAGAACGCTATACTTAGATAATACTATTAAAGTAAAAGATATATTACTTAGTATAAAAGTAGAATTTAAACTAGTATAGCTTTTAATTATAATATAAGAAAGCTTAAGCTTTAATTAGTCTTATTTACTCTTAAGAGGCTTAGAAACTACCTATATAGCGTATAATTCACCTTTAAAACTAATATAAAAGTCTTTATAGATTAGATTAATAGTACTACTTTAGATTTACTTAAAGTAGTTTTTATGCAATAGATTATTTAGATCAAAATATTTAATTTCAATATTTACTATATACTTAGTATAAAGAATAGAGCTATAAATAGTCTCTTATATAAACTAGTAGGGGAATCTAATATTTAAGAAGCTGAATAAGAAGAAGATTTAGATAAGATGATTAATAACTCTATCTATACACTTAAAGTAGAAGAGGATTCTAAACTTAGAGTAGATAATCTATTAAACTCTAAATAGGCTTAGTTTTAATAATTATAATAAATTACTAAATATTTAGCTTTATTATTACGCTTAAGGATTATTTCTTAGATTAATTTTAAGAAATTTAAGTTATATATAGTAAAATATATACTTTAAGATAGTTTTCTTTTTTAAAAAGAAATGAAGTTAAACCTTATACTAAGATGAGTAGTTAATAATAAAGAAGAGTAGAAGAAGTTAATTTAGTATATATATACTAAAGGAGGATATAGAGGCTATAATATAATATATATTAGACTTTAAAAGCGATATACTTAGGAAAATATATATTAAATAATAAGCGATAAAATAAAAGGCTGTCTACTTTGTATATAAGCCTAACTAAGATAATTTAAAGACCTTTATACCTTTTTTATACCTCTAGCGATCCTATTTTAGTATATTTATATTAATATCTAGAAGATTAGTAATTACTCTTTAGCTAAAGCTTATAATACGCTTACTAGTTATATAGAGGCTTATTAACTTCCTAAGAATATTAACTTAAAGATAATAGCTAAGTTTATCTAAGAAAATATAATCTACTACTATAAGATCTATAAGCTCTTTATAGTTAATAGAGAACTAAAAAATAAGAGGTTTATTAAAAAGCTTAATTAAGTTTATAAAGGATAACGCTTTATTATTTCAGTATATAATTTGAAAGCTAATAGACTTATTAAAAAAGGATATTAACCTCTTATTTACACCTTTATAACCTAGTTAAACTTTAGTAGAAAGAACTAAACTTTAGTCCTTTATATAGCTCTATTTACTAACTAAATATTAGTTAGATCCTCTATAGAATACTCTCTTTTTTACTTTATTTATAGTTATAACTTAATTACTTTAATTAAGACTAAGAGCGTTACTTAGTAAGTACTAAACTAGTTAA
Source organism: Colletotrichum viniferum (assembly GCA_020226115.1). NCBI lineage: Eukaryota > Fungi > Ascomycota > Sordariomycetes > Glomerellales > Glomerellaceae > Colletotrichum > Colletotrichum viniferum. Next base: position 3,699 of record JAGFBE010000055.1, read on the forward strand.
GAGTTAGAGATACTAAAACTAAACTTCTTTTATATATATAAACCTTTAAATAACTTAATTTTAACTAGTAGATAGCTCTTAAATATATTATAAAGTAGTACTACTAAGTTACTAAGGATTATAACTAAAGAAATAAGTATAGAATATAATATAAAGAGCTATAAATTAGAGATATTATTCTTATCTATAATATAAAGCTATCTATTAATAAAAGCTCTTTTAGTAAGCTTAGTGTACACTAGTTAGGCCTCTTTTATATCTAGTAGATATCTCTTTAAACTTTATCCTATTTACTTAAAACTCTTATTAGAATTCCTATTAAGTAGACTATAGCTAGTAATTACTTAAAGAAATTTATAGTAAATAAAGATAGCTATTTAGATAATATCTCTAAAATAGAAGTCTAATTAGACTTTAAATAAGCTTTTAATAAGGTTTTTTCTACTATAAATTAACTTAATCTTAATATACTTAGTTTAGTAGAAATCTTAAACCTTAATAAGTTATTTATACTAGAAGAAGTAGAGACTAATAACTTTAATACTATAAAAACGCAAATTAAGTAATTATAAGAATAAAATAAAATACTATAAGCTAAAGTTAATACCTAGTAGAAAAAGAATGAAATTATAGTAAGTATCTTTATAAAAAATAAAGGATTTAACACTTAGTATAGAGATATAGAGGAACTAAAAAATAGCTAAGTCTATAATAATTATTAAATTTTATCTATTTTTAGTAGAAAAAGTAACGTTTTATCTATTTATATTTAGTCACCTTTATATTATAATTTATATTAACTATATATTTATATTACTTCTTTTACTCTTAATATATATTATTATAAAAGAAAGGGGGATATATAATAATAAAAACTAATAAATACTAAAAAGACTAAAAAATACTAAAAAACTTAAAAAAAACTAATACTACCCTTAAAAAATTTAAACCTAAGATAGATTAATTACTTCTTTAAGTATAATAAGTAGTAGCCTCTTTTTTCTTCTTTTTATTCTTACGCTTTAACTTTACTTTTACTATTAAAAAGCTAACCTATTTATAAAGGTTCTTACTAAAGATCTTATAAGAAACTACTTAAGAATGCTACTATAATTTAAATTTATACTCTAAAGCTAACTTAGTAAATTAGTTAATTAATAGTCTATATATTAGCATAATAGTCTTACTTCTAGGATATTTATACTTAGAATAAAGTATTATATTAACACTTCTACCTTCTTTATAAGAAGTACTATTAGAAATACTTTTCTTTTTATTACTTTTCTTAATATATTTAATCTAACTAGTAGTCTTTTAGTTATAGTTAAGCTTATATAAGTATAAGAAGTTCTTTTTATAGTAAATATAGTTAGAATAAGCCTCTTTTTATTTAGTTTAGTAGGAAATATACTCTTAGAAAGAAATAAATATAGTAACTTAGTAGCTACTCTATTTAGCCTTAAAAGATATCTTTATCTAATGCTTAAAGTATTTATTATATAAAAAGAGATTCTAAGCGCTATATATATAAATTAGTAAGGCTTTAACTACTTCTAACCTATTTATCTTTTAGTATAGCTATCTCTAAAAGCTAGTATAACCTTCTATAATATAAACCTCTTTTATAAAAAATAGAAACTTTTTTAGTACTTCTCTTTTATTAATTAGCTCTATATATATTATTAAGAACTTAGTAAGTAAATACTAGAACTTTAGAGTAACTCCTTTAACTCTTTTATTAATAGTAATCTTATAGATAAAGCTTATTTTATACTAAACCTAACTAATAGAACCTTTAATAGGAGTTTAGGAAAGAGAAAGAGAAGCTTATATATAAATTAGTAGTAGTTTAAATAGTTTTAAAAAGATAACCTATTATAACTAATAGTAGTATAATAAGTCTAAATAGATAAATAGTTTCTTTTTTATCTTTATAATTTATAGAAACTAGTATAAAAGAGAAAAAAAAGAGTTTATATACTTAGTTTAAAGTAGTAGTATAAGAGTAACTTAAATTAATTTTAATATTTATAATTATACTACTTAGAAGTTATCTAGTTATTATTATAAAGTATTAGTTAAGCTAGAGATTATAAAGAATAATATATTAAGAAGAGGAAAAGAGAGATATAGCTAAGTAGAAGAAATACGCCCTTTTATACCTAACTAAAAGGTTAGTTAACACTAAAAATAGTAACTATAAGGGCTTAAGGACTTATTTACTATAGCAACTTATTAATAGAATAAAAAAAAACAATTTAAAAAGCCTTTTATTATAAATCTAAGATTAACTAAACTAAAAAGAACATATTTATTTAGGTTTTAATAGTAAGAGCGAAACAAGTATATTAATTGAAATGTTGCTATTTATAAAAAGGAGGCCTTTAACTCTATATATCTTATAATTAAATTATAAAAAAAAAAACCTTACCTCTTTTATAGCTATAAGTATTAATTTCCCCTTAAAAACATAAGATTATAAGCCTAACTAAGTAGTTTATAGCTATATCTTACCTTTCTTACTACTAAATCACACTAGTTACTCTTCTTTTCTCTACTTACTACTTTTACTACTAAACTTTACCTTTATTTAATCACTATCTATATCCTATAAATTACAGCTTTAAAAATAACTACTTTATAGCCTAATTAGCTTCTTCCTCGCTTAAAAATTATATAATTAGAAGGAATATTAACTACTAGCGCTAAATTCACCTTCATAACATTTATAAAAGGAGGCACTTCAAACTGCTAACCCTCTACTAAATATCTTTATATATCTATACATATAATAACAACCTTTTTTTAATAAACACTTTTACATCTAACTATAACATTTTAACTAAGCTTAACTATTATTTATACATCCTAAAAATTATATTTTTTTTCTCTTATTTACTCTTACTAACTTTTAATAAAAATTATTAGTATTATAATTAACCTCTCCTTACCTGCTATAAATTTACCTTTTTAACTCTTCTTTTTTTCTAAAATATCTAATTACTATAACTTAGATAAATAGCAATATAAGCTTGTTTATTTAATTTTACACACTTATAACTTAATAATCTTTCCTCTAGACTACTGTAAAACTTTATATAATATCTTATTAAACTACTCTTATTACTTCTCAGTCTCCTTCTTCTAGAGACTATAATCTTAAGTCTTAGAAAGCCTATAAAACTATATAAGATATTAATTAGATTAATAGGATTAAGTAAAAGCTTATAATCTATATTATATATTTTTATAAAAACTAATTAGTTTCTTAAGGTAAGACTCTATAAGTAGTAAATATATCTACTCTACTCCTATAAAGAAAACTACTTCTATATCCTCTTAACTTCTATTTTAACTACTTTAGTAAAGTGAATACTAAACTAAGTAAGACTAAGTATATCTAGCCTATATAATTTAATAAAAAACTCCTTAAAATTATCTTTAAAACTATAAAGCTTATTAAGTCTCTTATTATACCTTAAAAGCTTTATAGAGTACTAAAGCTTAGTTAAAATAAATCCTTTTTAGCACCTAAATAGATAAGTACTAATAATAACCTCACTAATATAACTCTAACTAAATACTAGTAGGGTGGATTCTCTTATAATAATAGTAAAAACTTAATTTAGGGAATCTAAAAGTAAAGTATCTAAGTAAAAGTCCTTTCTAACCTCTATAATATATTAAGGTTTCTATATTGAGGTGATCCCCTCTTAGAAGGCTATATTAAAGTAGTTTATAACCTAACTATTAGAGATGTTATTAAAAAATAATATATAAGGGTTCTTATTATTTAGGTCTCTTTCTATAATAACCTTATAATAAAGTATTATAGAGTTCTAGTTAATAAGCTTACTTTATATAACTTTATCGTTTTTTTATAATATAATAGTAGAGGAAAATATATAAGCCTGATTATTAATTAAAGAAATAGCTTATACTTCTACTTAGATAGTATATAGGATATTACTAATAGTAGTAACTTAGGTAAGTTAGAGACCTCTTTTAGGACTATAGTTAAATTAGTTTATAATTAGTATAAGATCTATAAAGTATTAATAGAGACTTAAAAGCTTATTAATTATACTTCTTTTATTATTCTATAACTTTAAATTAAATTAAAAGAAGACCTATAGAAATATAGCTTCTATACTATAAACTTTATTAGATATATTATTTAATAAGGTATTTTTAGTATTAAGACTTTATATTTAGAAACTACTACTAAAGCTTAAAAAGCTAACTTAAATCTTTATAAGAACCTTTTTAACTACTAGGTTAGGCTTATTACTAAGGAGTTTAGCCTCTATACCTTACTTAAAGACTTAAAATTGAAACTTAAAACTAAGTTTAAAAACTAACTAAAGGTTTTAAAAAGAAAGAGGTAAAAAGAATAATAAAAAGATAAGGTAAATATAGGCTTTAGAAAGGCTATACTTAACTAGATATTAGTTACTTAAGAGTTAATTAGAGTTAAAGCTAAAGACCTAGTCTTTCTAAGAGAGACTAATAGAATAGAAAATATAGTTTATAATAATAACTTTAATTTTATAACTTTTATTATTAATATAAAAAGGAAAAACTACTTTAAAGAAGTGTTAAATAAGGTTAAAGATATATAAGTTAAAATAGAAAATAAGTAAAGGGAGCTCTACTATATAAAAATTAAGAGAAAAGTTAGAAAACTTAAGCTACTTATAGTAAATAGACTTAATAACTTAACTTTAAAGTAATTTCTTATTACTTAAGATAACTTAATTAAAGATATAGCTTAAACTATATAACTTTAGGATACCTTTTTAGTTCTAATTATACTAAAGGGATAGATAGTATTTAGTATATAGTAAGCTAAAGAGATCTAGAGAGAAAACTATAATTAAACTTATATTAAGAAAGAATTAGTAGAGAGACTAGCTACTAGTTAGAATAGTAGAGGATATAGGTTAAAAACTAAATAGAATATTAAGTATATAAAGTAAAAGTATTTAAGTTTTCTTCTCTTTAGCGTATAAAAGACTTAGGGGATATATAGAAGGGGGTAGAGTTCTTAGAATTTTTAGTAATTCTAACTTAAAAGTAAGAGGTTAAATAGGTATTTTTATAAGCGTTAGGCGTTATTATAGGAGGAAAAGGCTTATATAAGTAGATAGAGGCTTAGTTAGTTTATAATAAAAAAGACTAAGTAGATAAGTAAAAAACACACTTATTTTTATATAATTTCCTATTTTCCTTTAATAACTTTAGTAATTACTTTTTTAGAAAAGTTTTTAGGGTTCTTTAGCCTAGTTTATAGAAAAAACCTATTAATTTTTACTTTTTAAAAATTAAATAAAAATAGGTATTTTTAAGCTCCTCTAGTTTTAGCTAGCTCTACTTTTATCCCCTCTCTTAATCCCTACTATACTTCTTTAATTATTTAAAGTAATAATAGAGTAGAATATTATAGAGATAATATTACTAAACTTCTTCTTAGTAGCTTATTTTCTCTTAAGAGATTATATAACTTAAGATATAAAAAGAGTAGAAAATATAGATAAAGTATAAGTTAGTTAGGCTTATATTTATATATTCACTTTTATATCTCTTATAGTTATTTAGAAAATTGATATATAAGTATTTAAGGTATTTTTAGGGGTTTTCTACTTAGAGTGGAGTGCTTAGTACGATTAATAAGTTTTCTCCCTTACTCTGTTACAGTATATAAGAGAAATAAGTTAGAATAGTTATTTACTAAAATTAAATATTAAGAGAAAGTTATTCTTATTAAAGATTAGTATACCTAAAAAGCTCTTTTTATAGTATTTATACTAAACGTAAAAGACATAGCAGAAAAAGGTTCTTTTAGGTATATAATATTTTATTTATATATATATATATATAGTTATATTAGAAATTAGAAATAGAAATATAATAAAGAGAATTTAAAATAAGATATATATATATATTTAAACTCTAATTACCTCTTTAAAGCTAAATAAAACTTCTAATACTTCTAAAACGTTTATATAAGCGTTTTATAGATGTAGTAAAACTTAAACTTAAAAAGCTATAAGAAAAAGGAATATAGCGAGAAATTAATTAATAATCTATATATTTAAAGCCTCTACTTCTGAAATAGGTATTTATATATAAAATTAATATAAATAGTAATCTAAAGCGTTTTAAAGCTAAGATTTATACATAAAGAGACCTCTAGAAAAACAGTACTCTAGAGAATATATATATAGTAACTCTTACTAAAAAAATGTTTTACGTTATAATAGCTCTAGTAGCTTAATTTAACCTCAAAGTATAGTAGTTTAATATAAATAACGCTTTTTTAAATACTAAAAAAGATCTAAATAAACCTCTAATTTACTATTAACTCCTAGAGGGTTTTAAATATAAAAGAAAATATATAGAATTTAATAAAGCTTTATATAGCTTTAGAGATATATTACTGTGAGGGGCTAGCCTATAGTTTATTCAACTTAGAGGTGTTTTAATTGTAGTAATCTAAGCTAAAAGAGAGAAGTTTTTAGGATACTCTTTATATAGAGGAAAAATAGATATAAGGTACCTATTAAGTAAATATAATTACTGAGGGTAGAATTTCTATAGGTTTATAGTACTATTTAGATATAATAAGTAAGTATAGCTTATAATATATACCCCCCCCCCTTAAGCCCTTATATAAGTATAAGTTAAGTATAAGCTAAAAGTAGTTAGTATAAACTAAAAATAGACCTAAAGCTTTATTAATTTAAACTACTAATTACGCTACGCTTTATAAATAAATAATATAATAATTTAATTTTTTATATTTAGTTTACTTTTAGTTTTTCTGTCTCTTATTAATCTATATAGTAATAAGTTACTTAACTTTTATACGCTATTATTTAACTAACTTATTGTTATTATAGTTACGTTTTTAGTATACATTTAGTCTATTTACTTTATAAATTAGTTAAAGCTAAATTCTTATTAATTATTAATTTATATAGATCTAGTTACTACCTATTTAGCTTCTATAAATAGTACTACTTCTTATATATTATTACTTATCTTTTTTCTACTATTTTACTATAATTAACTTTATATAGCTTACTCTTTCTAACTCTAATAAGGAGATAGAGTTTTTGTTTTTATTAACTTTAAAAACTTACTCTTTAATTACTTTAAGTTTACTAGCTTTTTTAGTACTAAAGAGTTTATTTTTAAAGACTTTAATTTTAAAAATAACCCTCTCTATAACCTCTTCTAGTTTCTCTCTACTTATTTTATTATATAAAAGCCTATTATTATATATTTTCTAGTTATTTATTTATTATTCTTCTAATATTTTATTAAAGGTTTTATAAATACTAGCTTATATTTAGTAGTATTCTCTTAGATAAAACCTAAAACCTTATCTATTAAGTCCTCTATTTAAAGTATATATCTACTATAGCTAAAGCTAAAATGTTTAGTAATATTATAGTTTACTATAATATCTTTAAGTAAAGTATATTAGTTAGCTACTTTTTAATTATTATAAAACTAACTATTGTTTAAGTAATATTACTTACTATATTTATTATTCTAATAAGTTTATTAAGTTAACCTATATTAATATATATACTACTCTTCTACTATTTTAATCTTATAAAGCTAATATTTTACTAAAGTAATAAAAATATTATCTACTACTATAAAAAGTTTATTTCTTTTAGCTATAACTATTTTACTTACTATAGTATTAATAAGTAGACTTTAGTAAGTCTCTATTATTTTACTATTTTGATATAAATATTAACTTATTTACTAGCTCTTTTTATAGATTAAAGCTTATATAGAGCTTCTTTATACTATTTCTATCTAAAGTTATAAGATCTATACTAAAGCTAAAGAGAAGTATATTACTAAAGTTACTACTAAAGCTACTACTAGTACTAACGCTTCTTTTATACCTTTTACTAGTTTTCTAATTACTTCTATTTTTAGTATTTTTACTACTACTACTACTCTAATATCTCTCTTAATTAAGTTTAATAAAGCTTAGTTATACTATTTTACTTAAACTTATTTAGATATAGCTAAAGTTCTCTATAAAGTTTATTATACCTCTATTTTACTTCTATTTATAAATTCTAACTACTTCTTAGTTTATTAATATTACTATTACTATTTATACTAAGTAGGAAAAATAAGAGGATTACTTCTAAGGTTTTTATTCTATCTATTATTTATTTATTTTAAACTTATTTTAGCTTTATTATACCTTTCTATAGCTTTATACTATAATAGAGTTTTTTTATTTCTCTTTAACTTTTTAATTATAACTTACTCTATTATTATTTCTATATTCTACCTCTATTTACTTATTATTAAATATTTATAATACTATATACTAAAACGTATTATTATTCTTATCTATAGAGTTATACTTCTCTTTAAATTTATTAACTACTTAGTTATTCTATAAGAATTATAGAGGTTCCTAAATAGGTTAGCTATACTTTATCTATTTAACTAATATTTTATAACGCTTTTCTTTACTTATATATTTCTACTATACTATTAGAATAAACTTAACTTTATATTTATTCTCTCTATTTTTAAAGATAGATAATAGTTAGAAGTTATTAACGTTTTAGCTTAAGAGTAAGTTATTTATAGTATAATATAATATACTAATATAGAAATAGTTATGAACTTTACTTAATATATTTAACTTAACTATAGTTAGTAAGATCATTTTAGTTACTTTATATTTTTAGTACAACTTATCTAACTTCTTATAGAGCTATTCTATAAAGAAATTTACTAATAATAATTAAACTTTATTACTTATTTTATAGTATTTAGCTAGTATTCTCTTAGTATTTACTAATTATTCTATTATCTATTAAGCTACTATAATAGTAGCTTATACTAGCTTTATAATTAACTTAAGTTTATTAATAAACTTATTAATAGCTAACTTATATAAGTTTACTAGCTTTAGTATAAGCTAAACTATAAATACTAAGTTAATATAATATTTATAGATAAAAAAAAAGCTTACTTTAGTTATAGCTATATTATAGCTATTAATTACTAATTAAATAGAAAGTAAGTAAACTTCTTAGTTATCCTTAGTAAAATTAACTATTATTTATAGAACTACTTAGATTTCCTAGTTAAAGTGTTTAGTTACTCTATTTATTTATAAGTAGAAAGTAATACTTAAATACTATTTAATTTTTATAAGTGTATAAAACTATTGTTAAAACTAGCTTATTTAGCTACTACTTCTATTACTAATAATAGGCTTTAATATTCTATAGAACTAATAATAATAGTTAATAAAACGTTTTATATATACTTCTATATTTATAGATATTATTCCCTCTAAGGTTATTATTTTTAAAAATCTATTTACTATTACTTAAAAGTATTAAAACTTTAAATTTATTATTTATAAGAGATCTATTATAAAATCTATAGTAAAGTTATAATATAGTTATTCTACTACTAATAGTAGTTAGAGAAGTTTATATTTTACTTACTACTATATTATTTCTCTACTATAGCTATTATAGTTTCTTATAAATTAGTAAATAGCTAATAACTACTCTAGCTAGAAGTATTACTAAACTAAAATAGCTAATATATTATTTTAACTAAAGTAGCCTATTATTACTAAGTTATAATATTTTTAAATTAACTATATTTAGAAGGTGTTCTAAAAATATTTTTTATTTCTACTTAATAACTCTAACGCTCTATTAAATACTATTTTTATATAAAGTATTTAAAGCTTTTATAGTTAGTTAAAACCTTAAACTTAAAGTAGCTTTTTAATTTAATATCCTATATATTTAAATAAATAATTACTACAAATAGTTTTTTATTATAAATTAAATAGTTATATTAAATAGGAATAGACTTCTATAAATAAAAAGTAATAGAATAATATTATTCTTATATATCTTTTTAGGTTAATATACCTCTTAAAGCAAACTTTAAGTAGTTTATCTTAATAGGTATTAGAGCTTATAAGTTAAAATAATACAATACTAATATAGTCTAAAAGTAATACTTAAGCGTTTAAAATGCTTTTTTCTATTTTTTACTTTAAATAGATAGTACTCCCTTTTTTATAAAGAGAGTAAGAAGCTTTATAACTTCTAAATATTTTAATATAAATATTTAGTAATAATTAGTAAACTTTAAGAAGTTTTATAACTTTTTTACTAAAGTAGACGCTTTTTACTTAATAATCGCCTATATTTTCTCTATATTATAAGTAATACTTTTACTTATTTTTAGAATAAATCCTATATACTTCACTATTTTTACTAAAAGCTTATACTTTATAAAGTTAAAGTTAAAGCTAGTTTCTCTAAAAGCTTAGAGAACTTTATAAACCTTCTATTTATAGTCTATTTAAGAGCTACTACTATAGACTAATATATTATTAATATATACTATTATAAAGGTATTAAAAAACTCTTAGAGTATACTATTAATATACTATTAGAATATTACTAAAGCCCTATTTAGTTTAAATAAGTAAATTAGCTACTTAAAAAACTTATATTATATATAAAAAGTAGTTTTCTTTTAGTATTTTTCTACTATATAGATTTTATAAAAAGTAGCTATAATATCTAACTTTATATACTATTTTACTAAACTAACTTTCTAAAAAGTTTTTTAGATTAAAAATAAAAAGTAGTAGTTCTATTTAGTAATAGTATTTAATACTTAGTAGTTATAGTAGAACTATAATTCTCTACTTAGTTTCTTAACGAAAAGTACTAGCGTATTAATAAGAGATTTACTAGCTTAAATAAAGCCTTTATTAAGTAGGTTAATAAATATCTTTTTAAATATTAGAAGCTTTTCTCTTAATATACTATAGAGAGAGCTTTAAAATAAGAATGCTTTTTAGCTAGATATATTACGCTTAAAGTAGATTTTATAGTCTATATTAAAATAACTTAAAAATAAAAGATATAACTTAGTAAACTTAAAAAGCTTTATAAACTTATTATAAATATACTATAGTAGTTTCTCTAAATAGTTTTCTAATTTCTTTATTTTAAACGTCTTTTTAATATCTCTTAAACTTATAGTTTATATTTCTATAGCTACTTTAAACACCTAACTTCTAATAACGTTTTAGTAAATTACTATAAAAGAAGTAGTATTTAATTAGTAAGTTCTTTAGATTTCTCTTACTTTTTAAAGCTTATCTTATCTTTATAAAGTAATAATAACCTCTACTTTTTTATAGAATACTTATTTCTTTACTATATTATATATAATACTATTCTATTCTATCTATAGCTTTTTTAAAAATAAGTTAGTATCTAACCTCTTTACTATATAGATAAAAAGCTACTATATATAACCTCTAATATTAATATATAATATAACTATACTTTTTACTTTAGTTTAAGCTAAATTATTAGTAAAACTATATAATTATTATACTTAGTAGTTAATATATAGTAAATAGAAATAGTAATATATTAATAATCTACTATTATATAGATATTATAACTATAGTTTATTAAAATATTAGTAAAAGTACTTTTATTAACTTTAACTACTAATATTATAGAAAACCTATTTATACTATATTTTAACTAAAATTACTCTTATTTAGCCTACTCTTCCTCTATTATCTCTAATACTTAATTTTATACTAAAATTACTTATTTCCTAAGTTAGAAGTATCCTCTTCTTTTTTATTTTCTTTTAACTTTTAATATAATACTTCTTTTATAGCTTTTACTACTCTAAAACTATCCTTTAATCTCTTTAACTTTTAATAATCTCTTTATAAGTAGCTAATTTAATTACACTTAAAATAATAGTATATTTCTTTACTAAAGCTTTTATCTATTCTATTATATAAAGCGTATATTAACCTTATTATCCTAATATCCCTATTTATATCTACTTTAGTAAGTAATAACTTTATTCTAAAGGTTATAAACTAATATATAATATTATAAATATAATATAATCCTTTTAGTTTCTATATAATATTCTATATAAAGCTTATATATTTAGTATACTTATAGAAGGTGAAGTAGTTAACTAAATAGTGAAAAAGTTTATAGAATAGTGCCCTTTATAAGTAGTTAATTTAAACTCTATCTAGCTATACTACGCTGTTTACGTCTATAATAGTGTATTTAAAGTAAAATAAAAATAAAGTAAAAGATTTATTATACTTTATTTTAAGCTCTAATAGCCTTCTAAAAGCCTTACTCTTAACGTTTAAATTACTATAAATATAGTTTAAGTATACAAAAAAAGTATCTAGTTTAAATAAGTTATTACTACTACTAAATTTATAAAAAGCTATAACTATTAACTACACTCTTAGTTTTAAGTAGAAGTTAATTAAATACTAAACCTTTTAGTTACTTAAGTAGAAAGCTTAATCTATTTTAATCTTATTATATATCTATTACACCTAAGTAGTATATTTATTATAACTACTTTTAAACTTTAAAAGTTAGAGAGAGGCTTTAAACGTTAAATACTACCTATTTTCTAAGTAATATCTAGCTCTAAAAGTAGTAGTACTAGTAATACTAATAGTAAAAGTACTATTAAGTATAGTACTAGTAGTACTAAAGTATTACTACTTATTACTATTTATATTAGCTCTATAACTAGTTTATTAATAGCTTATAATAGGGTTAATATATTATTACGTTAGTTACTTAGCTTAATAATTATAGTATAGATTAATTTAAACGTTTATATACTTCCTAATACTACTTCTAATTTAGCTACTTTAGGCCTAGTTAGTTCTATTTTCTATTTACTATTTATTATACTATATAACTAGTAAAGTAGATATTTAATATAAGCTTAGATATATAAAGAGCTAGCTTATAGTTTATTTAACTTAAAGATACTTTAATTATAGTAATCTAAGTTAAAAGAGGGAAGTTTCTAAGATACTTCTTATATAGAGGAAAAATAGGTATAGAACGCTTATTAAGTAAACGCAGTTATTAAGGGTAGAATTTCTATAGGTCTATAGTAACACCTAGACGTAATAAGTAGGTATAGCCTATAATAATTACTCCTTTAGTATAAATATCTCTTAGTAACTCTAAAAAAGCTAAGATTTATATTAAGCCTAAAAGAGGTATATTTATTTGGAATCTTGAATATTAGGTTTTAGTTTTATTCTGTATAGATCATATTTTTATTTTATACTACTAAGATCACTCTTTTAAAGTTAAATAGATTATTAATAAGTTAAAAGCTAAATATAAACTTAAAAACTAAAATATTATTAAATATTACTTTGAAATCTAAGTTATTAAAAATTATATAGCTTAAAAGGTTTATTTAGTATATAACTTATATATTAAGAAAATTACTAAATATTTTAAATTTAAGAGGAAATATATCTTATAACTTTATTACTTTTTAAAAAACTTAAGAAGAATAAAAAATAAGCTTCTCCTATATATATAAAGGAATATTAAGAGAAAGTTAGTTCTATATTGTATTGAGTAATAATAATATATCTAGATACAGCGTTTATAGCTATATATCTCTTATGTCTTCTTATAAATCTTTTATTAACTTATATAGTAATAGCTAATTTAATAATTTAATACCTCTATATAATATATTTCTTTACTTTTTACTATAGAGATATAGGGGATATATAAGTGTTTTAGATTATAAGTAATACCTTATTTATAGATAATAAAAAGACGTAGAGATTAGCTTAAAGATATATTATATTCTTCTTTAGAGGTGTAATATATTAAAAAGCTATATATTAAAATATTATTATAACGTCTATAATAGAAATAAAACTTTTAAGCTTTAAGAATATTATAAAAGAAGTAATAATATTTATAACACTCTTCTAAAATATAGCGTTAAATATAGGAAAAGACGCTTAGAAGATTAACTATAACAATTAATACATAATTTAATTTATAGTTAGTAATAGAGAATATATTATAATATATCTCTACTATATATATATTTAGAATATATAGTTATAATAGAAGTTCTAAAAAAGTAGTTTTAGTATAGCCTATATACTTATAGATTTAATACTTATTAATAGTTTTATAAAACATTTTTCTAGAAGTAAGTTTAAATACTTTTATATACTACTTAACTTAGTAGATATATATATACTTATTATAAAAGATATAGAGTAGGAATAATTAGAAATAAAGTATTATAATAGCTAAAGAAATCTATATTTAGCTTTATAGCTAAAAAGCTTAATTTAGCTTAAGAAAGCTTAAAGAATAAGTTTAAAATACCTAAAAATAAATATTATTCTAAGCTAAAGCTCTAAATATATATAAAAACCCTTTAAACCTAATAATAAAGCTTAGCTTTAATAAGTATAAAAAGTAGTAGTAAATATATCTAACTAGCTCTATTAATATTAAGCTAAAATAGCTATAAAAGGCCTACTAGCTATAATAAAGTTAAAAAGAACTCTTTATTTATTATTAAGTAGAGAGAAAATAATAAGTATAATATTAAAGATTATAGATATAATAAGAGGGGTAGTAAGTATAATAAGTGTAGTAAGAGCTAGAAAAGGAGTAGTTAGAAGTATAGAAGTAAGTATAATAGGGGTAGAGGTCTTAATAATACTACTCTAAATAAGGGTAAGAATATACTAAATAATAGCTTTTTAGTAATGAAGATCCTATATTTAAAGTTAGAATAAAGTTAAAAAATGCTTCTAAAATTAAAAAATATTTTTAAAAAAGTATTATATTTATAGCTTAAGTAGTAGAGTTAGATTTTATAACCTCTTAGAGGTTATAAGTAAAGGGTATTATAATAAGCGCTAGAGGGAAGCAAGAATAGCTATAAAAAGTAGAGATATATAATATATACTAATTTTTCTTATAGCACTTTATATTAAAAGCGTTAGTAGCTATAAGCAAAGAGTTATAATAATAACTTTAAGTTTTATTTATAAAAATAGACCTAAAGTACTTTTTATAAAGGATTTTATAGTAGAGGGGTTTTTAGGTAGCTATGTTAGATAATTAGTATAATGCTTCTAATATTTAAGATATTTAGAATAATATATATATAGGTAGTTATATTTACCCTTATCTTTAACCTCCTTAATAATAAGGCTAGGGGGGTGAGAAGAGGGGGATATAGGGGGACTAGAGGATATAGTAGGATCCTTATTATTATTATTATTACTAGAGATAAGTAGGAAGCTACTAGTAGTAGTAGTATTAATAGTAGCCTTTTTATACTTATATACTTTATATATATAGGTAGTAGCTTTCTTTTTAGAGATAAGTATTATAAGTTCTATTTATTAGATAGTTAGTAAAAGTTCTAATAATTATACTAAGAGCTCTAATAATTATTTTAATAATATATAGGTATTATAGTAAGTAACTAGAGATTCTTAAAGATTTATTTTTATAAATTATAAGTAGTTTAAAAAAAGAATTTAATTATAAAAGAGTATAAGAGGTTTTATTTATTTGTACTATTTATATTTAGTATTTTATGCTAACTATATTAGAAAGTTTTATTAATTCTAAATATATTTATAACCTATTTTAATAACTAAAAGACTTTATTAAGCATTTTTATATTCTATAAATATAACTATAAATACTAATTTTATTTATCTACTTATTTTATTACTTTAAGAGCTACTTTTATATATTTTATATAATAAATTTAAATAAAGTTTAGGTATATACTAGTGAGGAATCGGTTTTTTAGCTATCTATAACGTCTAAGGGGGTGTATTATAATACCTTTAATTTAAACTATAACCTCACTACTTACTATATAATATATAGTACTACGTAAGCTATATATATAGATATTAACCTACGATGCGGACCACTCTTCTGAATAGTTCCTTCTTCAATACACCTTTATTCCTCATGACCTGCGCGCACGTAACTCGCAAGACCTTTATTATGATGTTCCTACGTGGGCGTGCATATCTTCCTGTTCTGAGATTGCTGACTCCATACGGCAGTCTTATGCGAGCCTGACTTCTCTCGGCGTTCTTTCAAATACTTGGAGTCATTCAGAGCAGGAAAATTCGGGGGAGGAATTGGAAGACGAGAGCGCTGTCGCCACTCTCGAAGGAGCTACTGCCATTTAGGTGAGACATAGATTGCTCTGGTGGCATACCACAAGAGCTATCACAGGTCATGATACATATGTTTTAGATCTTCTCAGTTGTCAATTTCACGTTACCATTGACACCTTGCTCTCGAATGCAACCCGCGACTAAGAAACGTCCAGCTTGACTTGAAATCAGCTTTGGGCACGCCTCCGGCCCACTCAAGTGCGGCGCCGGACCCCAGAGTAACAACAGTCCTTTTCGAATCTGTCAACATGGTTGGCAACAGCCGACGAGATTACCGCTGTGCGGTCTGTGGCGCTCCATTTCGACGACCAAAGATCGCCAAAAGTTCAAAGTCTCGACACAAAGCCGCCGGAACCCAGGCGCCGGAGGAAGAATACGAAGGTCTAGATCCAGCGTTCTTCAGCCATAGGAGCCTCGATTGGCTCTCCGAGGCGAGAGTGATAGGCACCCATTACCACGAAGGAATCGGCGTGAACAGAGCATTCGTGTCTGAGCCTGGCACGGTATCGTCTACCCGGGGCTTTATCATGGGCGAACCGGAGTGGGGGAGGGAAGAAAATGGCGACGTAAATACGCCTCTCAGCAACTTGTCAGAATTTCGCTGTTACCACGATCCGGGCCAACTCGACCCGGTGTTCCCGTTTCACAAGTCCTGTTCCAAAATTTTGGACAGCTTTGCCGGTTCCTATAACAGTGACGAAAGAAGGACATATGGCATATATGACGCATTGTACGAGCTGTCTCATAATCACGATGCGCTGGCGTTGAATCTCGACTACGACACCAAGATCGACAACACCTTTCCAAATGTCTTCGTGCCGGGTATTATCGCGGCAGACCCGAACGCTAGGCTATTCAGAATTTCTTCTTCCATAGAAGAGAAGATCGAAAAACGCTATTGGGACGATCCTTTGCTCTCAACTCTACTGGAACCCGCCGAGGCATCGTCGACGGATGTATTCCGCAGTCTAACGCCCGAGATCTTGTTCTACATCATTTCGTTCATGGACTTGCGTCCAACATTTCGCTCACTCAAGGCTTCACTAGCGATCTATGAGCTGATTTCCAATAACTTCAATTTCTGGAAGCGCCAACTGACGAATCATTTTCCTTGGTACAATGACTTGGAATGGTATGACGATGACCCGAGAGAGTACATATTTTATGGACATCCAGATCTCAAAGGCTCCGACCTAATGCGGGTCGCATTTCAACTGCAGGAGATGCCAAAACTCGACAACCTTGACATGATAAGCATGGCCAATGAAAGAAGAATCCATCAGGTCTGCACGCATATCGCCGATAAATTCAAGTTCGAAGGGAATTCGGGCAACAGCGACAACAAAAGTACATGAAAGATGAAGATGAGGCAGAGGACATTGAGTTCGAAGACGGTATGTACGACTGGCCATTTTGCTCAATTCAGGCCGATTCTCATTGCTTTCAGCTTTCAGTTGTTCATGGCATCACAAACCGGCGAGACAGGGACCTCCGCAGCATTTTCTGGGCCAAATTAATCGAGGAATTCCAGCGCACGCAAGTTTTCGAGGCATATTTCGACGATACGTTGGGTCTAGTTGGACTGTCGTTTGCGCCCTTTGGAGAAACAAGGTATTTTGGACGACACGGTATGAGCGAGCTTGCCGAAACTCCCCTCAAGACTGAGATGGTAGAAATGGGGGAGAATTCCACCATGTTGAGACGACAGACTCGTTTGGGGGATGGAAATTCTCATCTCCGACTTATTAGCGTCGAGATTGGGCCAGACAAAGACGTCACCGGAGTTGTTCTGCACATGACAGGAACAAACCCCAGCGCGTACGCAAACATTTTCAACGAGCTTGAAAGGACCTCTTCTGCGGAAGCGCCGCCTGTAATGATCCGTGGCTTGACTGTGAGTAGTATACCTTGCAGCCCCATCCACCTTTATTTTGGCCCTCGTGTATAGTTGTCCCGGTTTGAAGCATGAACTTATGCGCAGCATCAGGTTTGCTTCAGAGATCACCAGTCCATCACACTGGGCGATGATTGCAAGCGAGATACGTCTGGACGGGCTTGTCATAGACCACTTTTACTTCCCTTACGGCAAGACGAGTATAAGTTGACTGGTGTTCTCGGACATACACTTGTAAGTATATTCCTTTGATACATGAAAGATGAAATGGAATACTGCGAAATCGACCTTAATTGACACGTAGTTAGGGCCAAATTGGCGAAGAAACAATGCTGAGTCTTGGGTTGCTCACGGCCCCTTTCGTCAACAACGAAACTCTTGACGCAGAAGAAGCCGGATCAATAAACATCAATCCGCTCGCCGAGCTCCTTTGGAAGGATTCGTCGGCTCTTCGCTGGGATCGCTGGATCTGGCAATGCAACAGTTTTCTGTGGCTGAGCAACTTGATCCCTGAGATCACCCGCGAAGTGGAAAGCAATATTTTCAACAACGACGTTGTCCCGAATGAGTTGATCGCCTGGATCGATGCGGTCGGGAATGTCACCCTCAAGCGATTATCAGGATGGCTTGCACCTACGGGCAGTCCGTTGCCAGCGCCTGAGAATTGCGGTATTCCCGGCAGGAGAGATCCCAGAAAATACAATCTCTGTGGCCTTCGTGCAGAGTTGAGTTCTGGCGAGGTCGAAACCATCGGTGCGACGGAGATCAATGGCGTCTGTTGGCCAGAAGAGGAACTCGTCCACTTTGACGTTGACGTTGAAAATGGCGAAGAGATCAATGAGATTGGTGTGGCATCGGATGCTGGGGACATGCCGGCAGTCTACGTACGCATTTATATCGCAATCCTCCAAGAGAAGGTTGATCGTACTGACAGAGACTGATCAGATGCGAACAAACCGGGATCGAGAGATGCTCTTCGCCAGAGGAAGCGATCTTCCGCATTAGTGGAACGTGCGTCAGAAGATCGAAATACATGGTGACCTTATTTACGGTGTTGTCATGGGCTTTGGTCAGCCGAGTGGCTGGGTGATCACACAGGGACCCGGCGGGGCACAAGAGAGCGCTTCAAGGGAATCGCCAAATTCCGAGTTTCGAGCAGTAAGTTGACCCTTCCTTGTATGTTCCATTAGTGTTTGATTTAGTGCACGGTTTCCCTTTTAATGGACGCCATACTGACACATTTGATACCCGCAACAGTCTTTCGCTGGAATGTCTTACATCGGAGCCCTGTCAGGCTTCCTTGAGGACGGCGGTTCGGATGAAAACGAAGCGGGGGAACGGGGGGCTGAGAGCGATAGCGATAATGAAGACGATGGAGATGATGGCCTGGTCGGATATCTCGAAGAGGCAAATGAGTAGTAGACTTGAGATTGCCTACCTTGATCAAAGTTCGACGGCAGTTGTGTACATGTATGGAGCGTATATCAGGATCTCATTACAAATCTGAATAAGTTGAAGTCGTTGTAGTTCAGTTCAGAGCCCAGAATGAGGCCAATAGCCTTCACAACCATGTAGTATCAGAAGCAGTGCGGTCTGAGGCAAGCTCAAGTTATTCTTTCATCGTCCCTAATTAATGCTCAAAACGTTCCAACAATTATAACCCAGTATATAAAGCAGCTAGGAAGTCCCTGTATGCAATCTTGGACTACACTTTCTCTTAGACCCTTAGCAGTAACCCACTCTGCGCAGAGAGTAGCCGTCGGGGATTTTTTGGCTGCCAGAGAAGCTCAGGCCACAATTGTTGTTGGCATTGACAGTGTATCCCGCAAGCGTGATGGAGTCGTAGATGTTGGCGTAGTAGTTCATCTGAACGCAGCCGCTGCCGACTACGGCCTGGTTGATGTTGAGAAGTTCAACTTGGCATCCGGCAGCGGCGGCGAGGCCGGTGTAAGAAGCCAAAAGACAGACGGCCACGGTAAACTTCATTTCTAACAGAATATTAGGTCCTGGAGTAACTGTTGAGTGTGATCTTAAAGTGCCTTACTGCTAGTCTGAGGGGTTCACTCTTGAAATTGGGAGTAAGTGTCGAGGTATGGTTCCGGGACAATACTACTAGAGAGGAGTTCGGTTGTTTTTATAGACGTTCTAGACCATGCAACTGCTCTTGATTGGGGTGCAGCCGGATCACCCGTTCAATTCGATGCTTGATCGACTCCATTATCTCCACACGATTAGCTGTTCTCAGATGACTCGAGCTCGTTCGTATCCAAGGGGGCCAGGTAAGGCGGTATCCCACAGGGGTTAGTGGTCCCAGAAGTGGAACTTAGCAAACGAATGTTCAGAAAATTGCTGATTTCCATTGTTTACCCCCAAGCTCAGTTTTCGATCTGCCTACCAATTGTATCAATTGCCTTCGGAGCCTGGGCAGCGTTGATCAAGCCTTACTATCGTATTCATGGTGATGTCACGTATTGGCTGCTCGCCGATGTAGACATAAACGATGGATGTCGGACTGAGCCCGAGAACACGAGTCTAGAACATCCTTGCAAACTCTAATAAAACAAATCATTCCCCATTATCCATGTCCATCACATAAAACAAAACGGATGACTGACTCGAGCACGGATCCGGAGTCTCGCATTCACCGTAAAATAATGGAATAGCTTATACTTAGGTAGTAGCAGTAACATAAGATTACTAGATCCTTTATTATGTTTAATAACGTCTAAAAGAGCAGATTTTGAGGCGAGAGTAGCAGCAGAGTGAACCGATTTGCGGCTTAGCTTAGGAAGATGCCTTGTTTTTGTACCCTTTAATTAATAATCTCGACTGTGCGAACTGCGACAACTCGGAAAATGTACATGATTTGTAAGGTTATCCCTTTTCTGGTACCGCAGGATCGACCAAGGTTGTTGTCATGACCGCTCAATCTCGGCTCTAACAAATAAGCTTACTAGTCCGAGCAAAAGTCAAATAGACTGAGAGATAGCTAGTAAGAAGTATCATTTATTTGTGATCGCATTCCCCAATGATCCTATCCCAAACAAGTACCAAACTGGCAAGGATATATCGTTGAAATACTTGCCAGGTCAGTTTGCAGCGTGTTGCCTTCATATTGCTATGGTGGAATGTGAGTTCCTTTCGGGCGTCAACGAGACCACCAGAGCAATCGGTCGTACTCTCATACCCGAAAATTATGTGCCCATCCAATCGACTGCGTGGAAGGCAGAACAAAGAGGTCTCCGCTTTCACTACGTCTGATCAGATTCCTCCTAACTATAATAACCGCTCTCGGGTAGGAGAAAATTAAAATCTTGTTTTGATTGGCTCGAACATCTCACATCTTGTGCTGTGGTCACTCCGCAGTCGCTGGAATAACACCAAATTGACTCAATCCCTTCTTTTGTATCACCGCATATAAAGCTTCTGTTGAATACCTAGAACTCTAGTATATCTTTGAAGTATTTTCGAGTGCAATGTGTCATGTGCCCGTTCTATAATCGTAATCCATGGAAAAAGTGGCTCCATCCGCCAGAACATTCAATAGTTACGGATAGGTTGTGTGGCTTCTTTAGTAGCCCAGCTTACAAAGCTGCGTGGAAGAGCTTCTCCAAACGAACACCCTCGGTGTCCGCAACCTCAGTGTATATTCTAGGGCCGAAATGAGGGTGGTATGGGTACGGGCCACAAGACATGTTAGTGTTTGACAAGGCTTGAGATATCATAGCTAGGATCTTAGCTCACCCATATTCCGGAGTAAAGGTAACTTGGAAATCATCGCCCCTCGTCTTTACGGCATTCTGAACAATCTTGACCCACAGCTTCTCGAAGAATTCCCTCTCATCATTGTAAATGGGGTTCGAAGGATCGGGACATTGTGATGACTGAGTTGTACCAATGCGAGCGTGAATGTGGTGAACCTGCAGATAAAAGCTTAGTCTCATGCTTCAATGCATCATGGAAAGCCAGTGAGAGTCTCTTTTTCGAGCACTTACGTGAGGGATGACGGATTCGAGAACAGCAATATCCTCTTCGGATACATCCAAGAGTCTTTCGCCAACGACTACCCAGTGGGAGATGTCCGCGGTGATTCGAAGGCTTCAGGAGAATTAGCCCAAACCATTTTCGAAAAACCAGCAGTTTCAATACGTGGCAACCTACTTTGGAACTCGATCCAAAACGTACCTCGCAACGTAAGGATGGTAAAGGGAGCGGTTTCTGTGTGTCTCGTGGGTGACCTTCCCAGCGAAGCCCAACTCCTCATCGATCTTGAAAGTCCCTTGGTAAAACTCAACCGACTGATCAGGTGTCCAGATATTGCTGTGCGGCAATATGTAAGCTACGCGAAGAACATGGTTCGCATGTCAAACTAATACAAACCTTCCAGACTGTGCGTTGACCTTGACAGGCTTCAAAATCTTAGCGCGCTCGAGCTGCTTGCGATAGAAATTGAGGTGGTCCTTAGGGGTCAGTCCGGGGGGTCTCGGTCCTTCGTATCCAGGCCAAGAAGACATAATTATGTGCAAATGATGTCAGACGCGCTCGAGATTTAACAGTACGTCAATGAGCGGCTTTAATCGTAGGCGACATACTGTGCGATGAACTGGAGGCCGGACTCATCCAGAAGCTTTCTCAACTCGGGGAGATCCTCGGTCTTCACGGCTCTGTAGTCGATTTCAACTCCGGCTATTGGGCACTTAGAGTAAGCTTCTCTTCCGAATTTCTTTACTGGCAGTCTTTGCTCACTGTAGCCCTTGGCCTTGAGCTCTGGAAATAGCTGCCTCCATGTTGCAAAGTTATCGCCAGGGGGAATGCCCCAGGTTGTGCGGAAACGAGTGATGTTCGGCATGGTGGGTATTGTTTCGGTAGTGTAAATCAGAGCGATGACTTCTTGAGAAAAGGAGAAGGAGGAGAGCAACGGTCCACCGGTTACTTATGGAGGGGTGAACAGCCAGCTTTTTAAACCCAACCTTGAATTTCTGACGCTGGGGAAAGCTCTCTGTGTCAATAGCTCCCCCGAATGCCCCGCGAAACTGTCGAGCTTGAATTCCCATCTATAGCCAGCCAATAAGATGATGGCAATTGAACGAAAAAAGACCCCAGGCGTGGACCCCGAACATGGACCGAGACCCGCCGAGTCAGCGGCGCGTATCTGGGGACAGCTTCGAGTCTAGAATGGATAAGTCCGGCGAAATATTACCTAGTTGGTCAGCTGAGAGCTGAGAGTCTGAGACAGATGTCGACAAAACGGCGCAAAAGCACGTGGGACGTCAGACGATATGACAATGGCATCATGTTGATTCCGCGGGTTCAGAATGGACGCTCCACTTTGATTCTCAAAGAGGAAATTATCACCTCGGAATCCGGGGAACGAGGGGAAATGTGGGTACTTGAGCCTGCCTGTTCCCCGGACACAGGTTACCCAAAGTGAGGATTCTAGGAAAGACATCACCATCTTTTTGATCTTGCTGGACGACAGATGTTATGTTCAAGGCATTGACAGTTGAAATATGAAAGCCCGTTCAAAGAATTAACTGACTCCAGTCATAGAACACATCAGGAAGTTCCATAGCGAGATGATGCACATGTCATATCGGCGCGGATCCAATTACACCAATACCACAAATTTGCCGGCTGCATGTCTGCGCCTGATGCCGATGGGTTGCAAATCATAGCTACGCTGGTCGATAAATTGAGACATCGTGGTCTTTCGGTTGAAGACGACAATGAAAACCCCAACTCAAATGAAGCTGATTGTCCTGCCTACCTTACACTAGACACAAGATGCTGGTGAAGGCTTCCGCAGCGAGAACCATGCGAAAGGTCTAAGTCTCCACGTAAAATTACATCTGTCCTCTGGAAATTATTTTCGAAACTTTGCTTGCAACTACGATCTCCGTGTGACATCCTGCTAGTTGATCATAAACTGAATCTGTGTCGTCGCAGTCCTCAAACGTTCAGCCTTGCGCAAATTGCCATTAAACTCCAGTTGACCCACAGCCGTACAAGGGATCCGGTATGATGTGCATATAATGCTGACTTGAATGTGATGGATGCGGGGTGAGATGGCAGAAAGAGCCTCAAGATCCGCATGTGTTCTGTTGCGATTTAGAAGATGGCAACATTCAAGGAAGCGCACTGGCAATGATGAACAATTCATCTGATGCCCGGCACAAGATCATCCAGAGCTGACCCGCATCGTAAGAGACGACTTGGACTATGTTCCGATGATAGCACGCAATGAACGCTGCTCTTCATTTGCCTTACACTGGGAAGTTTCTCTTCCACGATCACACTGAATCATGGGGGTTAATCAAGTCCAGTAAGAGTCTTAGCATGGATGATTAGCGCATCTCGCCGTAATTTGAGCTGCTCGGAAAGTCCCGGTCATGCTGACTGTGCGTTGACCTTCAATTTGCTTAGCAAGACTCGCCGTCTGGTTTAGTGGCTTTTAGCACTGTCTCACTAGTCAACGCCTTTCCCCTCACTCTTGTTGCCTCCCCCTTCCGGGGATCTTGAGATCGAAATGCAAGGAGACATGCAGTGAACTGCAGATTCCAAGACAAGACGACCTTGGTCTCTTGTCCTGGCCATTAGAAAATTTTGGCTTTCACTCAATCAACATTCGGTCAACTTTCATGTTTGATGATCGACGTCTTGATTTTGAAAGCTCTTCTGAACAGGGGTCTGCTTGGTAACCATCTTCAGCTTCTTGTGTGCAAGGTCAAGATGAATTCTTCGGATCTCGGCTCTGTATTGCACTTGCTCTGCAAGAATTAGAGCTCTCCAGTCTGGTTTATGCCAAGCTTTAGACTTAAAAGCTCAGACCTGGATGTCTCCTGCTGGTGACATTTAAGCGCGACGCCTGCCATCCCATGGACGGGTAAGCAAGACATGGGTCCGTTCGCCTACCCAGAGCAACACTAGGCGACATCCCAGACCTCGAAAAGGAGAACATAGTTGTTGCTCCGGATCGAACGTCCCAATGTAGTGACTATTCGCTTAAAACCCATCTAAGATGAAACAGCGATTGCCAATTGCCTTATTTCTCATTTGGACAAAACGCCCCCTCAAGTCGGAGAATTTGAAGCCGGCCGTCCTTCGAAACAGCCAAAGATGCTCTTTTTAGGCTTTTGCCATTAGGAGGATCTGACGCAAGTGACATGAGGAGACATGAGAGCTCTGTCTTCAGCCACATGAACGTGCAGCAATCAAATCCCAGATCTCGGGGGCGATCCTTCGTACGTTCTCCTGGTCTAGAACTCGTTGATACAAACTTGGGTTGCGGGGGCTTGTATCCACCACCCGCACCACCCTTAGACGCCGCTTCGATCATCCCGTCGGCGGGGCCCCTCTTCAATGCCCAAGGCCACTTTTTAGACATGAGCAACATCTACCAGACACCCAATCCCCTCACTACTGTTCTGACTTGTTCAGAACCGGAACAGTCAGACCTTCTCGCCATTGAAGCGTCCACTCCGACCAGAGATTTGGGCCATAGGAGCTACCCGAGGTACCCGTCCTGATGACTCTATTTTGAGAGGGTAACCTTGTTGGACCATGATGTTTCGGCATAATTTGTTTGATTTCTGGTCGAAGCCATCGAAGAGGTCCATGGGTTTTGACAAATCCTTGGTCAAGTCATGCGGCCCGCGGTGATCATGCCCAGTAACCTCCAGATATATAAGACGAAGATTTCTCTCGCCAAGATGTTCCTTCCTTTCTCATCATCCCATCACATTCCACCACATACATTCATTCTTCATTACACTGAAGCAAGTCTTCACTTTCGTTCTCGAAACTCAGCTCTTCTTTTACTCATTCACTCACTCAAATCCCAACTACTTCCAATCTTTCAACAGACCACTCAGAGTCATCTTAACACTCTTTCAAAATGAAGGGAACTATTTTCGCTACTGCTCTCATTGCCTTCTCGGCCGGTGCTTTTGCCCACGGCGGAGACTACGACACTCCCACTCAGACCACTCCTTCCGGCGGCCAGTCTGGCGGCAGCCAATCTGGCGGCGGCCTCCCCATCAACATCCCTGGTGTCGGTGGCAGCGGCAGCAGCGGCGGCATCGGCGGCCTCCTTGGAGGCGGCGGCAAGGGTAGCGGCGGTGCCCAGGGCAGCGGTGGCGGCAAGGCTGGTGGCGGTCTCGGCAGTGGCCTCGGTGGACTGCTCGGAGGCGGCGGCAAGGGCACCAGCAGCGGTGGCATTGGAGGCATCCTCGGCGGCGGCGGCAAGGGCAACATCCTCGGCGGCGGCGGTGCTGATGGTGGCATTGGCAGCATCCTCGGCGGCGGCGGCAAGGGCGGCGGCGGCGCTGAGGGCGGCATTGGCGGACTTCTCGGTGGCGGCGGCAAGGCCGGTGGTGATGGCAAGGCCGCCGGTGGCCTTGGTGGTATCATTCCTACTGGTCTCCCTGGTGGCGGCGAGGGCGGAATCGGAGCCATCCTTGGCGGCAGTGATAAGGGCAGTGTGCTTCCCACTGGCATTCTCGGTGGTGGAGGTGCGGGAGGCATTGGTGGGCTTCTCGGTGGTGGCGGCAGCAGCGGCGGCGGCAGCTACGGCGGCGGCGAAAAGGGTGGAATCAATGGCATCCTCCCCACTGGCCTCCCCGCCGGTGGTGCGGGTGGCATTGGTGGCCTCCTCGGAGGTGGTGGTAACGGCGGAGGCAGCGGTGGCATCGGTGCCATCATCCCGACTGCTCTCCCGATCCCGGGCATCGGAGGCGGCAACAAGGCCGGCGGCGACGACGCTCCCTCCACCTTCGAGACCCGTGTCCGCACCACCACTACTAGCGACGATGGCTCCAGCACTGCTGAGCCTGAGACTGCTGAGCCTACCCCGGCTCCCTACTAAGCCATGTGAGGCTTTTCTCTATGTCACAGACAGATTCTTGTACCAAGATTGGTAAACGATAATCTTGTAAACTATGAACATTCTGCCACATCACAATATCCTAAGTTGAAGTTGACTGCGCTCAAACACATTTACAAATAACGACCATCCATGACCGGTACTCCTTCATTGGCTTCTTCTGCGAATTCTAATCCGTTCTCCCCTTGCATACTCCCCTGATCGTCACTCTCCTGATTGTAATCATCTGCGTCCACATATGTGCCACTGCTGTCATCCTGAGATCTGACAGAAAGTGCGAGCAGATGGCGTGTGAGGCTGTTGACACTTGTAAGGTGGGGTTGAGTAGTGTAAGTGTTAGAATCGTGGTTTCTGCCCACTGGCCTTCTCTCTTCCAGAGTGGTCTTTGCATCATCTCGAATTCTCTCGGTGATCTGTTGAAGCAATCGGACTGTCTTCGGGTCGGGGGCCCCAAAGTCCTTGCTCTCGAGAAGCCCTGGAAGACGCCAGTTCGGATAGAGGTTGAAATGAGGCTTCCTCACGGACACCTTGTCCGGATGCATGTCGAAGTAATAATGGCAGAGCTTACAGGTAGGCTTGCTGCTGCCAATGTACTTCCAACTGTTCCAGTACTCCCGAGGATGCTGCAGACCCTGTTCCAACAGGTAGTTGTGGACTAGGATTTCGGCATGGACTCGCGGTCTGAAAGATCGCTTGCTGATTTGCGCGAGGATAATGTCGTTGACGCCGAATCTTTGCATTTCGAGTGCCTTCTCCAAGAAATCAGACTTCTCCTCGTCGTCATCCGCAATCATGTTCTCGACGATCGAGACTGCTGTAACGGATCGAGACTTGGCAATAGGCTTTGGCGCCTGACGGCTTGATGGGATCGAGGTGATCTTGAACGCTTTCAACATGTCCGGAAAGCGATCGTTTGCGTCGACTAGTACATTCGCTGCCTGTCGGAATGACAACAGTCGTCCGAGATAGTGGCGAAGTTCACACCAGGAATCTGAAGAATTGATGGACCCATCTTTGGCGTGGGCTTTGATAGCAACCTCGATCGGACTGCTCTTGATGGCAACAACGCTCTTGATGAGCTTCTCGCAGTCACTCAAAACTATTGAACACGTCAGTCTGATGGTAACAATACTTTGGTATGCTTGCAATGACTTACTCTTATCTTGGACTGCGCCCGAGTCTCGGGGAAAATCTGCCTTCTTCCTAAGCTTATCGAGCTCCGATTTGAGAGCTAGTAACCAGTCAGAAACGGAATGACAAAGGGGGCTCGCCCAGAATAAACCTACTCCCAATGGACTGCCTTCTTTCGCAATCAGCGATGCACTCGTTGAGATACTTGACCAAGTTGTTCAAGTAGTCATTTAAGCGAAGCATGTTGAAGTGCAGGATCTTCCAGAGCACCTGCTTGGTGAGAGGCTTGGGCTTCAGGCTAGCTGGGTTCTTGCCCACCAGAGTCAGAAGACTGTGAATGAAGTCACGAGTCTCGGCCAATTCATCGTCATTTCTCTCGTTGGAAGCGAAGACAAACTTCGTGTGGTCGCTTCCATTAAGAACAGCCAAGGCAGTGACCATCTCACCGCCACGTTTGTTGTCGCATACCTGAGCCAGCTTGTCAACGAAACTATGAAAGGCTTGCTTCTGAGAGGTGAGAGAGTCATTCTCCATGACGGGAGTCTCATTGAAGACCTCCCGACCGCCCCGACAGGCGATCTGGAGAGCATACTCGAGAACAACTGGCTCATAGAAAAGCCGCTGGTGGTCAAGAGCAACGGGCTGCACTGCCAAGCTTGGAGTCTGAGACATGATCGATGTGATTGACGGTAGTTCCAAGACAATGGGGTCAAATAGAGGGTCCCTCGGGATCAGTAGTGTGCAGGAAGATAACGAGAAAAGACCAGAGTTTTTTGGAGAACTGAGCTTTCAAGTAGAATTTCGTCGACAATCCAACAGACGATGATAAGTATGAATAGACCAGGAAGATATCCAGCTCAGACTGAGGCCCGGGCTTTTAAGTCCAAAATCTGTGTCGCTGTTGTAGAAAAGTCCAACACAGCCGACGTCAGACATGTTTCTTTGGGAGTTCTCAAAAGTGGAAAGTCCTCCCGACATTTCGTGTTTTTCCACTTCTGCTGTGGGATCACCAACGTCGATTCTACTCGCATCTCCAGATTTCCACTCCTCAAGACTGCAACTTGGAGGGAACCACTAATTTACCAATGACATACTCCAATTGAAGGGTGCCTAGCTGTCTGGCCCAAAATTCGGCCCAGATTATGCGGTGCAAAGCCACACCGGCTCTGGATACATCACCAACATGGCCGGTCAGGTCGCCATGCAGCACAGCCCGTATCAGCCAACATGGCTGCATATTGACCGGCCAGCAAGCGGTTGGAACGATCTGCGTACTTGGACTCGTTGATTCTGCGACAGCACTGGAGGTTCGCGTCCATTGCCGTCATTCAGGAGTCTGCAATGCGTGCCGGCATGTCGTCATGGCCAACCAGCGTGAGAAACGACACCGAGAAAAAGAAATGTTATACTTTGCTGCCATCCAACACAGATGCAAGCCAGTTCTCCAATCGCCCACTCACACCGTCCAGAGCTCCACGATGTCACCACAGCATGCTAATCAGGCTTTTGATGTGGCGTGGAGTGCTCGGGGTCTGCGTGTCAAGATGCCGAGTCGTCGGCGTGATAGGCAGAAAGCGGCCCAAGAACTCAACTTGGTTGTATCCCCGGTCCTTTTGGAGGCCCCCTTTTTCCATTTATCTCACCGTTAGTTACATTGCGTTGTAGCTAGATCTCTCTGTACCTCTGGTTTGACCAAGATCACGCCTCTGACGTCCCATTAATACACCTACCTTCCGGCCTCCAACATTTCTAGCTGCTGTTAGAGTTCTGACCCCAGCATTACTCGCATACCCGAGAAAACGTCTGACTGCTTCTTTGCTTTGGTTATTGATCGGAATCAAAAGTAGGTGGTCATGGACCGAGGGTTCGACCACATCTTTCGAGCTGGGGCCCAAGATCCTGTCTTGTGGTCGGGTGAAGAGGATGATGAGAGTGATCTCGGGTAAAAGCTGGTCCTGCCTTCATTCGGGGGGCAGAACTGACATCTCTTAGACCCTTTATATACCCATACACCACTCCGGATGATGAGACGGTGAACCCGGTGTCGTTGCACTCCTCAGATATCACCTCAACCTCATTTCTTGGGACTGACGTGTACCCGCGTTTGTAGACGCCGGGGGACACATCCTTTTCAGGAGACAGTGGTTCGGGAGATTTTGAGGAGCCTGTGACGCCTCCTCATCGGGTAGAAAGCCAGCCTGTTCAGGAGAAGACCTATCGCACCAAACGAAGCAAAGGGCCGGTGTTTTGCATCCCTTGCGGCGTTCGCTTCCCCAGGAACACAGAGCTAAAGTATAATTTTCCTTCATTTACATGGTCTCCCAAAGCTGACTGGCTACTCCGTTTTCTCAGCAAACATAACAAAAGACTTCACGACAAACCCAGAATACCTTGCCCGGTTCCAGGGTGCCCCATTCAATTCTTTTCAGACAACAAAAAGATGTATCGACATGTTCGGAGTGCCCATCCAGTGTATTCTGCGAACCCCAAGAATAAGATTCCAAGCGATGGCGGGCCATGTCCGTTTATTGGCTGTGTCAAGAAATGCACCCGTCGCGACAATCTCGTGCGACATATCAGAGAGAAACATCAACACATGAGTAGGGGTAAAGTGGTTCTTGGAAGTTCATAGTTTAATGAGAGTGGAGCTTTTGGTGCATCCATTCGATTCGGATGGACATGCGATGCTGCTTTAGTCTTTTTCTCGATCATATAACATCGACCATTTCAAACCCAATTGCCTCTGCGCGCTGAGCTTCTGCACATGCCATGTCATCGGAGACGTAGAAAGACTCTGCAAATGAGAGATCAATCTTGGGACTTACCTCGTCCTTGGTCTTGTATTCCCCAGATTCTTATCTCTTCATGTGCTAGATCGATGAATCTCTTGTGGGCTCATTAATACTCGACTGTTGTCGCCGTCGACATCGCCGCTTCGTTGGTTGCGAATCAATAATAACGTACTTCGCCCGTGTCCTCGAACCCATACGAGCACAGCCACAGCCTCTTTGAAGCAGCCTGGCACAGGATACCTAGACGATCGTCGCGTTGATGCCTTATTTTTATACATGCTTCTTTGCATTTCAAGGCCTTTGATTTGACAACAATTGGACGGTTGCATTCGTCAGACTGCAAGCGGGTGGCTCAGCTTCCTGGTCCCCTCTAACGGGTTCAAGCTATGGCTGACACTTCAAATCCTACGGCGCATGCCACAAGCATAGAGCCTGACACATTACCTCGCTTTGACTGAGACTTTGCAGCATTACTTTCACTCCAGCATCGGGCCATCTTTGTCTGAACGGCAAAGCTCGTCAGGGCATAATGGTAATGATGCAGATACTGCACCTACGATCGACATCAGAACTTTGCAGCCAGTTTGTACCGGGTCACAGATATTGGAAATCCCGATCTCAGCGGGTTAGGAGTACGCAAAGACTAAGCTTGAGCTTAGATACGGCGCTGGTTGTTGCCCAGGTCTTAATCGGATTTGTCGGAACAGGTTGTCTGATAGTATTGATCTTGATCGGCCATTACATCTTCACCTATGACCCAACAATTGATCCTTTCCGAGGACCGGACGAACGGCGCAAAAGGTCTTCGGTCCCCAATGTAGTAGATGTCGTCGTTTTGAAACGACTGCGAGGGGCTATGTCGCTTCTAGGCTTAAATTTTGAGTGGTTGAACAATCACAATGGCGGAATAAAGATGGAAAAGGCGCTGAATAAGGTGCAATATCTAACATACTCGACATTTTCAATGCTAACAAAAGCCAGCTTGTTCTCAACATGAGTGACATTCAGATTGTAACTGGCCTTGCGATCCTCATCAGTGCCTACCACGGCCTACCTCGGTCCCTGTCCCGATACCACTGGTTGATGATGACATATACTGCGTGAGTCCCAATTGAATGCTATGCACGGCTAGGCGTATCAGCACTAGGCTTACCAATGGTAACAATAGAGCTGGTTTTCAACTGTGACTCACTTAGCTGCTCTATCATATCTACGAAACTTGTACGTGAATGACATGGCAAGCTGTGTGTGGCGGATGGGACTGATGTTCTGCATCATCACCATGCTTGTAGAAGGAACCGTCAAGATGTTGACTTGGTCACCCATGTAGATGTATAACTCGGAGCATGGCTGGTGGGCAGCTTTTGGGCAGAAGATCATTCGCTGAGGCTGCGTCGAGTACATGACGAACAGCCCACTGCAGACCCATGTGCAATGGCATGACAGTGGCGTGCCTGGATGCTTTAGGTAACCACGGAGCATTTAGCAGTGGACTTTGAGGAGTCGGTTCCCCGGATCGACAGGTTCCCCTGCAGGCGTCCCAAGGCGGCTGCTTTCTTTACGGGAGGGGGTTCCGAAGCCAAGTGACAGTTCAGGTAGGACAGAAACATATATATGGCAGCGGTCCCCTTTGGACTACGGATTCAAGAGTTGGAGTATGCATGTCATCGGCATCGATACAGCTTTCAGTTACTGGGAGAAAACACCTTCGAATCATCCCCAACAGCGAGTTCCCGAGCACACCACCAGTGCAAACACGAATCCTACGATACGTTGAGCCGATGCTAGCCCCTCTACTTCTTCCATGTCAGCATGGCCGATTCACAAGAGACACGAACAGCATGGATCATAAGAAGGAAGGCAATATGGTTTGAAGCACAAAAGAGGACAGCTGGTCGAGGGCCTCAACAGAAAAATAGGGGTTATGGAGCCCGCTAAGACCAACACGAGGGAGCAGCAAAAGTTTGCTGCAACACATGACGGCCGGGCTGGTCTCAAAAACAACGTGGCGGTTGGAGATGAACTCGACGGAGAAAAGACAGCAGGAGGTAAGAAATGAGCGGTAAGTGGAAAAGGCGTGGGAGAATTGGCAGCATGACCCAAGGGATTTTTCATCCATGTTCCGGTGCAGGTGATGTCCCCCACTGTCACTGTACTGCGTACAGGCGGTGCAGTGGAGGGCCCCGGATCTGTGAGCAGCCCACGGCTCACCCCACTGGAACCCAGCTCCCGGATTCAATTGGGAGCTTCCCATTGGGGCGGGTAAAGTGCTGGATAAATAGAGACAGGACGCTAAAGCCGGGCCAGTGCCGTTGCGCACCTATCCAGGCTATCCTGTCGGGCCCGGGGTGGCACCTTCCCACCTTCTAGGTAGGTACCACCGTAGGTACCCACGTACCTTCCCAGCAGTGGCAGTGGTGCCCCTCCTTCCCTACCTATGACGCGCCGCTCCAAAAAGTTCACGAGACATTAGACAAGCAACAACGTGGGAGAGAGAAGGAGCTCCCTGGCAGCTTCTTTCCTTCTTTCCAGGTGCAGTTGCCAGTTGCAGTTGGCATCCGCACCTGCCTCCCCCGCCACCCCGCCGCGGCGATAGCTCCTTCCCTCCTCCAAGCCGGCGGAAAGAAGGTGCACCTGCCTGGTCCATGTCCACGATGCGACAGGCAAGTGCAAGAGTCGAGACCGGGCGACCGCCGCTTAGCATGGCAGAGTTTGGGAAAGAGGCAGGGAGGAAGGTCCGGCGCATGGATAATGTCGTCGATGCAAATTGGAGCATCCCTCACCTCAACACTATCTATCAGCAGCACAAGTCAAGCCAACACCGACACGACACCGACGCCAACGACGGGACACCACCACGCCGGCTGCCGACCGACCGACATCCAATATTGCACCAATTTTTGTTGTTTTCCACTCCCTTTACCCCGCCAGATCCCATCCCATCCATCCCGGCGACCAACCTGCTACGTCCGCCACTCGTCTCCATCTCCAGCAGATTCCCCATTTCTATTCCAGTCCATCGTCCACTCCGCCATCCCCTCCAAACTCCCCGTCCAGTCCGATCCCAGTCAGCAGGCGTCGCGAAGCGGGCCAGGGCCGGTGTCATAGCTATTTAATCCATTGCGCGCCGGGCCACCATCTGGACAGCTGTGCCGTGCTCCTCTCTTCTTCTCCTTCAACATTCATCTTCTGTGTCTCCTCTCTGTGCTTCCCTTACGATACCCCTCCCGTTCTTCGGATTGTGTGACCTTTGCGACGAACTATCTACTTAGCTTCTCCCCTCGGTGAAACGACACCCGACCCCTCCAAAACCACAAACTCAGATCCCCAACGACAACTCCTCCCCGCACAACCGTCACAATGGCCGGCACCGAAGGCAAGAGCGTGAGTTCCCCCTTGGCGACAGCCTCGGCCTCCAAGACCAGAGGAACTGACCTTTCCAGAACCTTTCCTTCATTCTCAACAAGCCCCACGACGTCGAGTTCGCTGAGCGCCCCGTCCCCAAGCTCTCCGACCCCCACGATGTTCTCGTCGCCGTCAACTACACCGGTATCTGCGGCTCCGACGTCCACTACTGGGAGCACGGTGCCATTGGCCACTTTGTCGTCAAGGACCCCATGGTCCTTGGCCACGAGTCCGCTGGTACCGTCGTCCAGGTTGGTGACGCCGTGAAGACCCTCAAGGCTGGCGACCGCATCGCCCTCGAGCCCGGCTACCCCTGCCGCCGCTGCGAGAACTGCCTGGCCGGCCGCTACAACCTGTGCCCCGAGATGCGCTTCGCCGCTACCCCGCCCTACCACGGCACCCTGACTGGATTCTGGACCGCCCCCTCCGACTTCTGCTTCAAGCTTCCCGACAATGTCTCCCTGCAGGAGGGCGCTCTCATTGAGCCCCTCGCTGTCGCCGTTCACATTACCAAGCAGGCCGACATCAGACCCGGCGCCAGCGTTGTCGTGATGGGTGCTGGACCCGTCGGTCTGCTCTGCGCTGCCGTCGCAAAGGCATTCGGCGCCACCAAGGTCGTCAGTGTTGACATTGTCCAGTCCAAGCTGGACTTCGCCAAGGACTTCGCTTCCACCCACACCTATCTCTCCCAGCGCGTCTCCGCCGAGGAGAACGCCAAGGCTTTGATCAAGCAGTGTGAACTCGGTGCTGGCGCCGACGTTGTCATCGACGCCAGCGGTGCTGAGCCCTCCATCCAGACCTCTCTGCACGTTGTCAAGATGGGCGGCAACTACGTCCAGGGCGGTATGGGTAAGGCCGACATCACCTTCCCCATCATGGCCTTGTGCTTGAAGGAGGTTACCGCTCGTGGCAGCTTCCGCTACGGCCCTGGTGACTACAAGCTTGCCATTGACCTTGTCGCCAACGGCAGCGTCAACGTCAAGAAGCTCATCACCGGCATTGTCAGCTTCAAGCATGCTGAGGAGGCTTTCAAGAAGGTCAAGGAGGGCGAGGTCATCAAGATCCTCATCGCTGGCCCCAACGAGAAGGTCGAGAGCGAGCTCAGCACATCTGTCGATCCCAAGAAGGCCGCCGCGAGCGGTGGACAGGGCGGATGCTGCTGAAGATGATATGAAACAAAAGTAACGGCGGATTCGGCGTGCGGAAGACGAAAAGTGGGCGTATGGGCGGTTGGCGATCTATTTCACGGCGCATGCAGCATGTTGGGTCTGACTGAGGGGCACGTAACTGGCATATATGATTCAAATGACGATTTATTCTTCTCTCCCACCCTGTCCACAACGGCAATGCCAACGCTCATCATGAACCAGACTGGTCACTCAGCGCCTACAGTCGGGCGTGGTACGACAATCTACGCCCGACATAGCTAGCGTCGGCTGATGAAACGCACAGCACCAAAAGTTCTCGGCCGGGCAAGCAGGCATGCCAGGTTGCAAGACTTCAACGAGGCTGTCGATGCCACAGCCCATGTCGACTCTAGATAACGGATACTGGCATACCACTTGCAACGGCGAAGCGACACTGGGTACTCACTATCTCGAGCCCCATTTCCCCGTACCAGCTAGTGCCCAAAAGACTCAAAAGAAACGAGAAACTGCGCAAGACTCCGCACTCCCGTTCAGCTGAAGACGCCACACCAGACTAACGGCCACAAGCATCAACTCCAGCTCCCGAACCGGCCTAGCTCGGCGCCCCGGGTCCCACTCATTCCGCCCTCTGCCCCCGGTCCCCGCGGAATATGTCTGATATTTCCCAACATGGCCGGCTCTAGCTGGCGTCTTAGACACGAACATCGCGAGTCACAGCACAACATCGCTCTCGCGGACGACTCATCAGCGGGACACCATCCAGCGCGTACATGTGCAATGAGAAGACCTACCGGCACCGCAGCCCTGCCAAGATGAACCATGTCAAGCCACGCAGAAGCTGAACAACCCCTCCCCTGACCGTTTCTAGCGCTTCAGCCCACAGTTGGGCATTCTCCTTGACGAGCACCACAAAACAAGCCTCTGTCTGCCTGTAGATCTGAGAGCCTCGCGCGGAGGTTAACTCTTTGCAAGCGGCTAAGGAAGGACCCTGCAGGAGCGCCATCAGGCACCCCAGAGAACACGAGCGATAACGGACGGCTTCATTGGGCGTCGACAGATGAGATGGCGTCCCCTCCCTTGACTCGTCTCAAGCCTTCATTCCTCCAAGATCCTCAGCCCATCTCGGCCCATAAGTATGCTCAAACCGCCCAGTCATGGCGTACTCGCATCTGTTAACCCTCAACTCTTCCTCCACACCAGATCGTGATTCCGTAGGCCCTCATCGAGTCGTGTCATCAACCTCCAGACATACACCGCAGCCGCCATCGTGATGGAAAGCACTCAACAGCCTCACCCGCAGCCGCAGGCTCAAGCGGCACCGCAGCAGCATCATGCACCACAGCAGCATCATGTTTCGTCCTCTGACACAGCCATCATCACGACCCCGGTATGGTTGACCGTCATCCGCGGGTTCCAATTCTTCTTTGCCATCATCATCCTCGGCCTCGCAGCGGCCATCATCCACTGGGTCTACATGGACGAACTCGGTCTCGCCGTAGCAATCGTACGTCCTCATCCCCCACTTACACATCCCCACTCAACTAACACAAACCCCCAAGTCTCTCTTCACGTGGATCATCGTCGTCTACTCCCTCTTCACAGAAAAGATCCCCGGCCTCCGCAAGGCGTACCAGATCTACGCCGTCCTCGCCCTGGACCTCTTCCTCTGCATCCTCTGGCTGAGCACCATGGGCGCCGCCGCCGCCCGCCGGAGCACCTTCGTCGTCCCCGTCAACGCGTCCTGCTCCTCGGACGGCTCCGCCGTCAACTCGGGCGTCTGCACCGTCGTCAAGCGCTACATCGTCATGGGCAACGGCACCCTCGCCATGCTCTCCGCCATTGCGGGTCTCTCCGCGCTTGAGCTGATCCTCTTCCTGGTCACCTTCATCTGGACGCTCGTCACGTTCCTCAAGTGGCGCAAGACGAATGCTCCGGCGGCCGCGGCGGGTGCTAGCCAGGGCGAGATCCAGATGGAGACGAAGCAGCCTCTGTACTCCCAAACGACGTACACCCAGGTCCCACAGCAGCAGCAGCAAGTTCCTCAGCAGCAGCAGCAGCAAGTTCCTCAGCAGCAGCAGCAGCAGTATTACCCTCCTCAACAACAGCAGCAATACCAGCAGCCCCCTCAGCAGTATCAACAGCCCCCTCAGCAGTACCAGCAGCAGCCGCAGCAGCCGTACCAGGAGATGCCGGCCCAGGGGTACGAGCAGCAGCAGCAGCCGCAGCAGTACCAGCAGCAACCTCCGTATAACCCCTCTCCCGTCTCGGCGCCAGGGTCCCCGCCGCCCCAGGGACAGAACTACCCCTATCCTCCCCAGCCCCAGGAGCTGCGCTAGACACTCCATGTAACAAGACCAAAAGAATGATGTGATGGATTATGTTGTGAAGGACGGGATGGATATTAATACCTTTTTAATCAATGATACCTCAACTCTATCTCTCAATTAAGCATGCCCAAATAACGTGTCTCAATCTTGGTCCCCTCGCCCGCGCCCGTGACCGCAATCTCAACCACCTCGCCGGGCACAATGTCCACCAGGTTATCCCCAAACACCACCGCGTCGTCTTCGCACTCCAACGCCACGCCCTTGACGGGCACCTCGGCGCTGACCTTGACCACGCCCCCGTCCACCACCGCCTTAAGCGCCTTCGGCTTCTGCAGGTGGAGGTACTTGAGCGGCTCAGGCCAGTTCACGTACCTCGCGACCTGCTTTCCGTCCTGGACGAGGTACGCCGCAACAACCGTCCTGGCCTCGTCGCCCTTCTGCCGCGCGGGGACCTTGAACGCCGCGATCTCGGTCGACCTGTTCTCCGGCAGGACGACACCCCCCGCGACGATTTCAGAGTACGTCTCCTCGGCCGTCTCGACGTCCCACGCCTTCACCAGGCAGTCCACCGTCAGATCCGCCAGCTGCAGGTTCGACCCCCAGATCTCAATCTGGTGCGTCACCTCGACGTCGACGCGCGTGTACTTGTCCCTTGCGTGGCGGTGCTCGCGGCGCGTGATGCCGACGGACAGCGGCGCCATCTCGCGCTTGACCGTGAAGTACGCGTGCTTGGGGCGGAGGTAGTAGTCGCAGATGGCCCACGACGTCACGGGCCAGCAGTCGTTGATCTGCCAGACGAGGGCGCCGCCGCAGTACTCGCGGCCGGGGCCCTTCCACTGGCGCTTCCACAGGCGGTACGCGGAGGCGAGGCACTCGGCCTGCATCAGCTGCGTGCAGTAGACGAAGTGCTCGAGCGGGTCCGGGGCGTAGCGGAAGTTCTCGACGAGGTACAAGGCGATGCGCCGCTCGTGGCCATCGGCCTTGTTGTGGAAGTCGATGGTGGAGGACTGCGGGTAGCGGTCTGGGTCGTCGCGGCCGCGGGGGAGGAAGGCGTCGATGGTCTTGACGGAAGGGAAGGCCTCCATGCCGAATTCGGACACGAAGCGGCCGACGAGCTTGTCGAAGTTTTGGTACTTTTCCTGGGTGCCGTGCCAGACGTTCCACTGGTGCAGGTCGCCGGCCGTCGGGTCGCGCGTGTTGTCGCCGGACCAGGGGGAGCCGAAGTGGTAGTAGACGTCCGGGATGAGGTCCTTGCAGGCGTCGACGAGGATCTTTTCGTAGATGTAGCGCGCGGGGAAGTCGGTCTTGAGCCAGTTGTCGGGGTCCCTGTCGGCGAGGTCGTAGGTGAGGTTCTCGCTCTCGGCGTACTGGTAGTCCTCGTTGTTGCCGGCCCAGATGACGATGGAGGGGTGGTGGCGGAGCATCTTGACGTTCTCGCGGGCCTCGCGGTCGATGGACTGCAGGAGGGCCGGCCAGGTGGGGTAGTTGCCGCAGCCGAACATGAAGTCCTGCCAGACGAGGATGCCGAGCTCGTCGCAGGCGTCGTAGAAGGCCTGCTCCTCGTAGATGCCGCCGCCCCAGACGCGGACCATGAGCTGGTTGCCGTCGGCGAGGAGGCGGACCCAGTCGCGGTAGCGGTCTGCGGAGATGCGGGGGATGAAGTTGTCGGCGGGGATCCAGTCGCTGCCGCCGCAGAAGATGGGGGTGTTGTTGACCTGGAAGAAGAAGGAGGTGCCGGGCTGCTCCTTGACGGGGCGCTGGACAAGCTCGAGCTTGCGGATGCCCATCTTCTTGGAGAGCGAGTCGACTTCGGCGGCGGAGGAGGTGAGGAGGGTCGCGGTGACGGTGTAGAGGGGCTGCGCGCCGTAGCGGACGGGGTACCACAGCGCCGGGTCCTGGATGTGGAAGGTGGCGGCGACGTCGGCGTCGGGCTGGGCGTCGACGGTCTCGGAGGCGACGGGCTTGTCGTTGAGGGAGACGTCGAAGCGGACCTTGGAGGCCTTGCCCTCTGTCGTGGCGTGGGCGACGACTTTGGCGGACTTGAGGGACGGGTCGACGGTTGTCTCGAAGTAGAGGTCGGAGAGGCGGGAGGCGTACACTTCGAGATTGATGGGCCGCCAGGGGCCGCATGTCAGGAGCGTCGGGCCCCAGTCCCAGCCCTGGGTTGGTGTTAGTGAGGATCTCATGAGGGAGAGGTAGAATGAGGCGTACCCAGTGATATTGAGCTTTGCGGACCGCCAGCCGCGAGTTGTCGCCGTTCCAACAGCCCCATTTGTGGTCGGGATACTTCTCCACGAGCTTCCATCCGCGGAGGTAGGCGCTGTCAAAGGTGATTTCAAGCTCATTCTCACCACCGTCCTTTTTGAGCACGGAGGTGACGTCGATGCGCTCGGGGGTGAACATGTTGTCCGACTCAAGAATGGTCTCGCCGTTCAGCACGACGGTGGCAAAGGTATCCAGACCGTCAAAGGCCAGCACGGCCTTGGCACTCTCCGGGACGGCGTCCGGGGAGGCGAAGGTGGTGCGGTACAGCCATTGGGCCTCGCCGATCCACTGGACGTCGAGCT
This sequence comes from Colletotrichum viniferum, assembly GCA_020226115.1. Lineage (NCBI taxonomy): Eukaryota > Fungi > Ascomycota > Sordariomycetes > Glomerellales > Glomerellaceae > Colletotrichum > Colletotrichum viniferum. The sequence continues at coordinate 43,952 of JAGFBE010000055.1, forward strand.
CGTTCTTGCCGATGAAGGGGTCGGGGATGACGCCGTGGTGGATGAGGTCGAGGTGGACGTTTGTAGGGAACTGGCTGACGGGGAGGAGTTTGGCGTCTTGCTTGTCGGCCTGCTTGAAGTGCCAGTTCTTGTCGATGGGCGTCACGCTCCGGGGGGCTGCCATTGTGCTTTGGGACGTGTTAGCTGCGCTGGAGCGGTGTGGCAGGCTCGCGTGGAGGCGCATTGCGAAAGGACTAGGGGGCCGTAGAATGCCAATTGAGGGTATAAGAGAGCTGCCACTCACGAGGTAGATGCTGGGCGGTGGACTGCTTAAGAGGACGGCGGATGACGAGACGATGTCGGATGGATGCGCACCGGGCGTCGTGCCCCGCGGAGGATGGCGGGGTCGCTGGGGGAAGCTGGGAACGACGACGGGGGTGTCTTCCAGGGGTGAGGGGCAGGTCCCAATTGCTCAATGAGATGGCAAGACAAAGTGCCACTTGAGCAAACACTCGCAAGAATAATCCGAGGTGTGATGGACTGAGGACGACGTCAATATCGAGTCTCCAAATTATGAGTACTAGTAGCTCAGACACGAAGTAACCTGCTCGTCTGAAAGTGAAGCAGTAGCCCGGAGGAGACGCCGTCTTCATATACTCCCGCGAACACGGTCTCTCCACCTCGTCAGCTCACTTCCAAGACCACCCGCCGGCCGAGGCGCCCAGGATGGAGGGTCACCATTGCATTCAACTTCAGGGATCAGGACGTGTTTCTCAGTCTGAACGACGGGACGACACCCGCCGAGATGCATCTCCCTGGCCCTGTTCCCCCACACCGTCCCCCTCCACTGCGAAGGTAGACTCGCCGAGCGGAGAATGAGGGACGCCTCTTTTCTCCAAGCTGGAGGCGTGGGAGTGTTACATCCCTTGGGTAGAGGTGCGCCTGGGGGCTGCATTCACGAGCAAGCCATGAAGACCGCGGGCACAACAACTGGTGACCTTTTGCGCATCGTACATAACCCAACTTCATGATGTTTAATGCCCGGCTTCTCATGAACTGCCTTGGCTCTGACTTCCAACACGAATCGAAGGAAATGCGGCAAGTCATCCCATTCGATAACCACCGCGCTGGATCCAACATCTCACCATCGGGAATATAAATCACCACCGACAGTGGAGAAAGTCGTCCATTACCCCAAAAGCCATCCCCAACTCCATCCCCAAACCCCTGCTCACCTCGGTGGGGTCCCATCACGGAGGGACGCCTTCCGTTTTCCTGTTCGGGGCATGGGCTCCATTAAACTCTCCGACGTGATCGCATGCCTTTCAGCGTCCCTGAAGTTGCAGCCTCATAACAACTTACATCGAGGCTTTCCTCCTGCCGTCCGCTTTCTCAGAACTCAAATCATTGGAGATGCGTGCTTCCTTGGTTCGTAGTACCACTCTGCACCTCGCCGTTTCAGTTGTCTGGTTTTGTGGATATCTGCCACCGTCACAACCACTGGCGCAGAGGCATTCCCGCCGCACATGAAGATTGGGATCACCTTCCCTTCGATCCTGGAGGCCGACACTCCGTCTGTTTACATGTTCGGCCTGATTACTGATGCGAAGCAAGTCGTTTACAAGACTCATACGTAAGTTGAATCACCATCTGGTTCAGTCATGCCACCGACCTCGTCTACGGGTGAATGTGTGTCATTATTGTATGTAGCTGTAAACAGGTGTATGTGTGCGGCCGGCCCCGACATGGGAACGAGGTATCTATCCCGAAACGCCAGCTCAACTCGGTTCATGAAGCGAGATCCGCCGCCTTCACCAGTCGTCAGGTATATCAGATCCCAGCAACATCTCGTCGTTCGAGCCCCTTCATCACGGCCCGGCAGAAAGTAGCAACACAATCTTCCAGAAACTCCTCGCAAACTCCAAAGCCCACAAAAGAAAAACATATCCATACGAGGTCTGTTGTTCCCCCCTCCATCAGAAAGCGCCGGGCGTGTTTGCAGTCGACCGGCATCAGCAGCACTTCCCGCCTCCGCGTCGGTTGGAAAGCGTAAAGACCTCTTCCCACTCCCGCAGCCCCCAGTTCGCGCCGCTGCGGGTGTTCCGCCTGCCTCTCCGTCTCCGCACGGTGCCGGCATCGTCGAGCGTCGCGCCGGTCATGGAACTCTTGATACTCGCCCCGTCGCTGGCGCCCGCGTTCCAGCCCCCGCCGTAGCCGTCGCCGTACTGGATGCCGCTCATCGGATCGTCCGGATCAATGTCGCCCAGCTCGATCTTGGTCAGAATCATGCGCGCCAGCCTCGCAAAGATCTCGTCCACGTTCTCGCCGTTGAATGCGCTCGCCTCCATCACCACGGGGATCCCGACCTTGCTCGCCCACTGGTTCGCGTCGGAGTTGCTGACCTCGCGGCCCTCGGGGGCTTCCGACGCTTTTTGCTGCGTGCCGAGCGTCGGTAGGCTGGTGCCGGCGGAGCCGTTTGTGAAGTAGGACATGGAGCCGACGCTGCTCGGCGTTGGCGGGGGCAGGCTCGTGTCGATGAGGGGGTCGGAGGCGAGATCGAGCTTGTTGCCGACGAGCAGACAAGACAGATTCGGCGACGCTAGGGCGCGGGCATCGTTGAGGAAGGGCTGCAGCCCGCGGAAGCTGGTGTGGGATGTTACGTCGTAGACGAGGATAGCGCCGGCGGCGCCTCGATAGTATGATCGCGAGACGGAGCGGAATCGTTCGGTGCCGGCAGTGTCCCAGAGCTGTCGCCGCCGTCGTTAGCTTTCCTTCCTTCTCTCGCTGTTCTGATGTCAAAAGTTGCGTCGCGCGTACCTGCAGCTTTATGCGTTTCCGCCGGGATCCGGTGCCGACCTTGATGATCTTGCTCGCGAACTCGACACCGATAGTCTGGGACGATAAGACCCGCCACTCGTTCTTAACGAAGCGGTGCAGCAGGCAGGATCTGTATGCGCAGAGACAACGTCAGCCATGTCTCGACTCCGGTATGATTCATCGCAGGTGCTCGCGTGGTGTCCTGGGCGTCACTCACTTTCCCGTTCCGCTAGGTCCCAAGAGGATGATCTTGGCGAGGTAATCGTACATGCTCCCCAGCTCCTGCGCATCCCGTCAGCATATCTGGTCCCTTTTTGGACATCGAATCGAGGTGTCGGAAAATCCTGACCTGCTGGCCAGCGGTGCCGTCGCTTTCTTCGCTGGCGGCGCTGGAGCGACGCGGTCTCGTCATAGTGGCGGTGCGGAATGTTGTGTTGCGGTGATCGGATCGGAAAAGTCGGGCAACGGACGGCGCTGCGATAAAGACGGATCGTGGGCGTTTGTTGGTAAGCAACAGCGAAAAATGAGCAAGGAACCGCGACTGCAGAAAAAGACAAGACTCGAGCAAAAGAAAAAAAAACCAAAAATCGTAAGGCGGCGGCCTCTGGCTGGGCGCGACGTTGAGGTCGCAGCGAGCAGTTTGGACCTGCGTTTCGTATCGTGTCGGGCAAGGGAGACGGACTGATTGAGGTGATTGATGTACAGTGCTGGTTGATGCAGCAAAGAGGGAGAAGGTCACTGCAGCGTAAGGCAAGGTAAGGTATTCTTGGAAACAAGCCCCCCAGCAAGGGCGATGAGCAACACAATGACGGAAGACGCACCAGGCGACCAAGCAGAGCAGCGCAAAGCACAAGGACCAGGACCCAGAACCCAGAACCCAGAACCCAGGACCCAGGACCTTGAACGGTGCTTGCACTCGTCCTGTGTGACATGGGATGGCCGCCAAACCACGCACTTTCCGTCCTTCACAGGCTCAGAGCAGCACCACACTGCAGCAGCACCACCTGGACCGCCTGCTGAGTCCACTGAGTGTGGTCCACGTCGATACGCGGGAGGCTCGAGCGCCGGGCCTTTTTTTTTCTTCCCTCTTTTGTTATTAGAAGGTGGGTGGGCAGCCACACGCGTGGCTCCGATAAGACACCCTCCCAGGTACGTATCGTCTTATCAGTGGGATGGAAAGAACAGGCGGGTACGAATACGTACCGCAATGGGCAGCCATTCATTCATCACACTCACTGACAGCAGCCGCCAAGGCACACCCAGTCCTCCCATAGCACCTGAGCAGGGGCCCACAGCTCACCGCAGTCGCACACCGAGGCCCCGTACCGAGGCTTGACATCACCGGACTACCGAGCTTCAGGGGACCGGCTGTAAGCTCACGCCTCCCGCATCAACGACGAGCATTCATCCACTCCTGATTTATGCGACGAAAGAAACAAGTTTAACTTTTTGTAAAAACATTTAAGCATCATGAAGATTGACGGCCGTACTTTTATCATTTCAGGCGGGTGAGCAAGGCGTCCCTGTTATCTTCATTGACACCGTGTTATCCCTGATCACATGCCAAACACCAACATCATCAACTCATGCTGACTTGCATCCAATAACAGAGCCTCCGGCTTAGGTCAGGCCTGCGTGGAGGAAATATGCAGAAGCGGTGGCAATGTCTCCATCTTGGACATGAATGAGGACCTGGGCAACGAGCTGGTCGCCAAGCTGGGCTCTTCCGCCAAGTTCTTTGTCTGCGATGTTCTCGACACCAAGAGCATCGAGGCCGCTGTCCAAGGCACCGCCGACTGGGTGAAGCAAACCGGCAAGCCAGTGGGCGGCGTCATCCCGGCCGCTGGCGTAGGAAACCCGGCAACGGTATGCCCAGTCTCTTCATCTCGACTATGACCCTACTACTAACCACCTCCAGATCCTCGACCGCGACGGCAACCCCTTCAGCCTCGGCCAGTGGGACTTTGTCCTCAACATCAACCTCCGCGGAACCATCGACCTCGCCCGCCAGGCCCTCGCCCTCATGGCCAAGAACGAGCCTTCCGCGCCGGATGGCGAGCGGGGTGTTGTCATCATGGTCGCCTCGTCCGCCGCCTTTGACGGGCAGAAGGGCCAGGTCGCCTATGCCGCCAGCAAGGGTGCCGTCACTGCCATGACCCTCCCCATGACGAGAGACCTTGCACGCTTCGGTATCCGTGTCGTGACAATCGCCCCGAGTCTGTTCGAGTCCCGCATGACTGCCGTCATGGGCAAGAAGGTCCGCGCTAGCCTGGAGAAGGCTATGGAGTTCCCCGTCAGAGCTGGCAAGCCCGAGGAGTTCGCGGCGCTGGCGAAGCATGCTATTGAGAATGTGATGCTCAATGGCACGGTGCTGCGGCTAGACGGAGGTATGAGGATGCCGAGTAAGATGTGAGATAGTAGTTAGCAGTTTAAAAGAAGAGTTTTTCTATCCGGGTGAATCCTTCGAGCTACGCAGGCGCATAACTATTATTTTAGGTCTAATAGTTTATCGCATGTAAGCGATTTTGTCGTCCATATTGTCATCTATGCCTACTACCCGCCCGGATAGCAAAACTCTAGAACCCGAAAAATATTGGACAGAGCTTGACAAATATTCGAATCACCAGGCAGATTGGCCAGGCACGGCATCGGTAGCTATTCGATTGGCAAACTATTGTACACGTTTCTGAGGAGCACTGTCATATCCCAGTTCCATCTCCGTCCCGGCACGTCTCAATCCTGTTGAAATACGCGAACGTACTCGGAGATCGCAGGCCAAGGCACCCCTTTTCCTTCTCGAACCTCTTCGAAATCACCAGAGTCGTCCTTCATAGGTGTGAATCGGTGTGCTTGACTGCGATTCACGGCCAGGAAGTAAACACTCTCGAGACTAGGGCACATCCGGAAGAGCGCCTTGGCGTTCTCACCCTGGTCCTCTTTCGCGTCGTGATTTTCCTGGGCCAGCTCATAAGCCTCCCAATAATGATCGCTGCCGCATGCTTCGTATATCTCAACCCCGTCATTGTCGGCCTCCTCCCCAGCGTTGCAGAGCTCGCAGTTAGCTGACAGATCATCTTGAATATCATCCACATTCAAGTCGTCTGGGTGGACTAGGTCCGTGAGTGCCAGAACCTTGAGTTGTCGAAATGGCTCGAAGATTGGGACCAACTCCTGTGATTCTCCGAATTAGCTCTATGACTGTGGAAATACAGGAGTTCGGACAGAATAAGGGCAAAGAAAGAAGACAACATGACGAAATGAAAAAAAACCTACTGAGATCATAAGCTCGTGGTCAATATTCCCGCTGAGTATCAGCTTGGTGACGTCTGGGAAGAAGTCATGAATTTCAGAGACATGTTCGAATTGCCAGCGTGCCTTTCGAAGGCTGATGGTCTTCAGATTGAGCGATGACAAGCAGACCAATTCCTTCAGAGAAAGGAGGGGTGATTGGTACCCGACGTCCAGGTGGAGAGCGTCCAATTCAGGAAAGGCCTTTGGCATGAAGAGGACGCCTGGCGTCATCCAGCACAGATCGAATCCGTATTGTATTTTCTTGACGACCGGCAGCACAACGTGTTGCCTGAGAAGCTCAACTCCTAGGCAGCGGCTGAAATCACGATCATGGAGTAGGTTGAGGCACAAGTCGTTGAGACGGGGCATGTGACTTAGAAGTCTTGCAAGACTGATGTACGTTTCCGGCTTCCATTCACGGTTGGTTTCGCTGAAGAGGTTGATTTCCAGGTGCCTAAGTAGAGTCAGCGTTGTTCAAGTGGCCTGTCGTCTTCATTATGTAGGGCAAGCATTTCAGAGAAGACGGGGCATTAGGCGAAAGGTCGGGACTGACTGAACAATATGCAGGATTCTGTTGCCCTCGATAGACTGGATTTTGGACAGGAACTCGTGGTACGGGGCACGAATCTGCATGGTCGTGAAGATGAATGGTATGCACATCTCGCGAAGGAACTTGGTGACGAGAGAAAGCCGGACGACATGGCGTTTCTTTCTCGAGATTTGCTCCCTGGTTCCCATGCAGTGATTGATGATCTCGAGGACAAGCTCTCTCGGGAGAGTGACAAGGTAGGTCCTCGAGTGGAAGGCAGGAGCGGCAAGAGGTCGGTCTGGTTCTCCGACACAAGCGCTGCCAACGCTTGTGTTGGCCGACTCCTTGGCGATGTCCATCGGAATCGTAGACGGCTGAGATTTATTGCGCAGGCGTGCCGGGCGTTCGGTGTTCCGGAGGCAGAGGGGCTGGGTAGGTAGGAGGAAAGGTCCTGGAGAACGGAAAGAAGAAGAGATTGGTTTGTGTGGTAAGCACTATGCGAAAGGTAAAGTGAGGTAGGTTCGTTTGTTCAAGGTGAGAAGGTGCGAGAGCCTATGAGCCCTTGCAGCTGAAGTTTTGGAAGGTACGCACCTGCCTTGAGCTTGCCCCTTCGCTCCTTCTCAATCAGAACGACAACGACAGTCCTCGGAGCCTGTCCTCGTCTCAAATATTGGTGGCCACTTTAGAAAGGGAGAAAACAAGCAAAACGACTGGGGAAAAAAGGGCCTACGCAAGGAGCAAAGTGTTACAGCTTGATAACTCGCTAGGATAAGAATAAGATATCAGACATTCCTAGTAGTTTGCGTTTCAAGAGGACTCCACCAGCGGAGGCTCATGGAGCCTATACCAGCGCGAATACAAACCGTCAGGCATGTCGAGGAGAAAAAGTATCATGAGCTATTGCCAGATTGTCAAGCTAGTGTACATGCTTTTTGTTGGTGCATTTCACATCGCTCCACTTGACGTTCTTCCGAACATCTTACTCCCCCCTCAACTCTTCTGAAATCTCCGGCCAGTCCGCAAACACAACGCACTGGGATCGGACAAACATGCCAGCATCATCTCTCACAGGCGTATAGCGTGAGGCATGGAACCTTGTGATCTGGAAGTATAAGACTTCTAGCTCTGGGCACTCCCCAAGGATTTCCCTCATGTTCTCGTCCTGGTCCTCGGCCAAGGGGTGCCAAAATCGAGCCATATTAAGGGCTGGTGATGAATCAGTATTTTCCACATCAATGTGCATTTCATTCAAAGTTAGATGGTTGGGCGAATGACCGGGCACGCACTGGACGACTTCGAGAACACGGCTGTCCTCGAGAACTTGAATGTGGCCAAGAAGTTCGTGTTGGCCAGTGCGAAGCTTCAAGGTCCTGAAGAGCGTTGGGATGCACATCTCGCGAAGGCTCTTGTCCACAAGAGAAAGCTGTGAAACGGTGATGGTTCTGTTCATTGTGATGGTGTTTCTGAGCGGTCGTGGAGGTACGCAGAGCTTGATGATTTCGAGGATGAGCTCTCGTGGGAGGGTGACGAGGTAGGTCTTGGCCGGGGTAGGAACGGCTTGAGGCAGATTTGGTCCTCTGGCAACAGCGCCACTTTCAGCAGCGCCTGCGGTGAGAGACTTCACCTCGGCGGCCATCACGATTGTGGCCGAGCAGGGGTGCGGATCGGATGGGGGCGCTCTGTTGCGCAGCCGGTTGTCGTTTGGCAGGTGGTCGGGATGGAACAGGCAAATTCTTCTCTTGATTTTCAGGCGTATGGGAAGTGGAAGTAGGTAGGGTTTGGTCAAAATCAGGCAGACTTTGCGGCAGAGGTGAAGTGAGCTTCCATGTCAAAGGGGAAAGAACGTCGTGGGGACCCACCCTTGCAGTTGCAACAATGCCCTCCATTTCAGCAGGCGCGTCCCTCGGGCTTGCTCCTGTCTCGGCTGATCGCTCGGAGAGCAAGATTCATTGCATGCCTAGTTTCAACCCAAGACACGTGAATTGTAGAAAATTTCAACAGCCTTTCTAGCATCATTCAAGAATGGACAGGTGCGTTCGTCAGATGTGTGCGAGTTTGCCTATGGGAGCTGTCTGACTAGACTACCGTTTGGTATTTCTTTAGAAGAGACCGACTATTAACCTTGCTGAGCTTGGTAACACCTGGGAAGAGGTCGTAAATCTCGTCGAAGTCTTTCGCTTGCCAACCAGAGTTGGAAAGGCTCGGGGTGTGCAGGTTGAGCTTGGATGCAATAGTAGACAAGCCGGGGATCGTCTTCGGAGAGTTGTCCATCACGACACTGAGGTGGAGGGCGTTCAGTCCAGTAAAGACAGTAGGAATGAAATGGGCCGTGGTCTTTGCGAAGTGCTTGAACCTTGTGACGCCGGGAACGGTAATGCGTTGCTTGAGGAGCTCGTATTGAACAGCCACCATGAGACCCTGGTATCCATCCTCGAAGTAAAGATCCAAGCCTTGCAGGTTTGACATCTGGCCCAGGACGCTCGCAAATTGGGCAGGCATGTCTCGATACCAGGACTCACTCGCGTTGCCTGAAGTCTTGGCGAGGCCTGTAGGGTGGGGTACAGAGTCGAATGATCTCGAGAATGAGCTCTCTTGGCAGAGTAGCGAAACCTGCTTTCTCGATCACAGTGCCGCCTCTGTCGTCGTCTTCTGTCGTCGTCCTCCTCTGTTGTCGTCCTCTATCGCTGCTTCTGTCGTCGCCTCTGTCGCTACCTCTGTCGTTACCTTTGTCATCGTCTGCGCTGGGAGAGTCCATCGCGATCAGCGCTGCTAACCAATCAATCAAGCCAAATCTGAGGGTCAAATTTGACTGATTGATTCACTTTCGACGGTAAACTTGATTGACTTGACTGTTTTGATTTGAATTGGTATATATAGAGACGTGAGGTGAAGAAGTCACGTGGTATAGGGGTTCCTCGTGAAGGGCTCCTTTTTAAAGTCTCTGCGTTCGAATATGGGCTGAGGAGGCCTTTTTGTTACTTTTAGCCCCACTTACCCTAGTCCCCTAAGCCCCCGGGCCCTCCGGGCTAATTCTAGCGCTCTAATTGGCCCGGGTCCCGGATTAATAGATAATCCGGGGCCCCTCGGTTTGATCAAGACAGTCAAACCGAGGGCATCGTGAATTTGGCTGATTGATTCTGAAAAAGGCCTCGTTTTGATTGGCTGATTGATTGACTTGTTTGATTAGGCTTGAATGGGTAGTAGCGCTGATCGCGATGGCCGTCGGCGTCGTCGGGGATCCAGCCATGTCGAGGGAGAGTCGCGGCGCGATTGGTTAGTGTTTTTGGAAGGTGCTCTCGAACGGGCGAACCTGGTTTATGGAAGAGGTATTTAATCAAATAAGTTGGGTGTTGTCGCGCCCACAGCATGGTGAATTTAGCTGTTTGTCAAGGTGAAAGAAAAGCCTGAGGCTCCACAGGTGCAGTTGCAAACAAAAGCCTTTCTGAAGCAGGCGCAATGGTGTTTGGTGCTTTCCATGTCTCGATCATTTTACTGGAGAAATATTTACTGCATCTCAGAACATTCAAAGACGCTTGCTGACATCACAAAGGCTGGAGGCCTCATGACAGGTTATTTCCAACGCCATGAAATAACTGGGCATAGATGAGCTATCTTATGCTGCCTTTCTTGGTCGTTTCTCTCGTTTAGAAGATCCACTCAAATGCCTCACCCATCCTTTGCAATGAGAACATTGCGATCGCATTACCAATCGCCTGGCTGACTTTATTGTCTGCTTTGGCCGTGGATCTGAAGCTAATTACGCCTCTAGTTCAATCTCGTCGAGACCCCTGATTACTTAATGAAAATGATGCGTCTACTAAGGCACTGTAGACACTGTCGCCTCAGATACGACGGGCCGGTGGCAAAACTAGGGGTTCTACAGACTCAGGTAGGGTTGATATCATTCTACCCCTTGAAGTGTACGTTATTGGACGATGCATAGACACGTATGGCAAGTTGAATAGACTCAGTAGAACCGGCAATAATCCCATTTGATGATATAAATAATTCGGAAGATTGCTGGTGACTTGAAGTTGCGCAACTACTGGAATGTCACATCTTAGGTATGTCGAAATTTACAAGATCAGTTCTGTCGGCAGGGAAATTCTCGTCGACTTCTTGGTGTGACTATCGTCAAGTGTTTTTATAAGCTTTTTCCCTTTTTTTTTTTCTTCTTTTTCTTTTTTTTCCCCCTTTCTTTTTTTTTTGTTTTTTTTTTGTTTTTGGATGAATCCATCAATGAGGCCCTCTCAAGGATTTCTAAGATTGTATGTTCGAACGGAGGTGGATATGATAAGATCAATGCCTTTCCAACCGTAATCGCGGAGACAGAAGAGTTCCTCACTCTTTAGTCAAACGTACAACATTCCCTTCGGACGTGACCGGTGAGGCGGAGGGTGAAGTATCTGACGAGAGTTTGGCACTGTTTGGTCGCAGGAAAGATGCGACAGATGCAGAGGAGTTGCTCAATGTGATTGATCTCAGAGCTTTTTCAGAATGTGACCATTTCAATCCACGGCAAGTGTGCCACAACCCGTTGCCAGAAAGCTTGGGAAAGGCAAGGCCACGTACCAAGCCCTTGGCGGAGAGCAGACTTCTGATGAAGACCATCAACCTAGGCCGATATCTGGTGGTTCTTAAGTCTAGGAAACCACGCGAGTCAATTGCTTTGCTGTTCAGGAACTTGGAAGGTGATGTTACTCGGATTTGGTCTGTTCGTAGTTATGCACACACGGGAACCAAGCATAGAAGTTTTCTGATGGAATAGATATTTTTATTACATGCACCATGATGCACCATGTGCACTTTGTCTAGCTGAGATATTGGCAACTGGTCAAAACCAACCACCGGGGGAATCATTTGACGCGGGAAATCATTACAACCAAATGAGGCAGGTATAAGCATGCCCCGACCCTTTCCAAGACATTTGGTCCAGAGAGGTGGCGAACATTATCGGAAACACGTTTCTCTTTTTTCTTAGACCTTGTCGCTGACGACAGTCTGAGCGTGGGCGTCTTCCTGGGCAGCAGCGGTGGGCTGGTTCTGGCCAAGGAACTTGGTCTTCTTGAGCTGGTTGAGGTGGTCCTCTTCGCTGTCGAGGTGCTTGAAGCAGAACCAGAAGGCGACACCACCGACGAAGGCGATGATGGCGACGGAGGTGTAGTTCCAGACCAGGAGGGGGTCCTCGGACAGAGGGGTCCAAGCTTGGCCGATGGCGGCGGAGACGGCGCTCATGGCCAGGTTGACGGACATGACGAGGGACTTCATGTTCTCGGGGGCCTTGGAGAAGGCGTACTCGTACGAAGTGACGTTAGTGAAGATTTCGGCGAGGCCGATGAAGATGTAGGGCAGGCACTGGGCCCAGACGTTGATCTGGGCGGGACCCTCCTCGCAGACGGTGGCGAGGTTACCGCAGGGGGACATCTGGTAGATGTAGTGCTGCATGACGGCGGCGGCGACCATGGAGCCGGCGGCGAAGAAGAAACCGGTGGTCATGCGCTTAATGGGGGTGAAGTTGAAGCCTATCTTGCGGAACAAGGGGTAGACTCCGTGGTCGAGGATGGGGATCATGATAATAATGGAGAGGGGGTTCAGGTTCTGGATGACGTCGTTGGGGGCGCCGCCGAGAACCATGGAACCGGCCTGGGAGGTCAGGTTGTTGGTCATCTGGTTGTAGGCGAGGAAGAAGACGGGCAGGAAGAGGAAGACCTTGCAGGCCATGAGACCACGTCTGCACTCGTCAACCCAGGCGTCGTCGTAAGTCAACCAGCTGGGGCGCTCAGCGACGGGGATGTTGCTAGGCTTGGCCATGTCCCAATTCATCTTGCTGAAGCCGCCGGAGCGCTTGCGGGCGAAGTTGCTCATCTTTAGGAACTTCTCGAGGACGGAGCCGGTGGGGGGGGTAAGGTGGTACTTCTTCTTGTTGGACCAGAGAACAACAGGGCAGACGAGGAAGAGGATGGTGGGCAACAAGAAGGCCAGCCAGAAGCTGTGGTACTTCTCGACGAAGACCATGGAGACCTGTCCGGAGACGGCACCGACGTTGATGCAGAAGTAGAACCACAGGAAGACACGGGTGTTGGTGACGGCGGGGTCGACAATCACACGCTCGCCGTTCTGGACAACGACGCGCATGCGGCTGTCAGGGTTCTGCTCAGCGAGAAGAGGAGAGATGTTGGCCTTGAAGAGACCAGTTCCGGTGCAGAGGGTGAAGAGGCCGATGAAAAAGGGGGCGAAGGCGGTCTTGCCCTTGTCGAGCACGGAGGGGGCGGCGGCAACGGTCAGAATAACGTGGGCGAGGGTAGAGACGACGATGGCGATGTGGATGACCACGTAGCGACCAAACTTGGCATCGGCCAACCAGGCGCTGAGAAAGTCAGCTATTTGGTTTTCGCGTGTTTTCTACATTACAAGCACAACTTACCCGAAGAGAGGGGTGATGTAGGCCCAGAACATGTTGACCAGAGAGACACCCTGGGAGGCTCTCTGACCCATGTTCAGAGCACCGGGAACGCGGTCATCGTCGCTGTATGTGGCACCGGTCCTGGAGCCGGCGGGCATGGGGCGCATGACGAAGTTGGTGTACAGAACGGAAGATCCGTAGTAGGAGAAACGCTCGCAAAGCTCGGCGAAGGCGATGGTGTACATGCTCCACTTGATAGGTCCGGAGACACGGCGGAGGGTGTGAAGCTCCTCCTCGGTAGGCTTGTCCGGGTACTCGTCGTCGGACTTGGAGTCGTACTCGGTCACGGGGGCGGCGGCGGCAGTCACGTCGAAAGAGCCGCGGCCGGCCTGGATCTCCCTCTCGGTGCCCTGGACGGTGGCCGCGGGGACGTGGGCCTTGGCCAGGACATCGTCCTGGAGTCCTCCAAGGTTACTCATGATGGGTTCGCGGGAGCTGTGTTCCTGGTGGGTGATTGGGTTGATGAACAACAACGAAGACAGGAAATCCCGATTAACGATATGCGAGAAAGACACGAGTTAACGAGTCTTTTCGACAGCAATTGACAGGTATGGGTCCTGTTGGCCGGAGTTGAAGGGCTGCTGGTCGCAAGAAGAGAAGGAGAGGGGAAGTCTATCGTCGAGGAGGGCGTCTCAAGGGATATGTTTTATATTCCCCAGCGGCGATAATGGCAGGTCGCATCACAGCTGCATTCGGCAGCCGGTAGGTATCCGCAGATAGGGACATGGGCGGGATGGTTAGCGTGTGGAAGGGTGGAAGCGTGGACTGGGGGTGAAGGGGAAGAGAGCCGGGGGGTGTCAAGGACATGGACTCGTCTAGCGCGGAGGGAGTTGGCAAGGATAGCATGGGATGGCACAGAACTCACGGGGGTGGTTCAACAACAACATGAACTCTGCAAGGTTCCTGTGGGATGGGAGAGATGGTCGTGCGTGGGCGTGGGCCGCCCATCTCGCGCATACCGTCGCCACGGGACGGGAGGCAAAGGACACCCACGCCATGTTTGAGTACATACGACACTGTAGGCAGACGATCACATCGCAAGACACACGACATCGACCTCTGTACGGGCGATGAGGATGGTTACAGCGCCGGGGACCGCGAGGGGTCTGGGGTCGGACAGGGCATCGACCAACCACCAACAGGAACCCAGTGTCCGAGTCGTTCGCTCAGCAGTCGTCGGAGATGGGCGGGCAAGGCGCTTGCAGGATGAGGACGGAGCGATCCAACAGGTGAGAGTCCGCGGCCCAAGACCAGGCTGGACCGAGACAGAAGTCATGGAAATGTGGACAGAGGGAGGAAATGATGGGCCGTGGATGGATCATAGACCTGATGGACCACGATGGGCTCCAGGACAAATGGCCCGATTAGGCAGGTCAAGGATCGGTGGGTGATAGATAGGCGGCGGCGGGAGATGAGGCCAAATGCAGGCAGGATATCTGTCAATAACTTGGAGCTTATTAGTTTTTTAAAAAAAAATCTCTTTCTAGAACACTGAAAAAAAATAAAGAAAATTTAGAAAAAAAGAAAAAAAAAAGGGTAACAAAACCAAATAGATAGGCGGCGGCGTTGTTGTCTGGGGGAGAGAATCAGGGCTCAGCTAGGAGACAGTAGACTCAACGGGACGACATGATTCGTGATTCGTGGTTCGGGTCACACAGCCAGACTGAGCAGCTCAGCAACTCAGCTTGCTGGAGCATATCAGCATCAGCAGCAGCATCGTATCACTATCGACTGTCCTGTCGGTCTTCCACTGTGGTGAGAGAGGGCTGAAAAAGCCTGCGAGAAAGGTTGGTCCGTAGAATGCGACCGCCGAGCCTCTTGGCAGCAACGTTGATCGACCTTGGCATCGACGCCACTCGTAGCCTGGCGAGCCGTCATTGGCGCGCTCCCCGGGCTTTCTGCTGTTTTGGTGCTGGCGGGAGGCGCCCGTTGGTGGCTTCGGTTGCTTTTTTTTTTTTTTTCTCTTCTTCTCTTCTTGTCCGTCTAAGTCGTAGGGGAAGTGGTGCGTCCAACGTGCCAACAAGACTCTCAGAGATGGCGCGGGATGGAGTGCGCCCGTCAGCTGTGATTCCTGCCTTGCTGCACGACCAGCTTCTGGCGCGCCTTCGAGAAGAAGTTTGGCCTGCACGATGGGCGGGAGGCGGATCATGGAGGGTGGCTTGCTGATAGCCGAGAGAGTGAGTGCCACACTGCGTCCATGATTTGCTGGCTGGCCACCGGAAGGATTGGTCGTATATTACACCTCCGTTCTGTTCAAGGACGGCACAGCAGTAGCGAAGGGCTAAGAGCGGTTGGTGGTGTTGAAGTTCCCCCATTGTCGCGCCCGTCGATGATACGGTTCTGCTTCGCCAAGACAAAGTTACGACAGAGAAAGGAAGGAGGTCGTCGTCCCATGGTATGGCGAATGGGTGTAACCGGCCTTGGCTCAATATTCAGTTGGGCAGCTAAGTGAGGGGAAAGTGGCCGCTTCCGTTTACAACGAGAAGATGAGAGCCGAAGGGTGAGGCAAGACGCATTCAGGGCCGAGGATTGCCGCTGAATGACGCTGTCATAGCTACCACCTTGCCGTCAGTCTCTCGAAGAAACGTCTCACACCAACTGTTTGCCGTTCTTCACGGATGACCTGATGAAGATAGCCTCTGCAAGTCGCACTCGTAGGCAGACGCGTAGGCAGCTCAGAGATGCGCCTACAAAGTATCCCCAGCATCAACAACAGACAGACTCAGGACGGACTACCAGCTAGGTTTGCCTGTGTCTGCCATGCCACTAAACCCCGGCGACCTTCCCAAACGATAAGAGCCGTTTCGGTGGCCCATGAGCTTAATGTCCCTGCGGCTCACGGTCTAATAATCCTAGGGGGTCTTCTGGTTGGTTCCGATTGAGGAGGCTATTCCCAGTCCAGCGAGCCCGCGGCTAGCAGCACCCCGGGGGATTTTTGTCTGCAGTTCTTGGTACTGGCCCTGGCCCCATCCAGAGGGCCTTTTGGATCCCTTCTCTTCGAAAGATGGCCGACTCGGATTGGCTGTTCGTATCGTACTTCCTGTTGTGCTCCACTGAATACCGCCGAAATTTGTGCAGTAGTCCAAGGGGGTCGGTCCCTTGGGAATGTGGGAGTGCCCGGTCTCACCTTGCGTTAGCGCTTCAATGTCAGGTTTTAGTGGTCTTAACAGATATCTATCTTGCAGAAGCTCCCTTTCTGTTAGTCAAACCGTGCCAGATTCCTGGGCGGCGGGCTAGATAGACGGAAAGATATGGGGCCCAGGGACCAAAACGAAAGGTGGTAGAGGATTCATAAGGAATACGGTCTTGGCTTCATGTTCACATTTCCAAGTCTCGAATGGCTCTTCAAAAGTGCCCCCCGTCGCGCTCGCTTTCGTCCAAAGCCAAGACGCCAGTGAGGGCATGTTCCCAGCCGGCAAGCTTCGCCTCATCGCTTATGTTGCTGTTGGCGCAGCGTTAGTGCCCGCCGAGGCATTGGCGTCGAGCAAAAGTTCGAACATACCCTGGAGGCTGGGAGTACCCCGAACCCCACGCAATCAGAGCCCGTCTCAGTGTCGCGTGTCAACTGTCAGTGGGCGTGCCGCGGTACACAGACCAGAGGAGAAGCCCGCCGCCGGGTGGGATGTACAAACTGAACTGAGAAAATTGTCAGATCCATAGTGGCGCCAGCACATGGCCACACCACACCAGGGACTGTTGGACGCGGGATGTTGCCGCTGAGAGCCTACATGTACGCCCGGTTTCTGGCACTCAATAATCCACTTGATAAGTTAGAAGATGCACAGGTGCGGCGGTCGAGTTGGATGGCAGAGTGAAGCGAACGAGAAAACATGATTCCTCGTATCAGACTTCTTGGCCGAAGCCTGAAAGAGACATGTGATTCGAGCAGCTTATCATTGAAGGCAGGCATAATAGTAAGCCTATTCAACCTGCAGACATGAGGAAACAAGTTGCGACGGATTCATGAACTCTTGTGACACACTACAGTAGTTTACGTACCAGTCCCTCTTTCAAGGCCATCGCTTCTAGTCTTCTCTTCACAAATCGATAATCGTATGAAACCATCGATATAATCGACATCAAGACAACCAGCAAACAGCCAAACTTCAGAGGGTGTACGGCCACCACCGTTTATTGGGACGAACGCCTGCGAAATGATGGAGATGGCGCACTTGCGGGACGGTGGAAGGCCCCTGTGCCCCTGTCTAGCCCACCGCCTAGAACGATGCAGGTGGCGTCCGGGGGGCGCTCCAACAAGTACCTGGGTCCTCTGAAACTCTCCGCGTGCCCCCGAGCAGCTTTGCGAACACGGCCCTTTCAGTGGACATGGCGACGAGTCTATCGGGACGTCTGCCTCTCTTGCCCTGTCTTGTCTTGCCTGCCCTGTCGTTTCCCGCCGTCTTGGCTGTTCTTGACTAGGTTTCGCCGAGTCTCTGCCCTAGCGGGAGACACCGATAGCCTCTCACTGCCTTCGAATGAAGAGGAGCGCTGAAAGCACGCAACCACGAGTCAAGGCGACGCCGCGGCGGGATGGACGCCTGGCGCAGCAGCCTCTAGAGATACAAGACAATTCCAAGACCACACGGCAGCGCCGAGAGCAGAGACTCGGAAAGGGCGCCCGAAAGACCACTTGAGAAAGCTTATCATGTCAACAGCACGTTACATTTACTGTAGCCTGATCAGCGGGGTATGAGCGGAAGAACGAGACCCTGGGCTTGTAAGGCAAGCAACATTGTGTCGAGCTTCTCCAGCTTTGGCAAGCCTTCGATGCTCGGTGATCGTGATGAGCCAGACCTACGTTCCAAGACACCGAACCGGCCACCCGGGCTTGGGATACTCGTAGAGGAAACTGGACAGCCGGGAACTCAGGTGAGAGGATCTAGTGCATGGATCTTTTCGAGGGGCGAGGATTCCCAACAGCCTACCAGAGAGAAATCATTTGTCATGGAACGATTGTGGTGCTTGGCAGCAGCGAACCGATTTAACGACTTGGGGAGGCGGAAGTCTTGCTCTGCGCTTGGCGAGGAACTTCTGCGGGATTCCTCATATTCGGTCTCTGGGCACAATCCAGCGATGAGTCCAACTGTCAGGTGGCAGTGACAACTGCGTATCACCTGTGTGAGTCCCCCGTTCGACGTGTGAGGGCGAGTTTGCGGCCCACGATCTGAATCTGAATAGATAATTGTTTTTCACCGAATATCTGCCCATTCACACCGCAAACGCGGGCAAAGTTAATGAATTTTTACAAACATCTTCTCTTTAGCGCCTCGCCAAAACTTTGCGTCATTGAACGCTCTGCCGATTGGATGAGGAAAACTCCGTCGCGCAAGAGAGCCCACAATTTGTGTCTCGACCGAGTCAACCCCAAATTTGAGCAGAAAAAACGGCCACCGGCGGTCAGCGGCCGCCTTAACCAGACGGGCTAGGCGCCGTCCTCCGGTTTGCTGTTTTGTTATTCTCTGGCTGTCCGCAGCTGTCAAACTCCACACCGTTCTCCGGGCACTCCAGCTCAACTCCATCGCCAGCATCATGGGTGTTCCTGGGCTGGTGAAGAGAGACGGCGTGTCACCAGAGCTCGTGGAGTGGCCTGGCCTGACCCTCAGAGAGGGATTGGAGATTGGGGGCCAGGGATGTGGGTGGAAGAGCGCGGGCGTACGTGTGCGCACCGCGTAATTAACCTGTTCATCCTGGGGAAAAAGAGAATGATTAGATAGCACACATCAGTCATCAGAATCACCAACATCAACCGTGACATCCCTGCTGTTGCAAATGATGTTGATTGGTCAATCAATTCGGCCCCAACGAAGTGCCGAGAGGAGGGGAAGCCAACCTTTGTGGACGCCATCCGGCTGCGTCGAACCACATTGCCGCACCAGAAGGAAGTGCTCCGGCAGTGTTAAGTAGTGAGAACCAAAGTAAGCCAGCCCGGTCGGTGTCATCGGCACCGAGTCGGTCTCTGCCGCTCTTCACATCGGAAGAGCTACCGGCGTGCGGTCAGCGATGTGGTGTCGTAAGGCCCTCACATGGACTCCGTGACTCCGATCCGGGTCGCGAGAAACACGCCGGCTTAGTTTTTACCCGGCAGTCTGCTTCAACATTGACGAGATCCCTCCCACTCTGAAGTGTCATCGTTGGGGAAATAGGGCTGCATGCACATCATTCTCCCGTCGCTGATTAATCGGGGCTGCTATTACCGAGCACCGTGCCGACTTGGAGATGCCAAATTGAGTCATCATAGTTCTCACATACAACATCTTTTCGAAATAAACATCGCCTTTCAGTCTGTTAAACCTGATCAAGTGACAATACGCTCGGCTTCATATTTCAGTCCCATCATTCTCGCATGAGGCCTTTCCGTCTCCGATCTCGCCTCAGTTGCCTGACAACCCCGCAATCCCGGCCGTCCGTGATCACCTCACTCCAAGTACTCTCACAACCGCAGCCGCCGCGCATCACGAATCCATCAATCAGTCATTCACACTACACGCCATTCAGAAGTCTCGCAACCATGGTTCAGGTCACACAGCTCAAGGTTGCCGTCCTCGACGACTACCAGGGCGTCTCAGAACCCCACTTCAGCAAGCTCGACAAGTCGCTCTTCGACGTCACCACGTTCAAGGACACCCTCCTGCCTTACAACCACCCAGAGACTCCTGAGTACGTCAAAGATGCTTTGGTCTCGAGACTGGAGCTGTTTGATGTAATTTGTGAGATTTCCCTGCAACTGCTTCAATTCCCTTAGCATGAAAGAGGATGAGCATGGAAGACTAACATCTGCTAGGCACAATGAGAGAGCGAACCCCTTTCCCCAAGGACCTCATCTCGCGCCTCCCAAATCTCAAGCTGCTTCTCACCACCGGCCTGCGCAACAACAGTCTTGATCTCCCCGCCTTCAAGGACCGCGGGATCCCGGTTGCCGGCTCCGCCGACAAGGCCACCGGCAAGCAAGTCGGCACAAACTCCACGACGGAGCACTGCGTCACCCTCATCCTGTCCCTGGCACGCAACATCGCCTCATCTGACGTGGCGGTCAAGTCTGGTCTGTGGCAGACCGACCTCGCGATGGGGTTGACCGGCAAGACCTTCGGTGTCCTCGGTCTCGGCCGCCTTGGCGTCTCGACGGCGAAGATCATGCACCTCGCCTTCGGTATGAAGATCATCGCCTGGAGCACTAACCTCACCCAAGAGGCCGCGGATGAGAAGGCCACGAGCGCAGGGCTGCCTGTCGAGGGGCCCGATGGCGAGAAGACCTTCAAGGTTGTCAGTCGAGAGGAGCTATTCAGCACCGCCGACGTTGTCAGCGTGCACCTGGTGCTCTCGGAACGCTCTCGCGGGCTGGTCAACGCGGACGACTTGTCGAAGATGAAGAAGACGGCGCTGTTCATCAACACTTCCCGAGGCCCACTCGTGGTTGAGAACGACTTGCTCGAGACGTTGAAGAAGGGCGGTATCCGCGGCTGCGCGCTGGATGTCTTCGACCTCGAGCCCTTGCCCACGGATAGCGAGTGGAGGACGACGGAATGGGGTCAGGATGGACGCAGTAAGGTGCTCTTGACTCCTCACATGGGATACGTGGTCGAGGAGACGTTGAATGCCTGGTACCAGCAGCAGGTGGATAACATCAGGAGGTGGCAGGCGGGAGATGTCCTGGTCAACGTGTTAGCTTAAGTTCAGCCTTTTGCGAGTTAGTTGAGGGGAAGAAGCCAAAACATGTAGCTAAAGTTCCGTTTCCATTGCTCATCCAGTACCTAATCGTAAACCAACAAACCCTCATCCAGGGCACAGAGACTTGTACATGTACTGGGAATAGTACCTCTTTCCGAGGTCTTGTGACACATAATAAAGAAAAAGACCTCCCAAAAGCAAATCACATCCTAAAACGGTCGGCTCTCAGCTCGAACATCCAGCTAGACTAGTCCAAAGGCCCGGGAGCCAAGAACCTGTCCCGACGGTTGTTGATACCGAGGCCGCCATTCTCGTATTCGCCCCCCTCAAACTCCATCCGTAGTCGTTGCAATTCGTTGAGAGAAACCTCCTTCGAGTGGTTACTCAAGCCGTAGTAAAAGATGCCTTCCGAGACTCAATCATCTTGCGGAACCGGTTTCCTCAATCAGGCGAGAGCCAGATCGTTGACAATGAGACCATGGGGGTTCCAGTAGCCGCTGCCAGAGCTACGATTGTACCGTCCCTCAAGCTTGACGTCGACAATCTCATCGTCCTCGTCAATGACTGGGACGAAGTTGCGAGCAGTGAAGTCCCGAACGAGGCACACGGACTGCAAGCTGGGGCAGGCCTTGAAGATAGCCAGGGCATTGGCGGGGAGGTCTTCGTTGTACTGGTGGCTGTGAAGGAGGCTCTCGACAAAATCCCAGTTGACCTCCCCATTGTCATCAACGTCTCGGGAGATCTGCTGCTCGGCGGTCAACGTGAGGTGTCGCAGCTGCTCCAGTGGCGAGAACCTGGAGACGAGTTCCTGAGTGCAGAGATAATCAGTGATTGGCCAGATTTAAATGGGAATTGGCAGTTGGCAACTCACGGAGACTCTCACATTCCTCAGCGATCCCATGATGACAAGGGACTCCAACTTCGGAAGGCCGCCGAGCATGGCAATGAGGGATTGGAGGGTCTTGGGGGTCCAATCGATTTTGCGAATCTCCACCTCACGGAGACGGCTGGCTGTCTTGAAGCAGCGTCCAAGTGACTGGATAGGACGATCACTCAAGCCGACGTTGAGAACCTGCAGACTAGGGAAAACGCGGACTGCGTGCTCCGGGAGGTCCGAGCTGCGGGCGAAGGACGCCTTCTTGACATCGGGGAGCTGAAGCATGCTGTGCTCGATGAAGCTACGCAAGTGCGTGACCAGGGTCTCCTGGCTGGGAAGATCGAGGACAAGCTCCTGGACGTTGACCATTGAATCCAAAGCCTGGCAGAGTGCCATGGCGAGAATGGAGACGTTCGGAGCTTCGCGTCCCGGGTGGATAGTCATCTTGCAATAGCTGAGTAGGCTTGGTTAGTTGAATTTCTTTTCCCGACGACAGCCCAGTTGTTGAAAGAATTTGAGGGATTTCTCACCGGATGGCCCTCTGGATCCTGTCATTGAGAAGCAAGGCTTTGAGAGGCTGTAAAGCGCGGTATTCGGCGCGGTAGATTCTGACCTTGCGGAAAAGAAGGGGGATGCAAATCTCTCTGAGAGCGCTGCAAGTCATGGACAGCTCCAGAGTAGTGTTGCGGTGCTTGCCAGGGGCGAAGGGGTCGGATCCGTTGTCTCTGTTCTTGTGGCACTTCTTGATGACCTCGACCACAATCTCGACAGGCATGTCCATCAAGCCCGGTCCTTCATCCAAGGCATTGACCGAGAGGTTCTGGGAGGCCGCAGATGACATGATGGTGCCGGTTGTAGGGGAGATGACAGGGCGGAAGTGGATAGAAAACGGGATGATGCCGCGGCGGAACTTGAAATCGATTTTGCGCGAGGGAGCCATTGTGAAGCTTGGCAACCCAGACAACAAAAGTAGGAAGAGGGCGTAGCGATCGAAAAATTCCAATATCGACGAGGAGCAGAACAGAAATGAGAGTAACGACGTTCAAACAGTTTGAAACGCTTACAGCCTTCGAGAGATGACTGGTGAGCGAAGAAAGAGTGGAAAAGAGCGTTGCGAATGGACGAAGTCGGCTCTGCGATGGTGAAGAGAGGAGGAAACTCGCGAGATTTTCGACTTGCTTAGGACAGAAAAAAAGACTGTGGGCAGGCCGACGCGAAGGGGGCGCGTCGAGGTCGAAACAAGCGAGGGAGGCAAAACAAAACCAGTAGGAAACAACTTAAGAAGGAAAGAGCTTCTCTGAAGACTGTACTCGCCTGTTGTGACTGGTTTCGTTCCTGGTTCGGTCCTTCAGGGACGTTGAGAAGATGGGTGTAAGGGCATCGCACGGCGACTAAGCAAGCTCATGCTTAGTCGTCAACTCCTTGAAGGTCGGTTAACATAGCGAGAACCGTGGAGTGAGCAGACGATTGGATGGGGAAGAACTCTACCAAAGAAAAACAACAAAGCTGACATATCAATGCTGAAAACCAACCCTCAAAGAAGTGGTTGGAGGAAAAGAGGGAGTTGAACTCAGGGGTTATGATGAATATCTTGTTCATGAACTTCACAGCAAAGTCCTCACATGACAATCTGTATCGAAGTTGAGTGTGTATCACTGTCCGGGATGATCAGTGAATCTTTGGATAGTATACGGTTCTACATGCACATAAGCAAAGGTTGCATCGAGTAAAAGTAAATGTTGAAACATTATGAGAACATGTCTCCAAGGGGGTGGCTATCTTGCTACTAAAACAAAAGAAACCGACGCTTCCTACTTGAACTCCGGCTCTTGGGTATTCGTCACACATCTACATCCTTTCTTCAAGAAACAGGACCTCTGGTGCTTTGGGCCTTCTCGCCCATCTTGAAATCCGTTGATGAACGAGCATCGTCTCCAACGTTAGGATTTGATTCGTATGTCAAGTTGACGTTGGTTGTGCGGATGATGCCGTTGTATGTCATGATTTCCTCTTCAGATCCGGAGGGAGATGTGCTACGAATCTCGGTATGATGCTGCGAGCGCGCCATGCGCATGTCTTTGAGTGTGATGTTGTCGTTGTCTCGGACGGTGTTGCGGGGCCGAGAAGAGTTGCCGTAGTATTTGAGAGCGCTGGTCTTTCCGGAAGAGATACCGCCGAACAGCTTGGGCCACCACTTGCGGAACATGGGTCGAAGTGCTGGGGCGCATGCGGAGATGATTGCTAGGTTGACTTCGACGACGCTGTAGGTAACATCAATGTCGTAGAAGGGATCCTTGTTCGGGTCGGGCGGTACGTAGAATAATCTGTAGATCAGGACTAGACGGATGATGGCAATGACAGTTACACTATTTGAGCCATCCTTAGTAACTTGAAGCTTTGGCATACTTGGGCGGGCGCCTGGCTGAAAAGGGGTATGGTTGACTTACACAGCACCAACGAGAAAGACGCAGATAACGGCAATCTTGGCACCCATCCGCATCTTCAAGCCCAAGAAGATCCAAAACGGAAGGATCAACACCAGGATGTCCATCAACACGTTGAGGCAGGAGAGTGTTACGTGGAAAGAGTTGCTGACGCATTGTGCTGACGCTTTGATGGTGGGCTCCCAGTTGGCTTCGATCGGCAAGCATTGGAGTAGGGCGACGAGAAAGATGGCTACGGCCATGGAGCCATTGACGAGGTTGAGCCCGTGGATTGTCCATCTGACGCCAGGCTTCTGCCCACCGAGACGCAGAAGAAAAACCAGAACCGACGCTCTCACGAACGCTAGGACTGGGTTGTAAAACATTTGCATCATAAAGAACCACCACATCGCTGGGCGAGTGTCCAAGGTCGCGGGTACATCAACAGCTCTGTATCCGAAGTACATGAGCTTGAGGTCTGCAAGCCGGTGGTCAGCATACGGTTTCTGTTGGACAATGCATATCAAATGGTAGATATTTGGGACCAACTTACACATGAAGAATGGCGGCGTCATGCACACTGTACATAGCTGCGGCCACGTTGTTAGCTTCATTTACTAACCAACTGTTTAAGTTCATGGTGATCTGCATACCACTGCCATGCCGCAAAGCCAATCGTCTAAAATCGCGTCAGCATGCTTGCACTCCTCACTTCTGACAAAGTCTACACAACATACCGATACCCCATTGTCGCGTCGTAAGTCTGCTGTACGTTCGTGCCGCGAAGATGAGAACCGACACAGCCGGGAAGAAGAACGTGATGAAGATGGCCCTCGCCTGATGAGGCGGTGTTGGGATCGTCAAGACGTCGACGTGCTCGGGACGCCGAGCAACTAGGGTTGCGAACTCCATGTTCGAAATCGAGGTCGGATGGATCGCGAGGGAAATGCCCTGCCTTGCACGGGGCTGGCCGTGGATAAAAAAGAAGGAAGAGATCGGCCCCCAAGGCGAAGCTTTGACTGCGAGTCGTGCGTTGCTTGCGTCCAGTTCCAAGGAGCTGGGT
Organism: Colletotrichum viniferum; assembly: GCA_020226115.1. Lineage (NCBI taxonomy): Eukaryota > Fungi > Ascomycota > Sordariomycetes > Glomerellales > Glomerellaceae > Colletotrichum > Colletotrichum viniferum. Next base: position 69,059 of record JAGFBE010000055.1, read on the forward strand.
CTGGGTCTCGATTTGAGTGGGCAAGGGCCAAGAATTCGCACTCGAGCAGACCCAAAGTCGATCCGGAGCAGCAGAAGAGCGGTCAGACCGAAGGGTCGTAATGGGCAAGTAGGCATGCCCTTTCTTTATGTAGATCTTCTTTCCATTATCTCCCTGTGAGAGATCCACGATGTCGCCACGGTAGCCCCTCCTCTTCCCGAGGAGGCGAGCCGCTAAACGAAGGAATCGAACTATGTTCTGCTCAACATGATACACGGGAAAATAAGCTTGACAAGCTCTAGAAGATAACCGCTAGAGATATCCGCACAGTAGAGTTTTCTGCATCTTCTGGGGTGCGGACGGCGTGATCCTGATTCCTCTCGTGTTCCAAGGGGGGACGCTGAGCGAGGCGAGGAAAGGGGGCCGTTTCCTATCGACTAGGCCCAACGATCCTCCGCCGTCAACTGGGAATATCATTGGTTTCGAGAGCTTCCTTCAACACAAGCGGGCGAACGAGAGCTCAAACTCCAAGGCACTAGCGGAGACCTGAGGAGAAACCGGGAGCCAGGTTGGAGTTGAGTCTAGCCTGTATCCAGATCCTTGCTTCTCAGGACATTTGAAATCCCGGAGGGAGAAATGCCAGAACACAGATAGGCCCCACGACCCACGCTAATATAGAGTAGAGTTGACTGCCGTGAGCGGCACGGCAAGTCAGACGGGTTGACGGGCCATTTGTGTTTTGACGTCTGCACCATTTGAGGCTGTCACACCGCGGGTCGGTGCGTAGTATCGACATTGAAGCTATATCTGCCCTAAATGGCAAGTTCCAAAGCACTGGATCAGATATCATGCTTTTCAATGAAAGATCAGATGCATTCTGCAAGCTCCGACATTCGGGTGTACCAGCGCCAGGGAACTTTTCTTCATGTCGTGCGTCGCATTTTTCCCTCAGGGGTTGCAGACTTGTTCCTTGTCTGCCAAGCCGCTTAGAGCGCCTGGCCCGGCCAAGAAGATGGTGCGCCTGGGCAACGCAAGGGACGATAGCGGATGGACTGCAACCGAAGGAGCATCCCAGAATCCGTCGAAAAAAAGACCCCAAGTTCTTCTAGAAGGTTAATTGCAATTTTAGGCATTCCCGTCAACCAGACCAAAGCCAACGGCGGTTGTTAGTCGCCTTACCCCAAGCATCATCGTCGTTGGTTCGCGTACCGAGCCAACAAGCTTAACTTCAACTTCATCGACACTCAACCCCAGACCCCAGACGCAATTCGCTGCCAGTACCGTTCTCTTCAGCGCTAGAAGCGGCTGGGCTAGGTCTAAAATCGCTGCGTGATTGTCAAAATTGCCTTTTGTCGATCCTTTCCGCGCACGGTATTACTTCCAAAGACCCTTGCTCACCACTCCGCAACCCTTGCAACCGAGAGAGACTAAAGTTTTGGGGCCCCTCTCAGCGACGGGTCCGTTGCGAACCCTGATTCATTTATGCGCAATCTAGCAGTCCTTCAACTGGGTCTCTCATCGTTTTCTCTTTTGTTTAAGGCCGGACATGACTTGTCTTTTATGGAAGCCAAGGCCTAACCGTGGTGGTAGCCGGGGGTACCGAGAGTCTGTTCGTTGGGAACGAGTTTCTTCGAGACCCGAAGTCTCAACGGCGCATTGCCAAGAACTCGACTGACAAGGCAGCATGAGAATCCAGACCAATCGTGTTCCATTAGCGCCAGCTGAAGTTGAGTTTGACGGCGGTTTCTAGACATTTAAGTGTCGGTTGCCCTCGCCCATTGAGGAAAACCGCCGGCCAACCGGCCGCGTATCAAAGCCGACGCAAGAGTTCGATTTTCATGTCAGGCATCAATCGAGCAGAAGTGCATTCCCGCGTCGGCGGCCCTGAGCCCGTGTCTCCTTCGCAGAGGAACCTCATGAGTAGCTTCCTGGCCTCCGATCCGCGCCGGGGCTCCGAGTCGTGAACCCTGCCCATATTCCGAAGTACCGGATCCGGTATGGTCCTACACGCTGTCGAAGCTGAGGCAATTTTACTTTGGAAGTGATCAGCTTCAATGGATTGGAAGATCAGTCTATGCTGGAGACTGGCGTTGACGGGTCTAATGCGAACCAGTCCTTTAGTTGAGGTGAAGACATACGTACGCTCTGAGACGCTCAGATCCCTCTCAAAGAATGGGTTTACGTCACGTCATGTTAGTCCGGAAGGCTTCCTTGATGAATTGGTTGCCATGAAAGCACGGGCTGTGAACCACAATTCTGTTGAGCGAGAAATCAAGCGACTAATTCGCGAACATACAAAACTCGTAAGAGTATAAAAGATGGAGACTAAAGTGCAGGGCATGAATATTCAAGTTAAAAGTACGACTTGACATTGGTTAAATTTCGGAGATAGTCGAATTTTCAGATATTACTTATCCTCTACACTAGATGCGCGGCTTATCTCAAAGCTTGGATGCTGGTAAGGTAGGTCATTTATATACTTGTAAGTGTGCATGTTGGCTGAGTATGATGCTTCATCGCTCGATCGTGAAGATGCCAATCTACCTTACCTACGGAAACATGGGCACAAGCTGGAGGAAAAGGGAACGAAAGCAGGCACTGGACGGAGAAACTCAAGTTTACGAATTTTGTCACTTGACACATCATTCTATCATCAGGACACAGGCTTAAAGAGAGATCCCCTTCCACGGCACAGAGGTTGGGGATTAGAACGTCGCAGCTCAAATCACTGCTCAAGCTACTCTAGTTCACTGCGTTGGTTGAACAGAGCACCAAATTCCAGCGTTAAGATGCCACAAAGTCAGATTTATTTGAGTTGGTACAGTCTTATGCGGCCAAGCTAATCCTATTCTACATCCAACTCATCCAAATGCTCAGTAAACCCCGAGCAGCTTTTGCCAACACAGCCGATGTCCATAATCCCATAACAAACGTCTTGTTTACAACTTGGCCGGAAGGCGACCAGACTGCTGGCCAGTCCAGGTAGCAATGAGGTCCATCAGAGGAGGAGAGAGGGTGTCGTATGTCTCAAGTCCAACAGACTTGAACTTCTGGCGAACCTCATCGATGCCCTTGGGGTGGAATCCCTGCTCGATAATGGACGAAACGAAAGCGGCAAACTGCGGCTCCTGCCAGCCCTTGGAGTCTGACAGCTCGGCGTGGACAAAGTCCAGACCCTTGAAGGGGTGGTCCTTCTCAATTCGTCCGTACAGGTGTACCCCGCACTCCTTGCATGCGTTCCGCAGGATGACTGCGGAGGGGTCGACGACGTGCAGCTTGTTCTCGTTGGCTGTCACCTTGAGCTGGTCTCTGGAAATAACACCAACGACGGAAAAGAGGGCACCCTCGGGCTTCCAGCACTTGGAGCATCCGCAAGCGTGGTTGTGAGCGACATTGCCGCCGAGAGTGACCTCGACGGGGTTGGTCTTGCAAAGGCAGCGGAGCTTGCCTCCGGCGAAGTTGGGGTCGCCCTTGGTGAGGCCGTTGTCGATGAGGGGGTGGAGAGAGGGCGCCATGATGGATGGATCAGGTGTGGATGATTAATCGGAGTATTGAATGGATCGTTTACGGAATAGTGTAATGGAGGACCTTGATGAGCTAGAACCTTGATGGCGTGCTGAAGATTATATAAAAAGCGAAGAACATTCACTTTTAACATCGACTGGTGCCCGGCCGGGACGGTGACATCTACCGACAGCTTGGCGGCACGGCTTCCCGAAGGATCCCCGAAAGCGCCGCCTCTGCTTCGAAACTCCACGGGTTGCCTTGCTTGATTCGACGACTTCCCCGCATTTCGATCTCGTCACTGCGCCGGGCCAAACGTTGATTCCGATCACGCAACGGGGATAAACTTGCCAGTTACGCCTGATTTTCTCGACTGCACCAGTTCTATTGCTGTTGTGAGGGCGCCCAGCCCATCGGGTGGGCACCCGATTTGAGCGTGATGGCGATGATACCCCGCAAAGTTTCAGTCGAAGTAAGTTGCTTCGCCGCAACGCCAACCCCGCCCGCCCGACATATCCCCTTACCCCTCTCCGGGACCAACGGATTGGCATATCGGCGATAGGTTCTTCAACGGACTTGGAATTGTTGGCTGGAAAAGCACATCGGCGTTTAGATTGTCGGCCGGACGTTTACGAGTTTTCCGGGACGGTGAAACTGAGAGGAATAGATAGCCTATCGCGTCATTTTAGCGCGGCGGTGTGCAAATGAGTTGACCTACGGGTCGGCGATAAGCCTGCCGGCATTGCGGTGAGAGAAGCCGACAAACGACAACGGTAAGTCTCTCCGGCTGAAATAATGCGATGAAAGCGTCCATGTCAGCTCGAGGAACCACAGACATTCCGAACAAGGTCCGAGGGCTTTGACCTGTCTTCCTTGAGACCAGTTATAAGACTGTCAGCTCATCTCATCCATTGACAACAATCCGAATATATTGGTGTTTCCATTGGCCGACGGCTCTTGTCTGTGAGACCGTCAGCAAGAACTACGAATCATATGTTGATCAAGCGATGATTTTTATTCCTAAAGCATGTGACTGCCATCGCATAAGTTGCTGAAGGGGATGCGAGGGTCATGTGACACTACGCAGGCAAGGCGGATTAAATTTGTCTCAAATATAAGGTAGGAATTCAAAATTGCTCTTAAATCAATGGTAGCTGGAACTCATCTTCGTCTCAATTCTTTGTATAATGTTAGGGTGTCCTTACCTCATGAGCGAACTAAGTCAAAGACACGACAAAACTTGGCTAAACAGGCATCCATTTCGCAAGCAAGGCTAGAAACTAACTTCCAATTGAGATGGACTATCCTGTTTGTTGATTTGCTCAGGTTTCTCTGTAAGAGTAAAGCGCAGTGCTCAGCTACATGCGCATCCGTCTGAAGTGTAGTAGTAACCGTACCAATTGTCAATAGTGGAGTGGATCTGTTCTCACCTTTTGCGTTCTGGAAACTACATATAACGTTCTAGATAAGGAAAGAATCACAGAGCCTCTGCAGGCAATGCCTTAATATAAAGAGGCGCATTAAACACCTGGCTCATAAGACTAGTCAGTGGCCAGAAGCTGGCCAACCTTGCGGCTTTATATCCCTCTACAACTGTGAGGGATATTGCTGTGATTACTAGGCAAAAGAAAACCCAAGCTACGTGCAAGTAGGGGAGTGGTAAAGGTCTATGGTAACTTGTCACTTCTCAATCTAAAAGAATGCTTTACTACGCATTATTTGAGAATAGACAACAACACTGCGAGTATTGCTGTTAACCCAGTAAATGTGGTATGGGCTCTACCACTATTCTCTTGGCGAAAACGTAATTTTTCACTCGTCGAGTCTATGGAACTCTTATTAGTCAAACAAATGTCGAGCAATGGCAGGCAAGCCAATGCTTTGTGCGTCTCCTTGCAATTGTTCCATAGCCAAGCAGGTGTGCGACAAGTAGTGCAATTGCTGCGAAATCTAGCTGTTCAACTCTAAACTTCAACACTGAAAGTGAAGGCGAAAATAATTGTGATGCCGTCAGAGATGCAATGCAGGAGCTTTACACAGCTGAACATTGATATGCTCTAAGCTTCAGCATAAGGTAGAGTGTACAGCCAAGGTTAGATATCGAGTTGAGATGCGCACTAGAGCGACGCGTCTGCGCATCAATCATCCATGCAAGCAAAATGATGGATGACACTAGAACCATCTGCCAATGCGTCTTGGAAGTTTAGGTATCAATATCTTCAGGAAATCACATGCTGGTCCGACGGGTTCGGTGCCGCGTATGCTTGATCCCGGCTCCGACGGCGCCAACGGAAACACGTTGCCGCGCCGCCAAGAGAGTGCGACGGGCCAACTGTCAACCGAGATGTCTTCACCGATTTAGCTCGTGCATCATCACCGAAACTAGAACTGGTAGTATCTAAAGCTCTCTACCGTCTTCCCCTTAGCCTTGCTAGTGGTAGCGATAGTCCGTGCCATGCGATCTGCAACAACAGCAACGATGGCCACCTACGATGCCACGTAAAGCCATGCATAACCCAACTGGTGGCCGCCACTGATCATACCGAGGTTGGACATCTTCCATAGTTCGGGCGATGGTCTAATGCTGTGCGCGCGGCGTGGTAGATGCGCAGCATTTGATAGTGTCGACCTTCTAGAATGATCATCGGAACTCTTAGTGGAGGGCTCGCCCAATGAGAACAGCTCCAGCAAGAGTAAGAACCCTCCCGGCCGAGGCACTCTTCTTTCGCTGACGTTTGTCGTTCGCACTCGCATAAGTTAGTTCCTTGACGTGTGGCTCGACGACATGTTTCGACAGATCACTGTCAGTCCGGTGTGACCAACCAGCCGCCGAGATGAGTGAAGAAGAAATTGTTAAGACATGCAAGCCCCTGCATGGCCTCCCTACGCCAGCTGCAAGATCTACACCCGGGGCGCGCACGTCCCACCAGAAATGCCTCGGCAGCAGGCCTCCTCAACAGAAAAATCCTCTGATCGCATCAACGCAGGCAAAACATAAGAACTTCAAGTCAGCCAGCCTGACCACGCCAGACGCAATTCAGCAAGAAGAAGTATCCAGTCGTGAACATGGCCGAAGAACTCGACATTCTGATCTTGGGCGCTGGCATCTCCGGCGTCAACGCGGCGTATCGCGTGCGTACGGAGCTGCCAGACAGCAGCTTCGCCGTGCTGGAAGCTCGTGACGTCGTCGGTGGCACGTGGTCCTACTGGAAGTACCCTGGCTTCCGCTCCGATTCCAACATGACCAACTTTGGGTTCGGGTGGCACCCGTGGCCTCACGACAAGAAGATCATTGAAGGCGCGCCAATCGCTGCGTACATTGAGGATGCGGTCAAGACACATGGCCTCGACAACCATATCCGCTACCGCCACAAAGTCAAGTCGTCCAGCTGGGACAGCGATGAAGCGAAATGGACGGTGACCTGCGAGACCCCAGAGGGCGAGAAGCAGATCAAGGCCAAGTTCTTGTTCGTATGCTCTGGCTACTACTCGTACGAGAAGGCACTTGAGACACACATTCCTGGCATCGACAACTTCAAGGGCCAAGTCATCCACCCGCAGTGGTGGCCCGAAGATCTCGACTACACCGGCAAGAGAGTCATTATCATTGGTTCCGGCGCGACAACAATGACATTATTCCCGAATATTGCGAAGACAGCGGGGTCTACCACGATCCTCCAGCGAAGTCCGTCCTATGTGTTCGCACTTGCGGCTGAGTCAGGCTTCGACAAGTCGCTGAAGAGGTTTCTGCCTCTCTTCCTCGCCAACTGGATGATTTTGTTGAAGGACCTCATTCTCGAGACATTCTTCATCCAGTTTGTCCTAAACTTCCCCGAAGCGGCTAAGAAGTTTCTGAGAATGGATGCGAAGCGTCGCTTACCGAAGGGCTATCCAGTCGACATCCACTTCAAGCCTCGCTACAACCCCTTCCAGCAACGTCTCAATATGTGCCCCGACGGCGATGTCTTCAAGACACTACACCAGCCAAACACTGAGATCGTAACCGACCACATCGACACCGTCACAGCCGACGGCATCCGCACCAAGTCTGGTCGCCATCTCCCTGCCGACATTATCATCACCGCCACGGGCCTGCATGTGCAGCTCTTCGGCGGCACTGAAGTCACCGTCGATGGTGTTCCTGTAAAGGTTGGCGAGAAGTACTGCTGGCGCGGATGCATGCTGGACGGAGTACCCAACGCGGCTGCCATTATTGGCTATGTAACTCAGACCTGGACACCCGGTGCTGACACCGTTACGAGAATCTGTATACGGGTGATCAAGCAGATGCAAAAGACGGGTGCTGTTTCAGCCACGCCGGTACTGTCTGACGAGGAGAAACGCGACGCCCCCCGATTGCCATGCGTGGACGCTACGTCCAACTACTTCATGAAGGCACATGGCCGGATGCCTGTGGTGACGAACCAGGGTCCTTGGTATGGACGGAAGAATCTTATTGTGGACAAGCTTGCTCTGTGGTTTGGTAGTGTGACAGTAGGCATGGATTACCGGGTGGCGACGAAGTCTAAAGACATCTAATGTATACACCAATGATGATGAATTCAACGCGATGTTCAGGGTGGCTACTAATAGGTTGAGCGGAATACATTCGAGGTAGCTTGACAATGAGGCTCAGTCAACCTTCTTACATCAGACCTTGCAGTGCTTATTGTTCTAGCGTGCTTTTTGTGTCGATCGTGGGGCTCGCAATACCACTCTCGATCCTTTTGCGGCAATTCGATGTTGACCCCTGGCCTCCGGATGAGCCGTGGTCTTGCCCACAGGTGGGTGCTGGCACCTGAGCCAACCCTGGAGGTTTGTTTTGTCGTCAGCACTGGTGTTACTGCAGATCAAGTAAGAATCTGGAACACCTGGGACTTTGGTTGACTTTACTGTGGATGCAGGGACTGTACTGCGGGAGATCTAACCACTTTGGATCCAACAAGGCTGGCTATCCAGGGCAGAGACAGAGTTCTGCCAAGCTTGACGGACAAACCTTCAACGGGTTCACCAGCATGGGAATTGTGTCACGTTGCTTGGCTTTCGCAGTTCGATAGCAGACGGAATGGCTTTAGGAAAGGAGGAACATCCCGTGCACAGTCACGTTGGCCTGGCTAATTTTGGGACAAGCCCAGACGTAAAACGAAACGTAGCGGCGGGATCGCGGCAAAACCTCCCGACCAAACCAGTCTCAGGAAGTTTCCAGCACTAGCGACAGGATCGACAGTATCCCGGCGGGAATTCTCCTACAAAGAGACCAATTCAATGCAATGTTATATAGTAAGCCTATTAATTCTCCGATGAACATCTCAACTACAACCACTGGTGAGGCACTGGTGAAGATGGTCGTCCTGCCATCTTGCCGCGTTGCCGTCCTCATCCAAACACAACTGAACACCGCCTCAACCTTTGTCCTGGACCTGGCAGTCTCGTCTATCTTGAGCCAAATCTGACTTTGGACATGTGACGGCCTCCAACCATGTTGCGTCCGAGCATGCAATGCAAGACATGTGGCTAAGGGCACGGAACTGCCAACCCCCGACAAGTATCGCCTCACCCGATCTTTCCTCCTCACATCATTCGCGTTCCGTGCGGGGGATTCCCACTTTCCGTCCGCCCTACGCGTCCAGCTTGAACCAAACGAGCCTCTTCTCCTCGTTGTTTTCCTGAGCCTCAAAAGCCGAGAGCTTTGCCCCTGACCCCGCCATTCCACCCCCACGCGAAGCCGTGGTTGCGATTCGTCGCCCACATGAAACTGCAACACCAGAACACTCCCAACCAGGTAAGCCTCGAAGCGTTCGCCAGACCGTGATGTTTCGGATGAAAATGCTTGCGTTGCCAAGAGACGTCAGTCGACGCCTGCCATTCGATATCCGCTGAGTCGGCTCTCGCGGCACCAGTGCGGCAAACCCGCCTGGTAGACTTTGCCCAGAACTCTCCCACCCCATCCGTCCCGATGCGTCTATCTGGCCTGCCCAGACATTGAAATACCCATGCCTCCTCGATAATCATATCCTCTTTCCGTACGAACTCCTACTCTGCAGTGTCCAAACTCCGTGTGTGCCGGTCCACTCGATAATCTTCAAATCTTAACTTCCAGAGCTGTGCTCACATCGTTCAACCTACTATCCTTTAATCCTTACGATCACTTACAACCGCCAATATGCGTTTCACCGTTGCCCTCACTACCCTGGCCGCCGCCGCCATCGCCGCGCCCCTCGACTCTCTCGTTGCCCGCCAGGACGACGTCAACGCTATCCTCAACGCCCTTGCTGCCGAGAGCCCCGAGGATGCCGAGACCGCAAGGAAGGGTCTGAAGGCTCGCGAGCTTCAGCTCACTCAAGATGCCGAAGAGGAGGAGATCTTCAAGCGCGAGCTCCAGCTCACTCAGGACGCTGAGGAGGAAGAGATTTTCAAGCGCGAGCTTCAGCTCACCAATGACGACGAGCAGGAGGAGATCTTCAAGCGTGACGTTCAGCTTACCAACGACGATGAGCAAGAGGAGATTTTCAAGCGTGACGTCCAGCTTACCAACGACGACGAGCAGGAGGAGATCTTCAAGCGCGACGTCCAACTTACCAACGACGACGAGCAGGAGGAAATCTTCAAGCGCGACGTCCAACTTACCAACGACGACGAGCAGGAGGAGATCTTCAAGCGTGATGTTCAGCTTACGAACGACGCAGAGGAGGAGGAGATCTTCTAAATGCTTGACTTGGCAAGAAGCCCTGTACTAGAGTATAGCTTCGCAGTGTGCGGTGGCGTCTGTGCCTTTATTCGTAACTATCAGACACGTTAGGATCTGGCAACACGTATTAATTGAGGACCTCAACACTATGCAACGAAGCATGCCGCACTGTATTATGCCATGAGGATGTGTCAAGTCGTCTGAGTCAAACTACTCCGGGAGTCTGACTGACAATGTCGGGCGGTATCGAATGCAAGCTGCAGCTACTATCGCAGCCTTCAATAAAACTGAAGAGTTGGAAAAAGACATATTGAGATTGGGTATCAGTCCATCTACCAACCAGTGCATGTTGTTGTCACATGTAAATACAAATATGCATCATCAATCGCTACATCAAGTAGTGTTCGTCATTATAAACAGCATGTTCACCACGTCTCGGCGGAGCGACGCGTGAGCCGTACCCAAAAGTCTCGAGCGACGAAGAAGATCGCACTGAGCGTCTTGATGGGCTTCTCGGGGTTCATGACCGTGAAGTCATATCTCCGTAGCAGCTAAAGTCACGTAAGCCGCCGTTGATAAAAGCCCACGAATTGGAAACATACCTCGACGAAAACCTTGTTCAGCTCCATCATGGCAATGGACTTTCCCAAGCATGAGTACTTGCCATGGCCGAAGTGTGTGTCAACGGCTGCGTTCATTTGCTTTAGCTCCTCTGCACTCGCCGAAAGCCATCGCTCAGGGCGGAAAACATCGGCGTCAGGGCCCCAAACCCACTGTGACCGACCGACGCCGAAGAAGTTCTGCCCGACTTGTGTGCCTGCGGGAACGTAGTAGCCGTTAAGCACGTCGCCGCCTTCAGGTGCCTGCTTGAACCCCAAGCCTGTGACCGGGGGATAAAATCGCAGGCCCTCGCGAATGACGGCTTGGAGGTACGGAAGTTTGAGAGCTTCGGTGTTGGTGATGGGCGAGCTGATTGAGCCCGCCGCTATGGCGCCGTCGATTTCCCGCTGAAGTCTGCGGTAGGCGACGGGATTATTTATCAAGGATAGTAAGGTCATGCGCATCGCTTGTGCGGCAGAATTGGTGCCAGCAATCCTTTCGAGATGTTAGTTAAGATGCCCTGGGTGTCTTTTTGGTTTTGCATTACATATGGATGTAGACGATCTGGATGAGCTCGTTCAGGTCGAGGCCCTGATTGATGAAGGCCTGCATCATATCCTTCTGGGGCTTCGCTCCCGGCTGTAGTCTCATTTCGGCATAGTTCCTAGCAAAACTGCAGCATGTCAGTCAGCGTACATGAGTATGGAGGGTGTGCGACTCACCCCATCAAACGCCCAAACCCGATTTGATCATTCTCTGTGGGCAGCATCAAACGGAATGGCCACTTGTGAACAAGTCGACCTAGCCATGGAAGCACCGAGACGACGTTCATGATGGGCAGTGACGACTCGTTGATCTCGATGTACCGAAACAGATCCCTGTCCTCTGCAAGGAACCCGAACGCGCCGCCAAAAGAAATGTCCCCAATAGCGTCTAACGCAAAGTACTGCGTCTTCTCAGCGAGATCTAGCGGTCGGAACTCGGCATCGGTAGAGACATAATGCTGGTCAATCAATTGTACGAAATTCATGAGCTGGCGGTCGATGCCCGTCTCGAAACCAAAACCCTCGTTTTCCTTTGCAGCATACTATCGATCTTCATAGTTAGCTACTGACATAACTAGCAGTAGGGTGCAGCGCCCCCGCTTCGCTTCGCTTCGCTGTAGCATGTTTGAGAGACATCGATAGAAGAGGATGACTTACGGCCGGTGCCATTCGCGCCCTCATGGCCTTATGTTCCTCTTCATCCCGCATCGAGACGACATTATCAACGCCGGGGGTGATGCGGCCGGAATCGTAGAAATCGCCTTTGGTGTACGGCGAGCGGACGGCCGACATCTTGCGCAGTGAGTCGGGGTCAGTGCATAACAGCTCGTTTGGGCCGATGCGCGCTAGGGGTCCTGTGATGGTGTTGATCAGCGTTTGTTGTCGGCATGGTCTTGTTGCTTGTGTACGTTCCAAGCCATTGAATCCGAGGTCCTATCCTTCGCAAAAGATGTCCATGAAAGGGAGACCAGGAAAGAATGCTTACCATATTTCCTGGCAACGTCATTCAAGTGCTCGTGGTAAGTCCCTCCAACTGCCTTCTTCAACTGCCACAGAACCGAGACCGATGCCAGGAAAGGGCCGGGGATCTTTCTCAGCCGGTACCATGATCGAAACTCCCACACCAGAAATGCGACGAATACTGGCAGTCCAATCAACTTGATCAGTAACCCCGAGGAGTCGGGAAACCACGCGCAGCCAACGGTGGAGGACAGGATGTCGGTCATCTTTCCTCGCTATCCTCCCGACTTCAATCTGTGAGCCCTGGTCGTTTCGCCCGTAAGACTCGCTGTGCCGCTTGCTGGCGCGCTTGGCTCGCCGCCGTGGCACGTCGCACAGGGTTCAGCGACACGGGGGAGACAAGAAGCAAGTGTTTCTGTTGGTGCTGTCAAAAACGCATGTTCGTTCGATCCGCCCCCGTCGTCCTCGCTTCGACTCGCCCCGTTGAGCTCCCGTTCTCAATTACCGTCCGGCTGGGTTTTGATGTCTCGAAGGCTAATGATGCTGGTCGTCAGTTTGCGTCTATCAGTGCTGTGTCTCTTTCAATATTATCGAGCTGTTGTTTCGTCGCGGCGTTGTCCCCCGGTTCTATTTTGTCATTTCTCGTTCTTTCGCTGACCCGACAGGTTGGTAACGAAACGGGGAATGTGAGGCACAGTTGAGCGGCAGTGAAGAATGGTCCCAGTCCCAGAGCCTCGGGATCAGAAAGCAAACACAAGAAATTGGCCCGTGAGCGAGCTGAAGATGACAGCATCAAGGGACAAACGCTAACAGAAGGTTTTGGGGACCGGCTTCATTTATGACCGCGCACGCAAGATTAACTGTACTCTTAAGAGGCAGAATCATGGCTGAGCCGGGGACAAGCCTGGTCCGGCTGGGGATGCCGCTAGGTAACGCTAGGTGAAGGACGTGGTTGTGTGGATGACAGGATGTAGTGCTAGCTAAGCGTCTTCTACCACCTCAGCCTGTTGACTGACTAACAGCGTCTAACGCACGCAAATAAGCTAACATCCTGGCGGTTTAGGTGGTGGTCGGCCGAAGCCAGCTCATGGTTAGGGGAAGGATGAGACGGGACGGCGGCCTGGACCGGTCTGGTCCAAGGATGGCTTTACAGACAGGATGTGTTTGGATCAAGCACTGAAATGGTGACTTCAGGCCAGCCATTCCCATCACGTTCTTTGTTCAAGATGATGACTTTCCTGCTGCCCAAACCAATCATCTGGAACAGAACTGCCAAGTGAGAGAAAGCTAGCCCCAAGTAATCACACAGCCACCAGTCCTTCGTATGCACGTTGACAATGCAAGCCATCGGAGAGAGCTCCCATCTACGGCGCCACCTTTCGCTCACCGGCCGTCCCATCTCGTCCCATCTCGTCCCAAAAGGTGAATGGGATTTCCCAAAGTGCTTCCTCGGGTCTCACCTTTGGGTCCCCCCTCTCCTAGTCACAGAATTACCATGCTTTCTGCAGACCCAAAGGTTGCAGCGACTCGACTAGTTCATCCCGACCCTAGGCTTGTTCCATGCACTGGTGCATTGACGAGTGCGCTAAGGAGTGCGCCGGCGCGCGTCCCATGTCTGCCAACCTCGACTCTCCAATCACGGCGGTTCGGCCAACGGATTCAGGTGACGGCCGGTCTTTCAGATGCCACCGTGTGTCCCGCTTTGTCACCGAATGCACGGCGTTGCGCCGTGGGTTGTGGACCTATTTCACTGAAAATCAGGAACGCAATTAGGTACAGTTTGTCCAGCTCAATCTTGTGTGGGCTCGCTGTTCGGCGAATGCAAACTTCAGACTGGCTTCTCCATGTTCGCATGACCGATGACGTCGCACTTCCACATAGTCGATAGAGAGATCGCAATTGCTAAAGACAAGCATTAGCCCGGAGGAGTTGGACTGGACAAGGTAGGAATTACGAGAAGCACAACCCTAGTCTCGAGAGTTATCATTAGCCATCCCAGGGCTAAAAATGAAGGCATCATCGTCGACCAGACGACCACATATCATCAAAGGCTTCACAGCAGCAAAAGATTGGACGAACAGGGAATCGAACCCTGGACCACTCACATGCTAAGCGAGTATTATACCACTAAACCATTCGCCCAACGGGATGATTTCGCCCGGACTTGAACCGGAGACCTTCAGTGAGCCAGGCGAGGATCCAGAGGACCTCGATCTGTTAGACTGACGTGATAACCAACTACACCACGAAACCATATTATTTGATGACTCATCTGGAGCGGAAACAACATTTGAAGGTTGCGTGTGGTGGATGGAGGGCATCGTGAAGCGAGGGGCGGAGTGGGACGCTGGGTGGACGATGATGGATCCGGAAACCATCCCGAAGTTGTGGGACTGGGAAATTCTAGACGGGCCCATCTATCCGTAGCAGCGGGTTGCAACCCTGAAACGACACAGAGACCGAGGAGACAAGAAGAGTTCAGAGGCATCGTGTAAATGAATTTAAAACTTTTGGCAGTAAGCATCCTCCCCTATGTACTAAGCAGTCGTAACACATTGTTCATCAAATAACCGGTCTAGTTCCCACGCCATGTAGCCTCGATGATGACGAAGAAGGACAACGGGATCGCCTCAAACCGAGTAACCTCAAACCTCTCGTCTGCCCTCTTGAACATACCCTTCCATGCGTCAACGTGTCTCTCCTTGTTACCAAAGAGTCCCATCATTCTCAAATCTGTGGAGGTGCCCATCTGTTGAATCGATCTAGGCATCGACGCAGCGACAGCAGCGCTCTCCTCAACGGTGCCCTGCTTGCCAACATAGTCGATGAGAAGGACCTTGGAGCCCGGGCGCAATGCCGGCGTAAGGCCCTGGATGATCTTGATGGACTCGGCATCGGGCCAGTCGTGGAGGATCAGCTTGATCATGTACACGTCCGCCTGAAGCGTTTGGGGCTCAAAGAAGCTGTGAGACTGGAAGGACACACGGCCCTTCAACTCCTCCGGAATGTTCTTGTCGAAAGAGGATTTGCACTCTGGGAGATCCTGGACCGTAATCTTGAGGTTGGGGAAAGACTTGGCTAGAACGAAACTGTCGTGACCTCCGGAACCGCCAAGCTAGTGCTGTGTTAGTTTATACGGTCAAGATGAGGGTTCAAAGAGGTGGCTTACATCAACTACACTGAGGTCGCCAGCGTTACCCCAGTCGTACGCGCCCCTGACCATGCCCTCAAGCTGGAAGATCTCTTTGATGTAGTTCATCCACTTGACGAATGTCCTCATGCGGTATCCCTTCTTCTCGCCCTCGCCGTCCTCCTCCATCATCTCCCAGGGGGTCTTGTAGCCCTTGGAGAACTCGCCTCTCTGCCACATGCCAAAGGCAGTCTCACTCATGTCTTCCTTGAGCTCTTTCTTGCCGCGCTGGTACTTGTCCAGCGCGTAAGGAAGGAACACCATCGGCGGGCCGGCATCGTTCAGAATGTTGAAGACGAGTCCGTGGAGACCCTCATTTTGAGCAACAGCCGCGGACCGCGAAGTGTGTCTCACCCGAGTAGTCAAAGGCTTGCCCGGTTCCGTCTCCTCGAAAATTCGGAGAGTATAGGCATGCTCCAGAAGGCGGTGGACAACCTCCTCGGGCAGGTCAACATGCTTGGCAATATCGGCGTAGGACGCGTCGCCGTTGAGGGGGACGGCCGACCAGAAGTCAAAGTAGTTAATGGCGTTGACTGCTGCGCCGTCGGGGCCATACTGCGAAGTACTATGTTACTCATGATGCTCCGATCTTTTTCTCAGAGGAGGACGTGACTTACGTTGTGAGCAAAGTTGAAAACACTCTCACTAGGACCCTCGACCAGATACGACAGGTCCTTCAAAGTGTCGATCAACCTCTGTCGAAGCAAGAAAGCCTCTGACGTCAGACCACTGTAGCTTCGTACACTATCCGCGGCAAGTGTAGGCTCAGGGATCTTGTTGTCGCCCAGGAACTTGGTAAAATCGGCTGAGAGCTTGCCAATCTGGGCTGCGAGCTCGTTGATAGTAGGCTGTGGTGACGCCATTTTGGGAAAAGGAAGAACAGGAGGGGTATCTGAAAAGCAGAGAAATCGAGATGGAACGGGAGATGGATCGTTAGTCCACGGCACTTGAACACAGCCGGGGGATCCGTCCCTTATTTACCCGTCTGTCATCTGTCATGATTTGGCCAAGGCGACCTGGCCAAGACGGCCTGCGCCTCTCGTCTACATTGTCTGTACCGGCCCATTAGGGTTCGCCGCTGTCGGACTGAATCACACCTTTACCCCTCCAGCTCGTTAGGTAATTCCTCTGAGTCTACATGCGGTGATCGAGTCTCAGGTGCCGGCAAGTTGTCTTGTGTGACGGGGAATACCACGCATCCTGCAGATCAGATAAGATTATCTTATCCATCTTGAAGACATCTTCACTGAATTACCCCTCCTCGCCAAGCCGCTAAGGGATTGAGTTGAAGAAAAAGTACCGTCTGACCTTGATGCCATACGAGAGGAACGAGACACCGAAGTCATCGTATTGGTGGGCCGGCAGGCATCCCGCCGGCCAGCTCCATGTCGGCCCCGCTGGCCCCGTTGTGTCTCTATTAGACTCTATGGGGTCGGTGGCCGAGGACCGACGGTCAGTGTTACGTTGGCAATGAACGACTCGCCTGTTCTGGTTTAGTGAAGGGTAAAGGTGGTCCATAGTAACCATCCCGTAAGACTGGCTGTCCTTGCAACCTGTTGATAGCTTGCGATAGGCTAAGGTGCGTCATTTTCTCCAACGTACTCTATGCAGGTGGCCACTAAAGGGTGTAAGATGATGCAGGTATCAGGCGCCAAGTCCCTCTGGATTCGCTGGATTTCGGTAGTTTCCGCGCGCTGTGCGTCTAGCTGGAGGCGGGACAGAAGCCGCCGGTTACCGCCCCAGTCCGACTTTGACGTGAGTCGTATGAGTGGCACATCTCGAATTTAAACTTAATCATCAATCTTAACCAGATTGTTGGGTGTTCGTTCGGAATGTGGGAGGTCGATTACCCCAGACAGCCGGATTCCGAACTCATCAGCCATGCATCTTCTTTTGTGGTGTAAAATGGTTGGCACTACGAAGTGAAGGGTTCTTTGTCGCATGAGAATCCCGTAAAGCAACGCCAGATCGGAATGGTGGTCAGCGCTGTCAGTCACCATGAAACAGCAAACTTTGGGCGCTCCTCAACCCAATGCTCCACAAATCTTTTCTTGGCTTATTCGTGTGGATGGGAAATCTTCATGTCGGCGGTAAAGTATCCCAAAGAGTGAAAGAGCGAGAGATATATTCGTTCGTTGGGGCCATTCCCCGCTCAACGTTGCCCCGCCCGTAGCACTCTGAGAGAAATCTGTCCATCATCGTTCCAGCAATCCTTTCGACAAGAACTGGGCGGACTACGGGGGAAGACAGTTGTCCGCCGAATGCCCGAGAGAAAGCGTAACCGCAGCCGCCAACCAACCAACTGTCATCCGTCCTAATTCCCCGGCAGCTTTGTTGACGGCGGAGCTCCACCTGAAGAACTCCACGACAGGTTCTAGGCGAAAATCTATCGGTGTCACTTTCTACAAGGCAAGTTCTCATCGTGAAAACATGGGGCTGGAATCCGTGTTTGTACCAAACCCACCTCAGGCCCCATTAAAATGTAACGACACCACATGGCCTGACCCTAAATCGGGATAGCATGCGGATAGCAACGGCCAAAAGCTAGGGCTAGAGTTGGTTTACATGCTATCTATCCTATCAGGTATTGCGGCAGCCAAGTTATTCAGACACGGTAATCCATAAGAATGGAACATGATTGCTCGCTTCAACGCTCGGAGTGCCCACCTGTAATCGACCATAGCTGGGTCCTTTTGTTATTGCGACATACAAGTTAATTAAACAACACTGTCACGCACACCCGCCAAATACAAGCTGCCTCAACTAAGTTAGTGTACTTGCCGCTACAGCCAGCGATCACCTCATTCGGGGGCATCATGCACCTCCGTTACGACTGCGCAGTTGAACCCAATAAAACAGAGTTACACACGCAGATTAAGTGCGTTTACTGGATAATGAACTATACTGGATATCCAACTGGGTACATGAGAAGAAAAGAAAAAGGAAAAAAAAAAAAGGAAAAAAAAGGCGCAGTTGAACCCCTGGTTTGGTAAGAGTCAGCAACGCACAATACGAGGCTTATGCATTTCACATAGTAACTGACTGTATGGATTCGTATTTACGATGGAGTGGGGCATTTGTCAAGAACGAAAATGCCATGACAACGTATATGTACGCAGTCAACTTATTTGAATTTTCTTGTTCGTAATCTTCCTTCGTTGCCTTTTGCGGTCGTCA
The DNA here is from genome assembly GCA_020226115.1 of Colletotrichum viniferum. Taxonomy (NCBI): domain Eukaryota; kingdom Fungi; phylum Ascomycota; class Sordariomycetes; order Glomerellales; family Glomerellaceae; genus Colletotrichum; species Colletotrichum viniferum. Next base: position 87,702 of record JAGFBE010000055.1, read on the forward strand.
ACTTACGAACGACGCCCAAGAAAGATCCTGCGCCTCGAATTGGAGGACAGACAGCCCAAGTCACATGACCGTCGCTCACATCCGGCGATGCGGCATTTCTACTCGTGCCAAGTGGGCAGACATTCCTGGTTGGCGGCCTTTGCCGCTGCCCATCAACGGCTCCGACACTGAATGTCACCGGCGCACGATGCGAGCGGATCAAGATTGCCGAGCGCTAACTGCGTGGTTAGCATCGAAGCCCACTGCGACAGCACCGCGTCGGCCCGCACCTCTTCCATTATCGCCCATTTTCGGTATCACATTTTTGATATATCAAGAAGATGAGGTCGCCGCCACCCGTCTAGTTCTTGCTAAATCTGTACTCCCAGTTTCTGTCATCTTGGACTGGAGATGGCTGCTGAGTGTTAGGTATCGCGGTATCTAGGCCATCCCAGCTTCGGTCAGACAACAAGCTGGATAATTTGCCATCTCAATGTTCTGAAACACCCCACGAAACCATGCGAGCTCCAACACGCAGTCTCGCACTCTAATACGAATACCATCCCCCCAATCAGGTGCCCGTGCAGCGAAGCTTTGTGTGCCAGATCCGTCATCTGTGCTGTCGTGGTGATTTGTGTTTGCGTCGTGTCGTTCGCCTCGTATTCTTCTTGAAAGGTGATTTTTAAATCTATCGCAAGTCCATCTGCGTCGTCGCGAAAACACCACCTCCGGTAGGACTTGTATCGCAGCACGCATATCGGCACCTCGACGGTCACATCTGGTCTGGACACCAGACTTTCATTCGTGCTAGCTGCTTCTTTCGACTTCTCTCCAGCCGACGACATACTCGAAGCCTCGACATGGCGATCGGTAGCACGGGCAAGGCCCTCATCGGGATAGGAGCGCTTCTAGTAGTTCTCAACACCGTTTTCGTTGGCCTGCGACTCTACACCCGAGTAGCCATCGCAAGGACCTTCAAGCCCAACGATGGGTTGCTATTAACCGCATGGGTATGTACTCCAATTCTCTTTGCGCAAAGCTGATTTAACCTCGAGCCCGTTCGCAGGCCGCGTTTGGAGCGCTCTACGGTCTAGCGATTATGGGAGTCTTGGGTGGCATCGGTGGATCACTTGCGGACGCTTTCAGCAATGGCACAAGTGGAATCACTCAAGCGCTCAAGGCGCTGTTCTTCCTGGAAATCATCTATGTTGTCCTCACATCCGCCATGAAGGGCAGCATTGCGATGACGTTCATCCATCTGTCGCGCTCAAAGGTTCTCAACATTCTCTTCTGGACTTCCATCGGCATGGACATAGCCATCAGTCTTGCCTTCATCATTTACCTGCTTGTCCAATGCAAGCCGATTGACAAGGCGTGGAACTTGCTGGACCCTTCCGTAAAGGGAGAGTGCTTGCCGCTTGTCGGACAGCTGTACATGGGCTACGCATTGTCCATCGTCACAGCAATCTTGGATATCCTCCTGATGGTGTCCCCGTTCATCATGATGAGAGGACGAGGCCTGAACTCAAGACTGAAGATGTACATCTACGGCATCTTTGGTTTGGGAATCCTGTAAGTTCTCACCAACTGCTGTCCTCGTGCCCCTACTAATACGGCACTCAGTGCAACTATCGCAAACGTCATCCGCTTGATCGCACTTGTCAAGCTGAAGGGCTCCGATGACCAGCTTCGTATGTGCTTCTCTCCCAGTCCTCCGAATGAAACTAATCAGTATCACAGTCGACGCGGCGCCTGTATTCACCTGGTCTGCCATCGAAGTCAGCATCGGTATCATCATCGCCGGATTGATCGAGCTCGGCCCGCTTGGCGCAAAGTACGGGGTCAAGGGATTCGAATCATTTGCTCCATCAAAGCCTATCAGTAATGATTACGAAATGTCCGCTGGGAAATTGTAAATACGAAAGGACATTCCGGTCGACCGGCAGTAATCGGAGACGCAGGAACGAATGGGCAACAAAAGAATTTGCCCTGGGTGATGTTCTCTGGAAGGACACCCTATGATGATCAAAGTCGCGAAGACACAGGCGCGAGAAAGTCGATCTCCTGTTGAGCATGCATTTTTAGCAATACCACATAGCAGCACCAGTTTGTAGATAGTCATTTCTTGGCTGAGTGCAAGAATGACATTGACGAGCACTGAGAATATCTACTTACACGTGTACTCACAAATACGTTTTGAACGCAAGATATCGGGATTATCATTAATAAGATGAACTATGTATTAAAGCAATACATTCTCATCATTTGCGGTCAAGTCCACTCATTGGGATTGTAAGTGCAACTAGTCGCGGTAGTATCGATATTCACGGTGGACGTCTACGGCTGGCTTCGCCCGTTGTTTCCATCCGCCAAGTTTTCAGTACTTCGGCCTGCCTTCACTTCCTCTCTCCATGTCAATCGCTCCGTCTTGGTCACTCCAGGGCCTTGGTAAACGCTGCCATAAAGCCCGGAAGCCCAGGCAGCGCCATCCTTTGCCTTCTGACTCTTACTGCTCTTGAACTTCCTCCTGTACCACTTGCCATACGAGAGAAGGTAGTACAGCCTGAAACAAAGCAATGCGAACTTGTCATGCTCAAGGTCCTCTGGATAGTCAGCACCCATGTCCACAGCGGCAGCAATGCCAGACATGATGGCGATCTCGTGAGCATTGACCAACGTCCATGAACCTGCAAAGCGAATACGCCTCTTGGCCTGGAGGAACATCATCCAGGGCACGACGAAAGCGTAATGGGTCCATGAGTGGCAGAGCTGGTGCCACCAGTCGCTGCGGATGATCTTATCCTTGTTAATCTGGTCGTCGGTCCAGTGCTTCCGGTCGCGGTTCTTGTTCAGGTAGATCGTCTGGAAAACGTGCTGCTCAAAAGGAACCTTTTCGGGGAACTGAGACTGGTAGTTGGTAGTGTCGAAGCACATCTCCAGCTTGGAAAGGTCGTCGTCATACATGCGGATGTAGTACATGGGCCTGAAGTTGTCCTTTGCGTACTCCAGGCGCGAAGATTGGTCGACCTCGCGCTTGTTTCCGAGAGCCTTGACCGCCTTGGACTCATCGTAGAAGTTTTCATAGTACTTCTTCATGTAATCGGCATCGTTGTGGGTGATGGTGATGTCGTCGGAGAACGTCGCGGCTCCCAAGACCTTGCGTTCGCGCCAGGATGACGTCTTGCCCAGGATCTTCTTCGCAGTGTCAGCGAGGACGCACATTACGATGTCGTCGTAGTGCTCCTCGGACTCGGGTGCATCTGGATCGCCTCCATTCGGGTTGTGACCATCTTTGACTGGAGTGCGAGGCTTCGTCTTGACCAGCACCCCGCGCTTATTTCGGTGTACGATCTCGGTGAGTTCGGTTGACAGGCGAACAGTGACTCCGCGGCTTTCGAGATCCTTCTTCCAGGTCTGGTAAAAGTCGCTGAAGTTGGGGAAGACAACCATTGGAGGGAGGTTCGAGGCGACGCTGTGCTTGTCGGGAGGGTACCACATGCCGTAGGTTGGCGAAGTGCAGAGTCGTTCTAACATGATGGCAGGCACCTCCGGCGTAGCATTGCCCGTTCCAAGAAACAAGGCCGTCATTGGCAGGCCGATAACATTTGTGAACTCGTCGGAGAAGCGGAAGAGCTTGAAGAGAATCTTGAGCGGCATCAAGACGAAGAAGACTTCGAACCAGCGCATGAACTTGAGCATGAAGGCGAGCCTCTGAACTTCTTTCTGGTGCTTCACCATGAACTCGGTGGGAAACACGTTCGACCAAAATTTCTCATCCTTGCCGAAGGAGACCTGGAGCTTTACTGGGTCTGCGTGGTAGCCCTGTCGGGCGAACATGGTCAGCGTGTGGTGGAAGATGTAGCTTCCACCCTGGACTCCTTGATTGAACCAGCTCGCGCCATGTCGCTCCTTGTCGAGAGGGATTGAGAAAGCCTGTCCGCCGCAGTAGTCGACCGAGTCGATCAGGGTAACGTCGAACTTGTCGGGGTGGTTCGAAAGATGGTATGCCGTCGACATGCTGCGCGCTGTGAGTATTCATCTGATCTCGGTCTCGAACTCACGGTTACCTACCCAGCTGCGCCAGCGCCAACAACAAGGACCCTCTTGCGCCCATCTTTGCCAGTGTTTCCGTTCTGCGCCATGTTGTCGGAGCCGTTCTGCTCAAGATCACGGTCGAATGTTTGGGTTGCCATGAAAATGAGGAGAGGAAAGGCTGTGCTCCCTTGCTTTGAATAGCTCCCTCTTCTGCAGCATGGATGCTCCCCGGAATGCTGGAAGCTCAAATATGGGCTGAGACCCGTGTCACTTCGCGTGTCTATGACGCTGTGACATTGAGTTTTGATGAGGTCATCCCCCGTCGACCCTCTTTGTCCACTAAATTAGCTGATGGCCGCCTACAGATTAGGTAGCGATTGTGCCGGGAGATCACCCCTCGATGATCGGAACTAGTGGGGGTTTTTCGTCTTAGTGGGGGAACTAAGGAGCGCATCTCTGCCACGCGACGCTCGTGCCGACCACAGCCTCTTTCGATGTGGCTGCTTTGCACCGATGAATGACTTCTTGTATCCATATTAGTACTTTAAATGTGTTTATCAACTCAATTGGTTCTTGAGTGTTACTATCTATCTCCACAGACGAACAACTGACACTCAGGTCAACGAAATGCGGTCCAACCTCGCTCTGCAGCATTTGTCACGACAGCTAATGCCGATGACAAGATCACATTTCCCCGTGAGAGTCATACGGCAGTCAACAAGTTAGAAGGGAAGAAAGATGACAAGATCACAACTTGGAAGCCTTCTCGAAGCTGACAATTCGACGATTGTCCGTCTTTGTATTCCACCAAGGCCAGAATGGCATGCTCTCACGACTGACCGTATCCGTAAACGTGGGTTCCTCTTTTCCAAAAAGCTCTTCACGCCCTCAATGTTGTCGTTCGTCCCAGCCATCTGGACGAATATTCTGGAATCCAAGATGTGCGCCTCCTCTGGTGTTGGAGGACAGTACACCATCATGTCATGCATCATCTTTGTGCTAACCAGGGACGTGTTGTCCGCGATATCCTTCGCTAGCCTGAATGCGTACTCGACCGTGTCTTGAGGTGTGGGCAGAAGCTTGGAGAAGAGCCCGTTGACGAGTGGATCGGTAACGGGGTACACATCTCCAGTGGTCGTGACGTGGCTCGCCTTGGATAGCCCTATGAGCCGGGGTAGGAAGAAGGCGCTGCACGACTCGAGAACCAAACCACGGCGAGCAAACGGAAAGCCGACTTTGGCACCCTCCCAAGCAACACGAATGGCGGCAGGAAGGGACATGGTGAGGCCTACACCCACGGCCGACCCATTGAAAGCCACGATCGTGGGCTTCTTGCAGTTTGAGATGGCCAATGCGAGTCGGCCACCCCTTTTGCAAGTCGTCAATGAACCAAGTTTTGTAGCTGATGTCTGACAAGACGCTTACCAGTCTCTAAACTCATTCATGGAGTCCTCTGTCTCTTTCAAAGCGACCATACCCATGAACCCTACATCAAGATCTGCCCCAGCAGAGAAGGCTTTACCTTCGCCTGTCAGGACTACCGCACGTACTCTGTCATCCTCGCTGACCGTGTTGAAGAAGGACTCGAGGGTGAGAAACATGTCCAGTGTCATGGCGTTGTACTTCTCAGGGCAGTTGAGCGTTACCACGACCACCTTAGTTGCCGTTGGTGAGTTGGCTGGAACATGGGAGAACGATATGTTGTCATGATTGATAGAAGTGTACGAAGTAGGGGGCTGACTAGCTTTGGTGCCCATGTTGATGATCGTTTGCTTGCAGAATTCAGTGTGGAGAGGCAAAGAGAGATGCTAAGGATGGAGCAAATCATGAATGGCATTCCGACCTCAGTTTGTTTCTAGATGTTACGCCCTTTGTAGCTGACCTCGGTACCACCGGAATCGGGACTGAATAATAATTTGTCTGCACGATCAGTGTCGTCGCATGCCGACGGGACTGAAAGCCGACTACCCCGCATTCTGGACTGCACATGGGCATCCGTTTTACGCAGAAGGGCCTGCCAGACAATGAATCGGATTGGTTCCCGGGATTGCTGGTGGCAGAGAGTGCTGACTTCCTATAGTCGAATTCTGTGAATAGTAAACACGCCAGCCCCCGTGCCTCGGTCGTCATTCATCTAGTTCTTACGCAAGCCATGGGTTCACCATATTCCAATAACAGTTTTGGATACCAAGTATTCAATCAGTCACTCATAGCCTTCTACTAAGTGAAATGGAAATACGGTATGTCCGAAGTGGCATTTGTGGGAGTTGACTTGAGAAGTCGGAAGCGTTAATTCAACAGCGAGCTCGGATTGTCCAAACTCGACGCAACTCTTACAATACAAGAAATCGAATCAGCAGACATCGCAAGGAAAGGAACTACAAAAATGAGGAACACAGCCGATAGCACCCTGCAAGTAGTCCCACTGAGCGACGTAAAGCAATCTTCCGGGGAAGTAGCACCTCGAAGAGTTGACAATCCATTGCCTCGAGATCGATATTTGAGTATAAGCATGGGTAGTGAAGGCGAAATCCTAGCACTTTTGAATCACGCCACTTTTATGAGATTCGAACATGTGGATATACAAGACTCGTAGTCACTCTACTTTTTCACAATCGCGGTAGTTGACCGGCGTCATATGGATTCCAGATTATGTGTCTGCATCTGCTTTTTTTTAGCAGTAACGTTTTTGTGTTGTTTCTCTTTTCTCATCCATCAAATCTTCTGAAGCAAGCGGTTATTTGTACTCTCTTCATGCAGTCTACCAGTTTCGTCGCAGTAACTTTGGGCCTCAACATCGACGACTAGCGAATTTCAAAGCTACGTCTGATACTTTTGGGCATCTTGTTGTTCACAACCCTCTCGGCCTAGAGCCTTATCACAGTGCTTTCTTTTCTGACGTCGTGTGGAGGGGGATAGTATTATGCCACAGGACATTTAGCTGTCATCATTCTTCAGTTCGTCTATCTGGGCTGTAAATAGCTCTTGACTGCATTATTGCGTAACTCCAGCCTGGCTTAAGGTTTTTGCAGAGCGGAAACGTTGCGAGTGGTGCTTTGGTTCTCGTCAATCAAACTAGAAACCCAGAGATAGCCTCAAGATCACCGGGGATCGACATATCGCCGACTCTTCGAACCCCGTCGAGACGGAGAAAACCCGCAATCATGCGAGACGACATAGCCCCCGCGCAAGTTTTCTCATTCCCCAAGCCTAGATCAGGAAATGATGGACCACGCCCAAAGATAGAAACGCAAGGATGCAACTTCCTAAGCGAAACATCCGAAAGCACTCTGCATATGCAACGGAACCCCCGACCAAGCCTGCAGATCCGGTCCAGAGTCCCCAAGCAGCAACCCGTGTTTCCACGTGCGCTCGCCAAACATGGCCTTCTAGAATCCCATAATCCCAAATATCCGGGTCCAAGAAAGCTCACCGCTAGACAGTTCGCGGAATTCGCTCCAGCATCCCCCAACACCACATGGCGCAGCCCCAACAGCCCCCGACAAACATGTCAACGACCCTGGTGTTTGCTACTTGGGGGCGTCCCAGCCGGCTGGTGAACGGCCCTGTACAATGCTTTGCCGAGCCTATTCAATGCTGCCATCCTTCCCGATGGGGAAAATGCACACAGCAACCACCAAGAGCTGTTACCCGCCCCCTATTGGCTGGCGACTTTCACCGAACAGACTGCACGGCATGGCTTGATATCAGCTCGCTACACAAACCAATGAAGGCCGCCTGCAGATTTCTTATTCAACTCCTCGACAATAAGAAGGCTCTCTTGAGCTGTTACACAGTACACTCGGGATACAACGCTGTTGGGTGACGGATCTCCCGCCCGTCCTGGACCCTTGTTTCTAAATGCCTATTTCTTGTGCTTTCAAAGAGTCCAAAATGTCGCCAGATCCCGTTTTCCGTGGTCGTCCTATCCCATCACCCATCCAACTTGTCCGATAGTCAACCATGGATCATCCCGAGACGAAGAAGCCTCATGACGAGGAAGCCGTCCACGTCCACGAACATTGGCCCTCCTCCCTCGACTCGGACAGCACCCACCTCGACGAAATCGACCAAGACTGCCTCCCCGACGGCTACTTCCGCAGCAAGTTCTTCCTCGGCTCCATGACGGCCATCGGCCTCGGCCTCCTCGCCGGCGTCTGCGGCTTCGCCTACGCAGCCCCGATCCTCACCGTCATCAACGCAGACATCGGACCGGTACATTCTCTCCCCCTTTTACTCCCATCCCTAACCTCACTAACACCCCGTCAAAGGACCCAAACATCGTCTGGGCGGCCCTCGTCTACACCCTCACCTCGGCCGTCTGCCTAACCATCATCGGCCGCGTGACCGACATCTTCGGCCGGCGCCCCGTCTTCATCGCCGGCGCCGCCCTCGGCGTCGTCGGCAGCATCGTCGCCGCCACCGCGACCTCGGTCAACATGTTCATCGGCGGCACCACCATCATCGGCATCGCCGCCTCCACCCAGCTCTCCTTCTACTACGTCGTCGGCGAGCTCGTCCCCATGAAGTACCGCCTCGCCGCCAACGCCGTCTGCTACGTCTTCTGCATCCCCGGCTCCGGCTTCGCCCCCGTCATCGCCCAGGCCTTCGTCCAGTACCACCCCCACATCGGCTGGCGCGGCTGCTACTACATCCTCATCGCCATCAACGCCGCCTCCCTCGCCTGCTGGGTCCTCTTCTACCACCCGCCCACCTTCAAGATGAAGCACGGCGCCCACGCCCGCATCTGGTCCTACGTCCGCGCCTTCGACTACCCGGGCGCCCTGCTCTACACCGGCGGCCTGCTCGTCCTCATGCTCGGCCTCAACTGGGGCGGCGTCGTCTACCCCTGGTCCTCCGCGAGCGTCATCGCCACCATCGTCGTCGGCGTCGCCGCCCTCGCCGCCTTCGTCGCCTGGGAATCCCTCGCCGCCCTCCGCGAGCCCTTCGTGCCCATGCGCTACTTCCGCAACCTCGGCTGGGTCGCCTCCGCCATCCTCTCCGGCCTCGCCGCCAGCGTCTACTTCGCCTTCGCCCTCGTCTGGCCGCAGATGGTCGCCGTCCTCTACGCAGACCCGGTCAACCGCCCCTTCTTCGGGCCCCTCCTCTCCTCCTTCGTCGCCCTCTTCACCCTCGTCGGCCAGATCGTCGGCGGCTTCTCCGGGAAGTACATCGGCCGCCTCAAGTGGCAGTGCGTCATCACCGCCTTCCTCGGCGGCGTCTGCTTCGCCTCCGTCGCGACCTGCGGGCCCGACACGCCCACCCGCGCCACCGTCCTCGTCTGCTTCGGCGTCCTCCTCGTCGGCTGGGTCGAGGGCCTCTCCATCTCCATCACCACGCTCGCCGCGCCGGACCAGCTCAACCTCGGCGGCGCGAGCGGCATGGCCGGCAGCATCCGCTTCCTCATCAGCGCCGTGGGTTCGTCCGTCTACAACGTCATCCTGAGCAACCGCCTCGCCGAGACGGTGCCCGCGCGCGTGCCTGCCGCTGTGGTGGGGGCGGGGCTGCCCGAGGCGAGCGTGGCCGACTTCGTAGCAGCCTTCGCGACGGGGGAGTTTGGCGGCGTGAAGGGGCTGACGGATGCGATTCAGGCGGTGGGCACGAGGGCGTACCAGGAGGCCAGCGCGGACGCGTTCAGGACTGTATTTTTCGCGAATATCGGGTTTTCAGTTGTTGCGGTTGCGTGTGCGCTGTGTCTGCCTGATGTGGATAAGTATCTGACGAGCAAGGTTGCGGCGACGCTTCATCAGGGGAGGGACGAGAAGAAGATGGCGGGGGAGAAGGAGGCTTGAGGAAGCTGATTGGATGTCCCTCTTCGTTAGATCAAGTAGGCTCCGTTGAACCAACAGATAGTAGAACCTGCATCGAGACTGTGGTATCCATCATATCCCAGTCTCATCGCGAGTCTGCCTTACATCTTCTTACTCTTGCACTAAGTCCGCCTCATTCTCGTCATTTCCTGAAAAGCTGTTGCCTCTTCGCTGCCTTGTTGGTTGTCTCCACGATAAGGCTGACCTAGGACGTACAGACACAAGAATCCCATCAGCCACCCCCATAAGCTGACGACGATCCTCCCGCCCCCATTCAGGGTCCATCACATGCCGTGGAACCGAAGTCCTGGGTTCCGCCAGATGTCCACTCGGATGAACGCCGATGGCAGCCCCAAAGTCCTCGGTACCTGCCTCGTAAGCCGGGAGAGAGAGACGAACCGCAGCCTCAGCAGCTGTCGTAAGCAGGCAGCAGCATGCGAATTGAGTAAGATACCATGTCAGAATGCTCACGAATAAGAACATCCAGAATTTCCAATGCCAGTGATGAGACTTTGTGGACACGTCCGACACCGCCACGCTTGGCTGTGATGGAAAGCAGTCTCCAGTCTCGAGCTGACTCCATCAGATGCTGACGAAACTGAAGCTTTGAGACGAAGAGATGTCGAATGACGTGAGTGCTATTTCTTCGATCTATTCCTGATACGAAAAGAATGCAAGTTGGCAAATGCTTGAAACATACCCTGCGATGCATCCCGCATGCACGTCGGCCCTTGGCAGCGCGGGCTGACCCAGCTTGACCGATGCTCGGATGCTCCGACCTCCACCTCTGGCGACCGATAATGTTGGCCCTCCCCCTTTCAAAGCTCCTCAAACACAGGTCCCGTCTCCGAAGCCAACTTGGCAGCAACGGCATTCAACCAAGCCCCCAGCCTCACGCCCGCGCGCCCGATAACCTCGTCGACGACGTCCCACGTCTGGTCGTAGTACCCCTCGCTCAAGTCGTGCGCCTTGAGCCACTGCAGACCGGGCTTCAGCACGTGAGAGCAGACGAAGGCGTTGGACTCGGTCGCCCAGCCGAGGGCGCAGGTGCCCGTTGCGAGGTCGACGCACTGCCCGGATGTGGCATTGACGCCGGAGGCCGCGTGCCGGGAGAAGAGGTCGGCCGCCCAGGAGGCGGCGGCTGCCTTCTCCTGCGGGATGGAGAGGTGCGGGGCCAGGCCGCGGATGCGGTGGGGGATCTGGGTGTCCCAGACGGAGTGGAGGGACATGGGGCCGGTGCAGCGGCCGTTGGAGGGCTGGCGGCGCCAGCAGACGGGGCGGATGTCGTTGCCGCCGCGGAGGAGGCCCGTTGCGTGCAGGGGCTGATGTATGTCGCCGAGGAAGTGGATGACGAACATTGTGGCGTTTTTGCGGTTGATGAGAGGGAGGGAGGTGTCGAGGATTTGGGCCGTCTGGCGGGTTGGTTAGCTACGGAGATACGGTGAGATAAGAGAGAGAGACGGACGTAGTTTTGGATGGCAGAGATAACGCAGCCGCTGGAGGGACAGTCTTGGGGGTATTTCATACCGCATAGGTTGGGAGGATCATCGCGGGGATCTGGTGAGTGTGAGTTGAAGATGTTCAAGCTGGAGGTGGTGATAACAGGTATCCATCATTGCTCACTGATGTAGTGGTATTTGCTCGCCCAGCCCATGTGGCCTCTGAGGGTATCTGCCCAGGTGGCGGCATCCGAGATGTCGTAGTTGCGATCGTTGGCGAGGAGCTTGCCGACCAGTGCAGCAGCTTCATCCGTGAGATACTTCTCGGCGAGATAGCCAACTGTGCGGTGGCCAACGTTGCCCCATGAGAGGACCGAGGGAACGGCGCAGGCCAGCAGCGCCGTGGACAGACGCATTTTGATGCAGTGTGAGGATCTGGCCTACCTAGGTGGTGATGGTGATGATGATGTTGTTGTTGTTGTTGTTGTTAGTGTTCACGTCGGAGAAGGTGAAGGTGAAGTCGTTGAGGCTGTGAGATTCTTATCAGGAGGCCGTGTTGTTCCACGGTTCTGCGACACTCTAACTGTTTGCATCGTGCTTCTGGCGTGTCACTGGCTCACTGGATGAGGCACCTGATAAAGAGTGGCTGCCATCTGATGTGGCGTCGCGCTCGGGGACTTCCGTAGCTGAGCAACCGCCGAGGCGCTATGATTGGAGGCTGGACGGCAGGGCTGAGACGCTTTGAGCTGGGGGCTTGCTTGAGGCGTGCTGAAGCTCCAGCTGTGGTGAGCTCTCTGCTTCTGTAAGAATAGCTGAGCTTCACTCGTGAGCTCCAAGCTGAGGGTGCTGGATTGGCATTGCAGCCCTTTGGTGTGCTTGGTTGAGGTGCCTGCCCGCCATTGAGATTTGAGACCACTCACTCACTTGCAGCTTGCCAGCCGCTCACCGAGAATGTCGGGAAAGACATGACGTCCCGATCGGCGTAGTCGGTGGTAATGATTGTCAGGGTGAGTTCACCGAGCACCTCGAATCTTGATGTTGCCCTGAGTTGCCCTGAAACCAACGGCTGCCGACGTCGGATGCCCGCTGATGGATCTTTTCCAACCCTGAGCAATCCCGTACGTAAGGCCAAAACCTGAACGGATTTCGGGATTGATTCAACAAAGATCTTTCGTGCATTGTAGCATCTCGATGAAATGAGGACGGGTCCAGCTCGACATGGGCTGCTGCAGACCATGTTCATAACATCGGTTGAGCATGATCATGTCTCACAATCCCCATCACGAATGAATCACAAGAGTGAAGCTCGGAATGCGCATGCCGTGTCCCGAGCTCAGAGCTCAGAGCTGCGAGCTCCCCGCGGGGGGGAACGGACGGCCGCCGCGCCAGTGGAGTTTGGCGGCAGCTTAACGGTGCCGTAGAAGCCTTGGCAGTGCTTAGCCGAGTCCTTGCAGCTTCTTCCATATGGTTCAGCTCCCCAAAAGTGGCGCTGCTGTTTGGTCGTGACGTGACGATTCAGGGTTGGCGGCCACACTTTTCCAAAAGTACCCGATACTTGAGAGAACATCATGATTGTCGCGATTTGCAGGATTGGCAGCGCCGTGTCTGCTGCTGTAGGGGGTTCCCTGAGTCCATCAACACCTAAAAAAGAAGGCCAAATAGGTACGCAGTTGATGAACCAGCCAGTCAATATCGACGCCCAAATTGCGATAAGATAGTGCATCCGAGCCCTCAGATAGCCCGCTTAAGCCTCTAGGGAAATCCAAGGGCAGATCAACCTCGCTGTAATTTGCGGTTCCCAGGGGCTGGCCTGGCCTGTAGCCATCCACGGACAGCGCGAGATTCCCCTGCTTACCACGTTGCTGTCTGCCGCCCAACGCGGTAGCGAATGGAACCCGGCAAGCTCCCCACTGAGGCAGATACCTGTCGCGATAAATAGCCGAGGCTTGATAACGACCCAGGATCAGATAAGGCACCTTTGCGATATGGGTACCTTGCTGCTGACACAGCTCGCCTTATCGTGAGAGGCCCGTCAACCTTGCATGCGCCTCTGCGACAGTTTGCAATCACCAACTCAAATCGGACTCACTGTCACGAGTCGACGAACCCCCTAGAGACAGCCCATCGAATCACCACACCGATCCGCACAGACACCGTGTTTGTCTGCTGAAGAGTGGCTGAAGAATACATGCGAGGCAAGCTGAGTGCAGGCAAGCAACGAGCAAACAAACACGACGCCACCAATATGGCCGAGGAACACTTCAGACCGGCGCTGATTGTCGTTGACTTCCAAGAGGATTTCTGCCCACCTGTAAGTAGACAACTTCAACGAATCCAAACCGTAATCACGGTTCCAGGCCCAGCCGGCAATGATCGTCAAAGAAATGGAGGAATAATCCGCGCACATGACTGACACCAAGGAGCATGGCTCACTCGCTGTCACCAACGGCCGCGATATCCATACCGTTGTCAACGCCTTGTTGAAGCTGCCGTTCGTCGCCAAGATAGCCACCAAGGATTGGCACCCCGCAGATCACATCTCCTTCGCCTCCAATCACCCAGGAAAGCAGCCGTTTGTTGACTCCATCGCCATTGTCAACCCGCGAAACAGCGCCGAGACGTATCACACCCGCCTGTGGCCGGTGCACTGCGTCCAGGGTACGCCCGGTGCGGAACTGGTACCGGAGCTGGATGCCTCGGCCGTCGACACCGTCATTGAGAAGGGCCAGATGAAGGAGGTGGAGATGTACAGCGCCTTCTACGACCCCTTCCAGTCGTCCAGGGTGGCCGACAGCGGGCTTGCGGGGGCACTCAAAGAAAAGGGCGTCACAGACGTATTCGTTGTCGGATTGGCCGGCGACTACTGCGTGAAATTCACAGCGCTGGATGCGAGCAAGGAAGGCTTCCGGACCTTCATCGTCGAGGAGGGAACCAAGCCGGTGGACGCAGAGAAATGGGACGACTGCAAGAGCGAATTGGAGGCCAGCGGGGTGAGGATTGTCAGTGTGGAGGGGCCGGAGGTCCGAAGGGTTGGCACGGCAGGACGGGGATGAGGGGCCGAGAAATTGTTGTTCCTTTGAGCGTCGTCTCATGAGACGAGGCCAGAAGGTGGCATTCCCGCCCCGTCTGTTGGTGCAGGGCGGGCCAAGCGCAATAGTCTCCGTTTCCTGTTCTGCACCTGGAACGCGATCAAAGTATCCTTCCGTACGGGCTCCGTGTGCGGCATCGTGTTTCAAGCACTCTTGTTGGTCTTTGGGTTTCTGACAGTCCGTCAGCATGGTCTGCTAGCGTGTGTTTGCTCCATGCGCTTGCTTGGATGCAGCCCTACCCTGACGAATAGCTGCCTGTAAAGACTCGATCGAGATAGGGTAAACGGCATAGCAAGCTAGTTTGCTGGCCCAAAGATTATCAGTTTCTCGCGCAGTGTGGTTTTGACAGCTGACTCGATGTTCCATGAATGCCCTCTCCCAGGTCAGCCCGGCCAGCGGGTCCAAAGCCCCTCCGTGGGAGCATTGGCCATTGATAGTCGCAGCGAGAGCCCAGAAGGTATCCGTTCTGAGGAAAGCAGAAGAGTGGCTTCGACTGGGATTTCACAGCAAACCAGTGACAGCGGACAGGGACCTGCTGCGCCGCAGACGTGGTAAGGTGTGCTTGGGTATCAGCGCATTGCGAGGGTTCCGTGGCCCCCGCGACGCTGGAGGTGCGGCAGTGGGAGAGCGAGGGGCCTTTGGCTGGTCCATGCGGTGGATGGAAGAAGACGGGGAAGAAAAATAGGAGATCGCCAGGGGTTGGCTGCAGAGATCTGATGTTGGCGGGCGTCCCATTGGCAGGCGATTGGCAACGGCGACGAATGGAGGCTCACACGGGCTCACCGCCGGGCAGTACCCGCAGTCCCGCAGACGTCGAGAGTCAAGACTCTGCTTCATCGTCGGATTGAGTGGGCGATGGACAGACAGCGGAGGTCGACGAAAAGACCAGGGATCCGGCGTGTCAGATCAGGTCTGCGAGGCAAGCGCGGGAGAGCGGGAGAAGCAATCAGTTCTTTTGTGATGTTCCCAGTCCCAGATGGACAGATTGGGACAGAGGGCCATGTCGATGAGGGACATCTGGGGGAGACGGGGCAGGGAGGGCTTGAAGCAGCAAACCGGCCGAAGCAAGTCAGCATGGGACAGCTGGACATGGGTGTAAGCCATGGTGGTGCGTGCAGGCAGGTGCTGAAAGAATGTCAGCGTCTCATTCCTCGATGAAGGATGCGACAGAAGGAGTTGGGGGCGGGAGAAATCCGAAATCCGGTGATGATGAGTTTTGGTTCAGGACGGGAATGAAGAATTGGAAGCGAGAGAGCTGCATGTCAGAATTGGATCGCAGTTGCCATCGCTGTTACAGGCAGTTGCGGATACAATCGCACTTGCCAGCAGAAAAGAAAAAGAAAAAGGCAGGCAGGGCCAGACCCACTGCAATTCCACGAAAGGTCGGGTGGGATTGGCCCAATCACGTCAATGTAACCCCGGTGTAAATCCGGGTGTGATGGGTTCCATTGGCTGCGGGCAGTTCATTCCCAACGTCAGCCAGCACGAGGGAAGAACACAAGCACAGGAAGGACGGACACCAGCTCCTGCAGTCGCAGTTGCAGTTACAGTCGCAGGCAGGCAGGGCAGGCAGGGCAGGCAGGGCAGGCAGGGCAGGCAGTTGCAACTTCACCTCCAATGCTCCTGCTGGTTCGCCTGCCGGAGCCGATACCGAAAAGAACCCAGATCAGAATCTGTTTGGCAAAGACTCGAACCGCCCTCTGTTTCTCTCCTCTTCTGCTGCAGAAACAGCCCTGCACCCTTGGACCCTTCTCGAAGACCGCCCGTCGTCTCGCCGGATGGGACCCTGCCTTACCACCGTCCCTGCTGCGTCTGTGGTGTCATGATAACTAACGGACTCCATATCAGATACACGACTGAGAGTTGCCGCACACCGCAGGGCCGCCGACCGACCGCAGCAGGTCCCGTGTCTGTGTTTGCGTCTGTGTTTCGTTACGCGGCGTTGGCGGTGCTCTTGGTATCCGTAGTCAGTTCTTGGTTAAAGCAGGTAGTTCTCGGTCGTCTGAGGCTTTGAGCAGTCCAGTGATGCAGGTGCCGAATCATCGAGGTCCCTTATCGGGCTGGCACGAGATAAGATAGACGAGCTATCGCCCACGGGTCACCACCAATCCGGCGCTAATGCTCACCTCAGGGCTCAGGGACCAAGCTACGAAAACATGGAGGAGGGGCAGACACCATCATCTAAGAGGCCGAGAAGCAAACAAACTACACGATTTAGGCAGGATGCTACAGTGTGGCGGTCCTCGAGCCATTCCATGTGCTACCTAGGTAGACCGATTGTTCTTCCATCCACCCGGTACCTACTGTGTATGCCTTTGGTTCGTCCTTTTCACAGAGAGGGAGCAATAAAAGTTCATTGGACGAGACGAGACGCGCCATCTGTGCGGCGCTGCAGCTGCGGTAGCCCCCTGTGACACATGCACTACTGTCTGCCCGCCTGCTACCTTACCTAGGTAAGGTAGGTAGGTACCTTAGTCTTTTGGGGGCGCTCCAATATGCTAAGGTAAGAAGGCAGAGTGACGCCTGGCTGACGCCTGGCTGACGCCTGGCCTTTCCAGATAGCGCAAAAGGCACCTTAGCGGGTGACGACAGACATGCCGGGGCGGATGCGACAGCCCAACGTCTGCCCAGCCGCCCCAGCCCGAGCAGAGACATGAAGGACGCAGTAGGCAATATGCAACAGGGGCATCGGTGTTGTTTGTTATCAGCTTCCTTTGCGCTGACTACCTGGATGCTGACTACCTAGCTAAAGATATTGCAGACTTCCAATGGCTGAGCTGTTTGCACAGGCTGCAGCGTTGGGGGGGAAAAGTTGACACACAGCCCTTCTTACCCTATCAGGCAAGGCGTCGCAGAGGTACCGCGGTACATGAGGGGCGGACCATGATCGCTAAATTTGCCATTGCTGGGCAATCCACGTCAAATCCTTTTTTGTTTTTTTTTTGTTTTTTTCTTGCGTCTCCTTTTTGGGTGAGAGACGAGATCATCACCGGCCACAAACCTGCCTGCTGCTCCCCCCCCAGTGTCCCCGTCCAGCCCAACGCATCTTGCTGGGATTAGCATCACTCAATTTCGTCCCGTGTGGAGCTGCTTGTACTTTGCCTGCCACGGTAAATTCCCGCTGCGAACGGGTACCTCAATTTTGCTCTTCGCGGCCGGTACCAATTCCAGGCCTCTCTCTGGTCCTGGCTCCGGTTCTTGGTTCTTTTTCCCTCTCTTCTTTCGGTGTCTCCTGTCTGTTGCAATACAAAAGTACTTCGTACCTTGATACCTTGGACCTAGAAAGACAAGCATCCGGGTGTCAGCAACTCTGTTTTCTTGCTCTGTCTCCGACTGCCGCCTCCTGGCATCTTTAAACATGCTGCTCCCGCCCTCCTTCGTGATCGACTTAGAACTTATTCCTTTCCTCCAACATCACGACCTATCCTTCCCGCCACCGACAACAACTGGCCTTATATCCCTTGGCCTGTAATCTACATATCTGAAGGGTCGGCATCGGCGTCAGCATCATCGCCAACAGCACTAAGAGCCTCTCTTAGTCTCTGTGTGTCCCAGTCCAAGACAACCTAGGACTTGAACAACACCATACACGCACCCTGGCCTCCGACCCCCCCTCTCGACCCGTTCCGACCCAGCAGCAGGCTCCATATCTACAAGTAAAAAGGTACTTGGTCGCCGTTGCATCGCGAGGGTCTTGTTTCGCTCATCCTCCTCCCACCCTCCCTCAGCTTTCCCCTACGCTACTCGCAGTCAGTCCCGTCCTCTTCAACAGGAAACCGGCGCTGCGCATAGTAACCCACTCCTCCGAATTTGAGCACTTCAACAGCTCCTTGCGACTTCGGCTCTCCGCAACCACCGACCAGCCTCGATCTCCGACCGTAATTCTCGACTAATAATTTTTCAAATTTTCGGCCTGCCCTGCCGCCTCTCTTCTTCCTCCCTCAACATCGACTTTTCTCATGAAAGGTTGTTGTGTGCGCGCGTAATCCTCGAGGCACTAAGCTGCGCGTTTGAACACGAAAGACGTCAACGGCGCCTCTCTGCTCCGTCGACTGGAACAGGTACGTACGACGCGCAACTTTCGACCCCTCCTCCAACCCAATTGGCATTACAGTTGCAATTGCAGCTGCAGTTGCAGCGCATCCCGCACCGCTCCGTACCGTACCGCAGAGCATACCTACTGTAGTAGTACCTACCTACACCACAGGCAACGCAGCAATGGACGAGAGCTTAGCACCACACAATCAATAAGCCGCGCCGCCAAACCTAGCCCAAAATTTCCTCATTCCAATCCAGTCACCCGCTTCCCGCCTCCTACCCCCAGACCACCCCTTTCGCGACTTTTTCGCGCACTCAACAACGGCCCTGAGCTCCGTTTCCAATCCTCGTCAAGGCGTCAATTGCTAACTTTCCGACCCAGACTCTTACTTCAGACCCTTTGATCCGATCTTCGAACCCCAAATGACTCCCTAATCGTTACGGCTGCATTCACCGCTCCACATTCGCCATGATATCTTCATCGCTTCTCCCCAGCCGATTCCGAGGCGAGCAGCCTGCCGCCCAGGCCGCTGCTCCCTCTTGGCTCAACAAGAAGCTCACGCCCGGCCTCAAGTTCCTCTCAAAGATCGCCTGCTCCCACCCGATCCACACCGTCGTCATCGTCGCCGTCCTCGCCAGCACTTCCTACGTAGGACTTCTGCAGGAGAGCCTGTTCGATGCTACAATCAGTGTCCGCTCCGCCGATTGGTCCTCCCTCACCGAGGGTAGCCGCCGTCTGCAAGCCGGCCCCGAGACTGCCTGGAAATGGCAAAACGTCGAGCCCGAGGCCACTGTCGCCAAGGACGTCGACCACCTCGCCCTCCTGACCCTCGTCTTCCCCGAGTCTCAGTCTCCCGAGTCCATCAACACCGCCCCGCGCACCCACGCCGTCCCGATCCCCCAGAACCTGTCCGTCACCTCGCTGCCGCAGACCTCCAACTCCCTGACGAGCTACTCCCAGGACAGCGCCCTCGCCTTCGCCGTCCCCTACTCTCAGGCTCCCGAGTTCCTCTCTCTCGCCCAAGAGATCCCCGATGCCTCTAGCGACGAGACCCAGACTACTGTCCACGGCAAGGAGAAGAAGATGTGGATCATGAAGGCCGCCAAGGTTCACACCCGCAACAGCCTCGTCCAGTGGGTTCGCAACGGCTGGACCGAGTTCATCGACCTGCTGAAGAACGCCGAAGCTCTGGACATCATCATCATGGTCCTCGGCTACCTCTCCATGCACCTGACCTTCGTCTCCCTGTTCCTCTCGATGCGTCGCATGGGCTCCAACTTCTGGCTCTTCACCAACGTCCTCTTCTCCTCGGTTTTCGCCTTCCTCTTCGGTCTGTTGGTCACCACCAAGCTCGGCGTTCCCATCACCATGGTTCTGCTGTCCGAGGGTCTGCCTTTCCTGGTTGTCACCATTGGCTTTGAGAAGAACATCGTCCTCACCCGTGCCGTTCTGTCCCACGCCATTGAGCACCGCAAGCCCAAGGACAACAAGGGGGACAAGAAGTCCAAGAAGTCCGAGGTCTCGTCCCCCAACGTCATCCAATACGCTGTTCAGGCCGCCATCAAGGAGAAGGGCTACGACATTGTCAAGGACTACGCCATTGAGATTGCTGTGCTCATCATCGGCGCCGCCTCTGGTGTCCAGGGCGGTCTCCAGCAGTTCTGCTTCCTCGCTGCCTGGATCTTGTTCTTCGACTGCATTCTGCTCTTCTCCTTCTACACGGCAATTTTGAGCATTAAGCTGGAGATCAATCGCATCAAGCGCCACGTGCAGATGCGCCGCGCTCTCGAGGACGACGGTGTCAGCCGCCGCGTTGCCGAAAACGTGGCCCAGAGCAACGATTGGGCCGATTTCAACGGCAAGGCCCCCAAGGAAGCTTCTTTGTTCGGCAAGCAGATGAAGAGCAGCAACGTCCCCAAGTTCAAGGTCCTCATGGTCACCGGATTCATCCTGATCAACGTCATCAACATCTGCACCATCCCGTTCCGCAGCTCCAGCTCTCTCCCGAGCCTGTCTTCTTTGACCGGTGGTCTTAGCGCCGTTGTGACCGCCCCTCCCGTCGACCCTTTCAAGGTTGCCTCCAATGGTCTTGACGCTATCCTGGAGTCGGCCAAGGCTAATGAGCGCCAGACAGTCGTCACTGTCCTCACTCCCATCAAGTACGAGCTCGAGTACCCCTCAATCCACTACGCCCTGCCTTCTCCCGCCAGCAAGTCCGGCTCCAGAGACGACGACGAGTATGAACACTTCGAGAGCTACGGCGTCGGTGGCCGCATGGTCGGCAGCATCCTGAAGAGTCTGGAGGACCCCGTTCTCTCCAAGTGGATCGTCGTTGCCCTCGCCATGAGTGTTGCTCTGAACGGCTACCTCTTCAACGCCGCTCGCTGGGGCATCAAGGACCCCAATGTCCCCGACCACCAGATCGACCCCAAGGAGCTGGCCAAGGCTGAGAAGTTTAACGATACCGACTCGGCCACCCTGCCCCTTGGCGAGTACATTCCCGAGACGCCCAAGCCCGCAACTCCGGCACTGTCGGACGATGGATCTGAGCTGTCCATGACCAAGGCCAGCACCCCCGAGCCTCGCACCATTGCCGAGCTGCAGAAGATGATCGACGAGAAGCGTGTCCACGAAATGAGCGACCAGGAAGTCGTCGGCATGTCTCTCCGCGGCAAGATTCCAGGCTACTCTCTCGAGCGCGCTCTCAAGGACCACACCCGTGCCGTCAAGATCCGCCGCAGCATCATCTCCCGTACCAACGCCACCTCCGACCTCACTGGCAGCCTCGAGCGCTCCAAACTTCCCTACGCCGGCTACAACTGGGAGCGTGTCTTCGGTGCCTGCTGTGAGAACGTCATCGGTTACCTGCCTCTCCCTGTCGGTGTCGCTGGTCCTCTCGTTATTGACGGTCAGAGCTACTTCATCCCCATGGCCACCACTGAGGGCGTCTTGGTCGCCAGTACCAGTCGTGGCTGCAAGGCTATCAACTCTGGCGGCGGTGCTGTTACTGTCCTGACTGCCGACGGCATGACCCGCGGACCCTGTGTTGCTTTCGAGACTCTCGAGCGTGCTGGTGCGGCCAAGATCTGGCTTGACTCTGACGCTGGTCAGTCCACCATGAAGAAGGCGTTCAACTCTACCAGTAACTTTGCTCGTCTGCAGTCCATGAAGACTGCTCTTGCTGGCACCAACCTGTACATCCGCTTCAAGACCACCACCGGCGATGCCATGGGCATGAACATGATTTCCAAGGGTGTCGAGCATGCCCTCTCCGTCATGGCTTCCGAGGGTTTTGAGGACATGAGCATCGTTTCTGTCTCTGGTAACTACTGCACGGACAAGAAGGCTGCCGCCATTAACTGGATTGACGGACGTGGAAAGAGCGTCGTCGCCGAGGCTATCATCCCTGGCGATGTCGTCAAGAGCGTGCTCAAGAGCGACGTCGACACCCTGGTCGAGCTCAACGTTAACAAGAACCTCATTGGATCCGCCATGGCCGGTTCCATTGGTGGATTCAACGCCCACGCTGCCAACATTGTCGCCGCCATCTTCCTTGCCACCGGTCAGGACCCCGCCCAGGTTGTCGAGAGTGCCAACTGCATTACTATCATGAAGAAGTAAGTAAAACAGCCATTGCTATTTATCGCTAGTTGCTAACAGGTCCCCAGCCTCCGCGGATCCCTCCAGATCTCCGTCTCCATGCCCTCTCTCGAAGTCGGTACCCTCGGCGGTGGTACTATCCTTGAGCCCCAGAGCGCCATGCTTGACATGCTTGGTGTCCGTGGCCCCCATCCCACGAGCCCCGGCGAGAACGCCCGCCGCCTCGCCCGTGTTATCGCTGCTGGTGTCTTGGCCGGTGAGCTGTCGCTTTGCAGTGCCTTGGCGGCTGGCCACCTGGTCAGGGCTCACATGCAGCACAACCGTTCCGCTCCCCCCACGAGGACTAACACTCCCGCTCCCAGCGGAACGATGACGCCTGTCGGTCTGGCCATGACCAGCGCCGTCGAGAAGGCCAGCAAAGTGAGCGCCGCCGCCGTCGAGCGATCGCGCCGTTAAGCACTTGTCTTGCTGTATATACGCAATTAGCATGATATAATTACGGAGTTTTGGGGATAGAGTAACATCGCATGGCGACTGATACACCATTTTCGCATTCGCTGCATTGCGTTTCAGTGATTGGAGGAGGAGGAAGCCCAGCACCCGAGTTCGAGGTGCGCTGGTAAGCCCAGCATGTATTTAGAGTCAGATACGAGTTTTTATGTCTTGTAAGCGTGTTTTGATGGTTGTGATTTCATCCTTGGCGCCACAATTCTGCCTTGATGTGTGGCTGACGGTTGCTTAGTCATTGTGGCGTTTACACGCCCCATTACATCACTTCTTCGCACGCTCAGGGAGCCTGCGAACATAGTTCTGGAGGTACGATCAACTTCAATCTGCGGGCGTGCAGGTGCGTACAACTTCAGCAGGTATGTTCATCTCGACAAGGGTGTTTCCAATGTCGTCAAGGCCCAGGCCGCCGTCGCCAAGCGCAGCATCCCCCGGCGCCTGAGCCGATCTCCCCGCCCGGTTCTGCCTAGCGATGTCCTTTTCTCCACGCCCTGATTCGCTGTAGGCATCTTTTGTCCGATGGCTAGGCCGCCGAAGGCGAGGCTACCGGGCCGCCAGTCTGGGTCGCGGCGAACGGCACGCAGAATTCAAGGCAGCGCAGGCAGCAATAGCCCCGTCTCTGGACCGTGCCGCAGAGGCCCGTCCCCGAAACAGGCAGATTTCCCAAAGAGCGATGTCGGATATCGAATTCTGTTGATCTTTTTGATATCATTTTGAGTCACATCACCTTGGGGCATGGTGTATCTGATGCGATTCCGGCAGCCGGTGACTCTTTGCTCGTCCGAGCGGGGTACGGCTGCCTGCAACTAGGACTTTTATGCCTAGCCCCTGAGGCTCAACTTTGTTTACCTTGATCTCCCAACTACATGATCAGAGGAGTCGTTCGCTGGTATAAGAATGTTTTCCTTGAACCGCACTAAGGGAAGGAAACACATCGAAAAATAAGCTGCCCTCGATTTCCAGAAAATCTCCGACTGGTATCAATCTAAGCCCTCGGAAACCATGGCTCGCACCAAGCAAACCGCCCGCAGAAGCACCCAAGATGAGCCCATCGACGAGGAGGATCAGAACGAGATCAACGGCACTCTCACTGAGGAAGAGAAGAAGCGCCGCGAGGAACTCGAGCAGGCGCCCATGCAGATCGAGCTGAAGCATCTCGAGAAGCGATGGACCAAGAAGGGCCGGGCGTATATCGCCGAGCCCAAGGAGGATGAAGATATCCCCGAGGAGAAGATCAACTGGTATGAAAAGTACGCTCTCTGCGTAAGTATGCATTTCCTTGAAGACAGAGGCTTGGTGTTGACATGGCCAGATCACCCGCGAGTACAACATGCAAAACGAGTTCGTTTGCCGCACATCCCTCGAAGTCAACTCTCCCTCGCTCAAGACCATCCTCAAGGACGTCATCGGTGGCATATATCCGGGGCAGTCCTACATGACATCCGACATCTCCGTCGCGTTTCCCCCTCGCAGCCTCTACCACTACCGCGACGACCTCGCCGCCGCGGGCAATGACCTAGAATCCGACTCCGAAGGCGCCCGCCACCTCCCCCTCCTCCTCGCCTTCATCGACGAGCACTTCGCCGACACCATCAAAAACACCGCCAATCTCCTCGGCCAGCGGCTCATCAGCTACGAGTACCTCTGGACCATCTTCCGCCCCGGGTGCCTCGTCTACGCCACGCGCCTCAGCCAGCCCCGCGCCTACAAGCTCCGTTCCTACGACTACGTCTGCGGCCAGAGCCCCGGCCTCCGCCTCGGCGTCGAGTACGTCGACTTCGACGGCGACGACTTCGGCACCCGCTTCGAGTACCTCCTCATCCCCGCGTTCCAGGGCGCCGTCGAGGTCGCCGCGCTCAACGCCATGCCGCTCGCGCACCACCCCTCGCCCGAGGCCGTCACGGCCCTCCTCACGCACCGCGGCCGCCGCTTCGAGGCGCTCGCGGGCCAGAACTTCCGCGAGTACAAGGGCGTCGCGCTCGACGAGTGTATGCGGCGGTACAACATCGACGGCCGCGTCATGGTCGACGCGCAGACGCACCACCGCATCAACGCCGACGACGCCTTCACCGTCACCGCGTTCCCCAAGACCGCCGGGCAGAAGCGCAAGCAGGCGCTCGACAGCGACGAGATGGACCTCGTCCCGCGCGAGACGCCCGCCGACAAGTTCGCGCCGCTGACGGACGAGCAGGCGCTGCTGGCGGCCCCGACGGTGCGCGGGTTCAGCTTCGCGGAGAAGCGCTTCTTCGACTTCTTCGTGGACAAGATCCGCGAGATCGAGTGGAACACGAAGTGCTTCGAGCAGCTCGTCCTGCCAGAGACGCAGAAGGAGCTCGTGCAGGCGCTCGTGGCGGAGCACACGGCGCGCGCGACCGCGGGGGCCGAGTTTGACGACATCGTCAAGGGGAAGGGCAAGGGCCTGATTCTCGTGCTGCACGGCCCGCCCGGCGTGGGCAAGACGCTGACGGCGGAGTGCGTGGCCGAGTTCAGCCGGCGGCCGCTGTATATTGTGTCCTCGGGCGACCTGGGCACGTCGGCGGAGGCGCTGGACGAGAAGCTGGGGCAGACGCTGGATCTGGCGTCGACGTGGAAGGCGGTGCTGCTCATCGACGAGGCGGATGTGTTCCTTGAGAGGCGCTCGCTGCATGATTTGGGGCGGAACAGCCTTGTGTCGATTTTCCTGCGCACGCTGGAGTATTACTCGGGCATCCTGTTCATGACGACGAACCGTGTGAGGACGTTTGACGATGCGTTCAAGAGCCGGATCCACGTGCCGCTCAAGTATGACGGTCTGCCCAAGGAGAGCCGGCTGAAGGTGTGGAAGAACTTCCTGGCGGGAGTGGAAGGCGGCGTGGAGGTGGACGAGGAGGGGTATGAGAGGCTTGCGGAGGGGAACCTCAATGGGCGGCAGATTAAGAATGTGGTGCGCACGGCGAAGAGCCTGGCGGCGCACAAGAAGCGGAAGCTGGATGTCGGGCAGCTGTTGCAGGTTGTGGATATCCAGATGACGTTTGAGAGGGAGCTGGGGGATGGGGGCGTCGATGAGGTTGAGCGGTAGACATGCTTATGGGTTTCCAAGTCTGTGTGGTGCTTTGAGTAAACGAATATCGTCTTCTTTGAACTT
Source organism: Colletotrichum viniferum (assembly GCA_020226115.1). Lineage (NCBI taxonomy): Eukaryota > Fungi > Ascomycota > Sordariomycetes > Glomerellales > Glomerellaceae > Colletotrichum > Colletotrichum viniferum. The sequence goes on from JAGFBE010000055.1 coordinate 113,324, forward strand.
TGTGTTCGTGATCAAGTCTCGGAGTTGAGCTTGCGATATAGGTAATAGGGTTTCCGGTGGATAAACAGAAAACCCTATGAAGCCCCTCCTCGTCGACAATGCCTCTGGGACTCCGGCCGAAGAAAATCAGCTGGTCTCAGCGTGGTGGCGTGTGGTAATGTCATGTTTCTTGCCTCCATTACCCGTTAATTATTCGGAGTGTATAATCCAGGCATGAAGAGGCCCTTTAATGAGCCCTCAACACCTGAAGCTCACCTTTACAACTCCTGCCAAGTTCCCACGCTCACACTACACAAATGAGACAGCCTGCGCAACATGTGCGGCACAGCACTTGCAGACGCAAGAATTTTTTAATTTTCAAGTGGTCTAGTCGCAGAGAAACTGGCGCGCTATATAATGAAACTCAACACAAAATGAGTGAGGGGGTTTGGAAGGAGCCTCAGGATGTTACCCTTACTGAGATTGAGGCAAACAAGGTAGCATATGCTCATCATTATCAACTTTATATCAATTTCTCTCAGAAATCTGATCTCTCTAAGATGTACTAAGCCTTCGTGAGAATATTAGATCTCCGTCCTCCAAAAGTTCATTTAGTAGAAAAGGTGCTTGGAAATATCTCTCCAAACCTTGCCTGGGACACCACCGGTCTGTTGGAGAATTTCAACGCCCTGAGGTTGGTGCTTAGAATGTTAGGTCCGTACGACGTGCTGTGGATCGGCTCGCCATTCGGTCAAAAGCAGCAATTTCTGTGAAATAATTCGGATGCAAAAGCTAAGATAAGTAGCCCGAACTGAGCTGGCCTGTGAAAGATGACCTGGCGGGACGAAACGACGGTGTTGCTGCTGCCCTCTTTCACTCAAGCTTCATATACTAGATTTGGAGCCCGACGGTCAACAGGCAAGATGGCCGAGCGGTCTAAGGCGCTAGCTTCAGGTGCTAGTCAAGAAATTGGCGTGGGTTCGAATCCCACTCTTGTCAGGCTTCTTTTTGTCTCATTTGGCTATGAATCCTTTGTTTTTTGCTTCATTTTGCAATGAAATGCGTCTGGTGATGATTTCGATTGAATGTGTTTCGGTCGGGCGGCGGGGGTGAGTGGAGGCCCCGCTTTTGCCGGGGCGGGGCCGCGGCATGGACGTCGAAGGAGGCAGGCACTGCGGCGCAGCTTCCAACCCGAGCCGGGGCGGTGGGTTCCTGCCAATTTTGGAGCACAGCAATATCATCCAGGGTTTTTTTTGGAAATCCTGCTGGCTGCTCTGGTTCGCATCCTCAACACACACACACACACACACACACACACACACACACACAACCATGGACACAACCGGCTTGGCCGTCGCCAGCAGCATGGAGGGAATCTCGCAAATCACAGAAGAAACATCCCCAATACACCCACTCACAGCAGCAGCCGGTAAACGGCTCTTCTGGACGCTCAACGGCCCTCTTGAGACCGCAATCCAGGTCGTAGCCAGCCAATATTAAGAGTCAGGCGACGCCATCGATCTCCACTTTCGCCCTGCCGCCGCCGGACTCGAGCTTACCTGGCACCCCGTGTCGCAAGAGTCTCTGATGGAGCCCAGATCGCAACAACCACCCTACGGCTCGAGTGATTCGACGAGTGGGAGGAGCTTTGGGCGAGCTTCACCGCGACTGTACCGACACTAAAACTGATCCCTGGCGCCCGCGGGCCAAAGACGTCCAGCTCGAGGTGACGGCTGGCGGCGCGTTTGTCACGATCCACGACTACGTCTCCGCCGTGCATCCGTGGACCATGGCCACGCGTGAGCCGCTCCTGGATGTCTTGTATAAGGTCGGCGGCGGGCAGTTGTTCCTTCCCGAGATGAAATTGTTCGTTCTGCCATTCGGTGATGGGTCACCGAGTACTGGCACAGAGGACCAATGGGCCCCGGCACCGAAAGCCCAGGCCGCATGGGACGTACAGGCTGGCAAGTTCCATGAGCCCGGAAGATAATGAGGAGTTCTCGCGGAAAGTCATGGAGAGGATGAAGGCGAGTTCCAAGGCACGAATAGTCGAGTTGGAAAGGCTCCGCCGAGAGAATGCTCGAGGAGACGGCCCGGTTCATCTCACCCATAGCATTGGTCATGCTACGTGTCGAATACATGATCCTTTTCAGTACTGTGACCATAAGCCCGATAGCAATACTTCCCGTAGATAGAAATGCTTGCCTGTCACTGAGAATACTCTTCGCCTGGACATTTTTCATTTTCGGGCGTACCTGACAACCCGCAATAGCATGAGGCACAATATGGCTGGCGACAGGGACCTTGCCCGACCCTGAGTTGAAGGGATATCTGTCATAGCCTATCGAAGTGTCAGTCGACTTTCGAGACAAGAGGACGGCACAATCCAACTTGTACTTCTGAGCCATTGCTTAGACAAGACGATATTCTAAGCCGCACCACCTTCTGCCAGCAAGTCTAGTTAGTCACAAACACTAAGAGAAGAAACTTGAAATTTCTCGAATATGGGTAGTATTATCAAGGCAAAAACAGCTGCCAATAAACGCCAAAATTAGCCCTGAACTCCCTGTGCAAGCCGATTACGAAACCATTAAGTCCAACTCTTCCGACGAAACACTTCCTAAGAGTACGAAATGTACAATCCATTCTCGGCATCATCCTGCATGAACACGCGTCCATCCTGTCCGTTGTTGAAGTTGACCGCCAGCTCCACGACAATCCTCTCCTGACACCTGACACTCGGGCCGCCGTGCGTCGCGGGGGCGGAGAACTCGGGCTGGTCCCAGAAAGTGAAGTCCATGCCCGGGACGAACTCGCTGCCCTCCTGGAACGGTGCGATCGTCGTGGGGTTGATCAGCACGTCGCTGCCGCTGGTCCACGTCGGGAAGCCCTCGGACTTCAGCTGGCGCGAGGAGATGAGGCCGTTGCCATCGACGCGGAAGACGCGGGTTTCGATCGGGCCCTGGCGCCAACCGAGCGAGCAGGTTTTGGCTGACGGCGGGATGCCGGTGAAGACAACGACCTGGCGGGTGATGTTGGTGTGGAGGTCGAGATGCGGGACGTTGTCCGTGGGGTGGTTCGGTTGGGAGGCTGACTGGTAGACGTTGAAGTGTTGGGGATGGGCGACCAAACCCGGGGTCGCGGTTGACGCGCTCGGCGGGACCGAGGTTTGGGAGCATTCGCGAGGCGCGGAGGGTAGGGACGCAGCAAGAGAGATGATGCTGGTCAGGGCGAGGAGGAGCTTGGAAGACATCTTGAAGCGGTGAAGAAACTTGGAGGAGGTTGCACTAGGCGGGTTGAAGAAGGATATAATGCGGTGAAACTCTGGCGTGGGACAAGGCGGTACTGTAGTGTGTGTAACGATGAGATGCTGGTAATGGAAAATGTGAATACGTGTCGGAAAACAGCTACCACTTTATATCTACTCGGCATTGACATGAAAATGGCCGAGACATTCATGATAGCCCCCGGACTGCTGTACCCAGCGGGGCTGAAGCAAGGCTTCTGTTGGCATCAAAACCTCACGATCGGCCTCAGCTCCGGGCCCAGGCTTAGCACTGACAGCTTCCAGCAGGGCTTGAACAGCCTCGACCCATGACAAGCCCGCCAAGGCTTCCGCAGCATTCAAGAAAAAACCGACCTTCCAGTCAAATAAGCATAAACATAGGCTTCCGTGGATGTTACTAGACTCCGCCTCGCAGAAGCTCCAGATGAACCGCACGAGAATCCGACGACTTGCAGCTGATCCCGGTTGTGCACGTGTAGGACAGGAAGCTAATGCTAAGTGTGGGGCTCAGAGAGAGACTGTGCTCGGTAAATGAAGTGCGATCAGGATTGGGGTCTAAATTTAGTCGCTGGCATTAGCGGGGGAAGGATCTACAGGATGGCTTGTTGGGAGGCTGAGGCTTACACAGGTTGGTCAGGGTGGATGCATTCTTGGCTCGAGTCCGAGGTGCGTAAGCAAGACACCTGCATGAGTTACATGAATGATCTAGCCTGATACTATGAGCAATCTAAGCTGGGGACATAACCTCAAGGCTTGCTCACCCTGCTGATCCCAAACTTCACCTAAGACATCACTTTATGTACCTAGTTGAACTGACGACCCTCGAGTTTGCAACTAAGGTAGACGGAGCACTCTCATCAGAAGATGAGAGTGTGCTGTTTCCATATATGCTCTGCTACTCAACGCTTGCTAGATTCTGCAGACATCACCGCAAGCACTATATCGGCCCTTTCTCTGTTTCCGAGAAGTCATGGTTGGTCCAGGTCTTTTCAGAAACCACACCAACTCCGTACTTGGTGAGGCCCTCGAAAAAAGGCCCTCGAAAAAGAGTGCAGCCCTTCCTCTTTCCCAAAGCCCTTACTTTTGGACATTTCAGAACATAACTCAAGATCATAGAGGTAATGAAACCATTTCAACGTGTCATGGTTTCCAAAGGAGAGGTTCAGCCGTTGAGCCAATCAGTGGTTCTCGGCATGCCGAGCCTCCACCTCGGGGACTGTTGACTCCCCGATTGACCGGCACCTCAAGTCTGGCAGTTGATGAACACAAGAAGTATGGCGAAATGTAAGAAGCTCAAGTGACACTACTGCGCAATCAGTATCGTCGAATAAGTATGCACATGAAGGTGCCTCTGACCGTGACCCTACGTTTAGGTTTACAATCAACATCGGAGGAACGAACTGGCTATTTCTCAACTCCATACGAACTGTCAACGAGCTCCTGGAAAAGAGGGCAGCCATCTACTCCTCAAGAATGAATCTCCCAATGGCTTACGACCTCGTGTCCCGCGGCAAACGAACCCTGCTAATGCCCTACGGAGACTTGTGGCGTCGAGAGCGCAAGGTCATGCATCAGATTCTGAATGCTACACAGCGCAACATCTTCGAGCCGTTCCAAGACCTAGAGTCCAAGGCTTTGCTCCTCAGCTCAACTACCTCGAACGTCCAGATGAATGGTGGAAGAGCCACGGGGCCTTTTCCGGCTCGGTCATTATGAGCGTTGTTTTTGGACGTCGAGCAGGTGTTGATGATGCGAACTTGAGCGACTCTCTTGCTGTGTCTGAAGAGTTTGTCGAGTATCTCATGCCCGGCCGCGCGATCGTCGACCATTTTCCTTTCCTCGCCGATATAACATAGTTTAAAAGTTTGCAGCCGTGGCGATGGTACGGCGACGACTTGTATAAGCGTACTCGCGCGTGAGACTCCCATCCAGACTCGCTAATTCACAATCACTCATCAACGTACAGGGTATACAAGCGAGAACGACCAGCCGGATAGATTTTGGCCAGAACGATTCATCAACGAAGATCTTGACAAGCCCGCCAAGGAACATCTCGGATTCGGCGCAGGTAAGATGCCATTTTCATCTTGGCAAAGTCCATCGGTTCCGTCTTGGCTAAATCTTAATCGTCATGCAGGGAGACGACTTTGTGTTGGCAATAACGTAGCTATCACTAACTTGCACATCTCATTGGCTCGACTAGTCTACTGTTTTGACGTTCTGCCAGTACCTGGCGCGACGATCGACACCTCACAGTCACCGAAGGTGACGAAGCATGGTCCGTCATTCCAGGTGAAGATTAACGTCCGAAGCGAGTTCCATCGGCAACTCATCGAAAGAGAGTGCCGCGGAGCAGCTATTTAGAAAACATTTGATCCAAAAACTAGGCACCACTTTGCGCAGGGTGGATAGGCGTCAGCTTTTCAACAAGTATCAATTCAGGATTATGGACTTTCGTAGGAGGAGGTCTTCTTGCATGCATTGTTGCTTAGAATCATGGATAGTGGAACCAAGCCTACATAAGGCCTTCAATAGGATGACGATCTAGTGTGCGACGGAGAGGCGCTTGTGGAAGACACAAAACCATGACCGTGTTCTCGGGCTTGGTTGCTGTCCGCGAAGCCGCTTACAAGACGCTGGTGAGGGGCCGTTCCTCACATCATCGCCAGTGATCGACGAGGAGCGCAGCTTCGATTTCCATGTCCGTCCGATTCAGCCCCTTTTTGCCTAGAAGTGTGAAAGTTAAGTATCTATATTGTCCCGAAGGACGCGTTTTGCGTTTCGGTATACATATCTCAGTTTGGTTAATTGCTAAGGCAACTTGGTATTGTGAATCAATCTCCACGAATGCCAGCCACCAACCGATGGCCCTTCAGACCCAATGGTGGTCTTCAAGCACGACAAAAAACCAACTCACCCAGGCTCTATCTAGCCAGAGATCAAGACCATATCCGAAAGAGCAATAAGCGTCTTTATGATGGAAGGGCGAAAGCGAGTCCTGCCTGGGAAGGACTTGGTTGACGGTGATGGTCGCCCGTCTGCTAAGAGAAGGCAACTATCCCGCCGACCACCCCGGGCATCACGGGCATGCGATTCTTGCGCAATATCTAAAGTCAGATGCGACGATCAAAGGAGCTGCCGAAGGTGTCTACGGAAAGGCATTGAGTGCATCAGAAGCGCTGGGCCATTTTGCGTTGCCGATGATCGGCGTGAGCTTGCACAGGATGACAACTCTCCTCTCGTCCCTTCAAGAACCGTTTCGCCAGCCACGACCCTCGTGGCCGAAAAAGCTGCTTTGGAAATAGACATCGGGCATGGCTCATGGGCAGACGACTCGTTCCTGTTCAATGATTTCCTGACCTCATTTGGAGCGCCCGATGTCTTTGGGATCGATTCATCCATGCTGTCTTCGCTTGCGCCTATGCTGGCCCCGAGTTCACAGGTAAACCTACAAATAGAAACGCGGCCATCGTTGCTCATTGAATCTAGTGACCAGAGTGTGGTATCTGATGAGGCGAGCAAAGTCTACGACAACACGCTGGTCCACTGGAAGCCGGCGCAGGGAGCCTCTTCCAGAACCGAGTGTCTTTTCATATCGGTCACGGAACAGGCGTCTATGGTTGGTCAGATGGGGGAACATGATTTGTCGTTGTTAAGTCATCATCTGACCGCGGAGAAACGAGACCAGATTGTGTATCTGGTTCAGAAGCATTCCGCAAATCCCCCAAGTCTGGCGGCAGCAACTTCGTTCCCTTCAGCAAGAATTCTCGGAGAGATGCTCCAGATAGTTCTTTCCAGACAGCAGGACGACATTGTTGGAATGATTCATCTTCCCACCTTCAATGTGACTGAATGCGACCCTCTGCTCCTCGCTGCCATGATATCGGCTAGCGCTACATTTTCAACACATCCTTTGGCAAACGAATTTGGATTTGCGTTGATGGATGTAGTAAGGATGGTTCTGATGGATTCTGTGAGTTGGTCCGAGAACCTCTGTGCTCTCAAGTTCTGACGATGCCTCAGGGCAACCGAGACAACGCAATAACTCGCAGCCTGTCATTCATCCAGGCCATGACCTTGGTGTGTGAATGCGCTCTCTGGAGTGGAGACCAGAGGAAGACTGAGATGTCTGATGCTACTTCGGCCATTCTTGCGTCGTTACGAAGAAGCTGATGGTGATGGATTGCTCATGACCTTTCGATGCTAATCAACAAGCTCTAGATACTACGCCATAGCAAGCGATTGTTTCGTGTATCTTACGAGTTGTTCACGCCATCCGTGAGCGCAGACGAAGAAGAATTGCACCTTTCATGGATTAAATGGGCGAATCAAGAGTCCTTCAAGAGGTAATTAGCTTCCCTTGATGTGATCTGAAATAGAATATCTAGGTTGGTGCCTGCTCATTCAAGAGAAGCCCCTACTTTCTTTCAACCTCCAGGGACGGACTTTCTTGTTCTCTGCTTAAGCAGGAGGAGGTGGGTCGGCGACTGCCTTTTGACAGTATGCACCTTCCCGTGATGGAAGCATCAATGCAGAAAGTGCAAGAACGAACAAATGGAGAAGCAGACAGGCAAGAGCCTGCTCTGGGTATTTATTTCAACCTTTCCTCCCACCGGCCACGTCCTCAAACCTCCCGCTTCCAACATCACCCAACCTCAATCAACACCAAACCTGCCTCATTGCCACCGCGTCTTCCACCATTCTCCCACACAAACGATCCCCAAGACCCGAAAAACTGCACATCATGGCTGCCACCGACAAGGAAACCATCAAGAACCTCGCCGAGAACGGTCACATCATCACGGCCAAGGAGGTTGCCAACATCGACAAGGCCGAGAAGGCCTTGACCGGCAATGACCACACCGTCAAGAATGGTCTTGCTGGTAAGATGCCTCCCTTTTGTTGCTAATTGCCTTTTCTAGTTCCTTGCTGACGTCTAATCCCAGCCACTGCTCAAAGCATGCACGACAAGCAGCAGACAGTCCTGAAGATGGAAGCCGATCTCAAGAGCAAGCCCGAGTCGGACATCACCAAAGACGATGCTAAGGAGCTCCAGACTGCTGAAGTATGTTTGCATCCTAGACCTTGCCGTCTGGGACCTACTGACTTTGACACCAACAGGCTCGTCTTCTTGGCCACCGCCCTCCCGCCGGCTCGGCCGCTGCTACTTTCCAGTCCATCGCGGACAAGAACGAAGCTGCTCATCAACGCGAGGACGCTTCCATCGAAGGCAAGAAGGAGACCGCCGTCAAGGCCGATCAGAATGGCTCGATTGACAAGAAGGAGGGTGCCCCTGCCAAGGACTCTGACGTCTCTGAGCAGAAGGAGGGTGCTACTCCCTCTCAAGACGAAGCTGTTCCTGCCAAGTCCGACGCTTCTCCTGCCACGTCAGGCCCTTCTTCTCCCAAGGTCACCAACACCTCCGAGAAGAAAGATGATGCCACTGTCTCCGAGGCTACGGAGATCGCCAAGAAGAAGGCCGAAATCACCAAGCAGATGGATGAAATCACCAAGAAGAAGAACGAGATCGCCAAGAACATGGATGAGGTCGCCAAGCAGATGGACGAGATCGCCAAGAAGAAGGACGAGATCCCCGACTCTCAGGAGCCCGGCTCGCAGGACTCCCGCCCTTGAGGGATCACGCATGGATGTCAGGACGTGAGCATATAATATTGGTGGGATGTTTATCGCAGCATGTCTTTCGACAATGTCCCCGCTCGTGAGGAGACGCAGAGCCTTTTTAGATGTGCAAGCGTGGACATGTTGACACAGGTAGTCATAATCAACTCCAATTCCAAAGGAATGCACTCCCCACGCGAGTGATTGGTCATTCTGACGCAAGATGATAGACACGGTTTCTTCATGCGGTGTTCTAACTTGATACTTGGACCACGAGCTTCTCGCCCTTGACTTCGCCACTTTGCAACATTTCAAGCGCTTTGATGACCCCCTCGAAACCACCACTAACCTCTTTGATGGGCTGCGTCTCCAGCTGCTTGCTTTCCAATAGCGACTGCACTTCCCGAGCCCACTGCGCAGCAACATCATGCAGTTCAAAGTTCGCCTTCCGCGAGTATGTCGGATGGCCCAAGTCAACATCGTACCCAAGTGCCTCAAACCCCATGACCGCCTTCGACTTGACAGCGCGCCTTGTCCGCCACTGTTCGGGGCAATCTTCAAGACATGCATATCTCGCTCCGACCCTGGCCAGCACGCTGTAACAAATAGCGGCAGACTCTGCATCCGTGATGCAATCAAGGGCGTGCTTAATTGGCATCCCACCAGCAAGGGTCTGGATTGATTTGGCGCAGTCTTGTGAGGTGTACGATGCTGTGCCGACGGCACCGTACTTCTTGACGAGTGGTGCTGATTTACCGGAACAAACAGCGATTGGTGCATAGCCCGATCTGTCTGAGGTGAGTTTCTGCCTATCTTCAAGGGACTGATCTTAACCTACTGCTTCAGCATTTGTATAGCCATGATGCCCGTCGACGTGGCACCGCCGTAAACCAACACAGGACTCGGCTTCTCTGCGGGACGCGACGGCAGTCCCTTCAGATTCAGTGCCTCTGGGTCTGAGATAGCCAGACATGCTGTACACCATCCGATAGACCCTAATGCCGTCGCCTGCGTATCGCTCCACCCGTCCGGCACTCTGATCGTATGCCGCGAATCCGCGACAACGTATTGCGCAAAGCCACCGTTTGAAGAGTTGTCAGGGCGGTAAGGGAAGTCGGCGCCGCAGACCCGGACGCCGGCGGGCACGATGGACGATGAGCCTGCGGCTTCGACGATCCCGCTAAAGTCGCAGCCTATCGTGTTGCCTTCCATGAAGAAGTGGGTGACCATCTTGTAGTCTGTGGGGTTGAGGCCCACGGCGAGGACGCGGACGAGGACATGGTATGGCGTGGGTAGTTCTGGAATGGGCTTGGAGGTGCTGACGGCTAGACAGAGACCAGATTCTCTGGATGCTGATTGCGATTGGATTACTGCGGTCTGAGTCTTTGGTAGTGCCATCTTGCTGCAGAGGGCGCTTTCGTTGTGGGTGAGTTCTAGGCTTCGGATTCAACCTGCTAAAATGCCCATTTAGACATATAACCTGGTGACTGAAATCAATCTCAAACGATAGAGACTGTTGCAACATCGAGCAAGGCGAGAGATCCCTGCTCCCCCTACTTGGTTGCCGAATTAGGAAACCGGCACCGAACCCCGCCTCGGAATGGCGGCTCGCGACTCGGGGCCGGACATCGTCCCACGCAGTAGCCGGAGACGGGTATCTGAAGAATGCGATGTGCGAAGCTTAAGGTTCGGATGGACTACTTGGCTTCTGGCGTGTGTTGCAAAGACTGATGTTGTGGTTAGCAGACCGAATTTCCTGCCATTTTCTGGAAGTCGTTCCCTCCCAGCGCTCTGGATCGGCTGGAACTTCCATGCAAGTCATCATTCGGCAAAGTTTCTGTCACTGTCCAGCCTTCAACTTTGCTCTCATCTGAAGTATTCCGTAGACGGAACTGCGACGAGAAGCCGCAAGAATGCTGGCTGAAGTCACACTCGGGCTTTCATGGCCCATATTAGGCGCCGTCGTCGCCGGACTAGTGAGCTATCCTGCCACAGCGAACGCAGAAGAAAGCGCTGACACATGAGGCAGACCTTCGTCTACCTCGTGATACTCAGACCCATCTACAATGTCTACTTCCACCCTCTCCGCAAATATCCGGGCCCGAAACTAGAAACTATGGGCAGCCTCCGTTCTCCCATGGGGCTTCACTTCATGGCCGGCAACATGCACAACAGCCTGATGGACATCCACACAAAGTACGGCCCCATCGTGCGCGTCGGGCCCAACGAACTCTCCTACGCGATCCCCGAAGCGTGGGACGACGTCTGGCAAGCGCAAGGAGAACCAGAAGCCGTCGTGGTACCTCAGCAAAGACGCCAACGACATTCTAGGCGCCGCGACGGGCGACCATGGCCGCGTGCGCAAGATCCTGAGCAACGGCTTCACCACCAACGCCATGCTGGAGCAGCAGCCGGCCATTGCGGGGTACGTCGACCTACTGATCCTGCGCCTGAAAGAACGGGCTGAGGACGGCAAGGCCGCGATCGATCTGTGGCAGTGGTTCGTGTACTCCCTGTTCGACGTCACGGGTGACTTGGCGTTTTGGGAGCCGTTTGGGTGTCTGCGGGAGTCGATGATGCATCCGTGGATCTCGTTTGTGCTGAGAAACATCAAGCTGACGTACATCATTCTGCTGTGCACGCGTATCCTGTTCTTCTTCTTCTTTGCGCCTGTGTTGGCGACGATCAAGTTGGTGAGGGAGTATGCGCAGCACCGTAAAGTCTTGAGGGAGACGGTCGATCGGAGGCTTGCGCTCAATGTGGAGAGGCCTGATTTGGTGCAGGTCATGCTCACTCAAAAAGATGGCTTGGTATGACTTGGCCCCCCTTCGACAACCTTCCCCTTCTGTAGACGTGCTAATTATTTGATAGAAAATGTCACAGGAAGAGATCTACAGTAACGCTGTCACCTTAACCCTCGCAGGTGCGGAGACGACGGCAAGCGCCCTCTCAGGAATCATGTATTTGCTGGCGTCGTACCCGGAAGTCAAGGCCAATCTCATGAAGGAACTTCAAGACACGCTCAAGAGCGAAGATGAGATTAACATGCGCAGCGCCATGCAGCTGCGATACCTGGCCGCCGTCGTCGACGAGACGTTCCGGTACCACCCTCCCGGGCCGAATGCCTTGTGGCGGACGACGCCTCCCGAGGGCAACTGGATCCTTGGAGACTTCATTCCGGGAAATGTGAGTTGACGCAATGGGCAGATCTGATGTTAGTCTTCCTGCTGACGACTATCGTAGACAATTGTCGGCATCCCGCATCGCGTCATGTACCGCAGCGAAGCCAATTTCAAGCGCGCCGACGAGTTCATCCCCGAGCGATGGCTCGCCGACAGCAAGACTTCCGAATTCTCCACCGACCGGCGCGAAGGGTTCCACCCGTTCTCATACGGCCCTCGCAGCTGCATTGGGTTGAAGTGAGTATCGTCCAACCTTTTCGAGTGTGGGACGCTTGCTGACTGAACGGTTAGCCTCGCTAACGCTGAGATGCGTTTCATCCTGGCACGTGTTTTGTGGAATTTCGATGTTGAGGTTACGCAGCAGAGCCGCGGCTGGAAGGACAAGCAACGATCGTATCTTATGTGGGAGAAGGGCGGGCTGTATATGTATTTGAAGCCAAAGTATTCGGGTTCTGGTGCATCTTCGTAGATTGACAGACTGGATAGTATGCATTCGTGACAGCCTCACTTTCACGACAAGCACCCCATGCCACTCTCCCTGTGTCATCCGGAGTTAACTTCTTTCGAAACCCGACGACAGCTGACCGAACTGGTCCGCGCGCCTTCATCTTGGTAACCGACAGGCGAGTTGGTGTCTACAAGAAGCTCTAATGAACGGTCCGTTCACCCACCCACATAGTGTTGCATGCTTCTGTCTTCTGAACTTTCGAGCCAGTTATTATCTCATGTGTCTTGACTCAGCCTTTTCATCAAAAATGTGGGAGACTGTGTGAGAGAGACCTGTCCAAGAACTGGTCTCAGCATGCGGCGTACCACGTGTTTCTATGGATGGCGGAGTGATGTCTGAGAGGGGTGCATTCGTCTCACAGACCCCAGCATTTCCCAATGAAAAGGACTAGTTGGAGACCAAATAGACTTTGGCTCAAAGTCAAAGTCAGGCAAACCTGACCCTACCAAGTGAGGGGCGATCGACGGCACCGAGGCGTTCGGATTCTCTTCATGCCTATCCCCAGATCTACTGAAGCCAGAGATCCCACAATCCAATGATCTCCAGGGAGGCATTAATCCCATCAGTCTTCCTCTGAGAACAAACACTCTTAGCAATGCCCGTTATCAGGGGTATACATGCCGGGTGCGGAGTCGCGGAGTCGCGGATTCACTCCGCAAGGAAATAACCATAGGGCGTCCACGGACTGATCCCGCTCATCCCAAAGTCTGCTCATCGGTATCCCACTCCCACGAGGTTTCCGACAGCGTTCTCAACCATTGACACGCATTTTCTACTACCTTAATTGGGTTGCATGCCCCGCGCCACGTGTCGTAGGTTTGCTAGCATAGAACTCCAGACCAATGTTGGCAATGTGATAACAAAATAAGCTTTAAAGTCGCGTGGGTGAGCTGGTGAATTTGTCAGAGTGTGAGGGAACCGAGTCATTGGTATGCAGAAGCTTGCACCCGGTAGCTATCTACACATCGAATAAACATACGAGTTCCTGACGAGGATGAAACAGTCAAAAGTAGCCGTCAGTCACGTGTGCAATGCCCCCCGGATTCCTTGGGGATAATACACTAGAGACAACTTCCCCTCCATTGCATGATAGAATTTCTGCCATGCGACAATGGACGAATCCCCTGCGATTGCTTGTTGTGGTTGTGAGTCCAGTGTAGTCGTCGGGTTTTCCCTTTCACGACGATGTACGGGAACCTCACCCGTGCTGGCGAATTCCCCTCCCATTACACCGATGAGGGTTTGCCGTTTGAAAATCGCAAAAGCACAATCGTAGGCGTCATTGCGTCTGGTTTGGTATGAATGTTCGCAAAACATGACGTTGTGGCTTGTTGCTGACAGTCATTTACAGGTTGTGGCGTGGTTTTGCGTCGGCCTAAGAATATTTGTGAGAGTGCGGATCGTACGAGCACCTGGTTGGGATGATGCCGTCGTTTTACTAGCATTGGTACCGCTTCTATTCCATAATGTCGATGACGGGTTGCTGACTACTGTATAGCTTGCTGGTTCAGCGAGCGGGATAGGACTTGCTCTGGGTAACCACACACCCACACACTCGATGTTTGTGCTCTGTAGGAGTGCTCAAGACTAATAGAGCAACAGGAACCAACTACGGCATGGGACATCCTTTCAAAGAAGTCCCCGATAGCGACAGAGAGATGTTCTTTCTCGTGAGCTGTGCCCATTGGATGCCATGCTGGCGCAACAAATCGACTTAGGCTCACACTGAGAGCAGTTATTTTACATGTCCAACGCGTCGTTTTCCACGTCAAACGCCCTAGTAAAACTGTCGATCCTGTTACAGTACCTCCGGTTATTCAAAGGCCGTATGCGAAACCTCAGAGTTGCGACAACGGTGCTGATTATCATCGTCTCGATATGGGGCTTCGCTTTCTCCTTCATGGCGTGGTTCCCGTGCTTCCCGGTCCAGCACTTCTATCGCCTAGGCTCAGAATCGAATTGTTATGGGTACGGCTCCACCAATTCGACGGAAGTTTACAACGTAGCCGTGTCCTCTAATGCGACGAATATGGCTTTGGACTTTATCATTCTTGTCCTGCCTATCCCGCTTCTGTTTAGCAACGACACTATTCGAAAGACGAAGTTGGGGCTGATGGGATTACTGCTCATCGGGGCGTTGTAAGCACATGCAAAAAATCTGGCTGCGTGCTGTTACAGTTTTTCAACGGGACGTGGATACTGATTTGGCATCTAGAATCAACGTCATAGCAGGAGGGCGCATCGTTGCCAACAGAGCAACTTTAGATCGAGAGCTCGATCCGACAAAATCATTCCCGACGATCATACTACTTGGAGAAACCGAGAACCGATTATCATTGGCGTTGGCATCAATCCCAGTATTCTGGCCCGTGGTTACCCAGACGTGGAACAACTTTATCTACGTTACGCGCGAGGTCAAGGTTGAGAGCACGTCGAGGGAGTTTCCGAATCAGTTGGAATTGGGTGGAATTAGCCCGAGAGATTATCACGGTGGGATGGCACGGATTACTATGGAAGACGAGACGACGGAGGCCGGACTTCGACATCCTGGGCGACTTGGCGAAATGGACCGATACGTCAGGCAGCTGATCAGTCCGTTTGCCGAGAATCAGAAGGATGACTCTACTACTTTGACAACGGAACTTAACCGTAGTTTCACAGAGGAGTTGGAAGGGCACAATTTGGATTTTGAGACCACGCCGGAGATGGCTAGATCCCGGAGACCATCGATGAACGTTCAGTCACAAGGTCCTCCAATAGTGGCAGGCGGACAAAAGGTGGGGCATGACCGCTTCAACGTACATAACACAGAGAATGTTTGAATTCCAGTATTCATTCACAGACGACTGCTCATTGCATTAGTAAGTGATAACTGAACTCATCTTAGTTGGTTCGGGAAGCATAACGAACGCCGATGCCTTGTACACATTGACTACAAAGGGACTATCATAGGTCAAGATCTAAGTATCTACAACCACCCAGACGTTTAAGTCTTCAATCACAGGAGTAGAACATCAAGAAGCCCCTGCAGGTTCTCAGGGAACAACGCGTGAGATGCGTCCTCGACAAATACCACTGTAGAACGAGCACCCGCCAGCCCAGTAGTGTAGTTCCACTGGTCCTCCGTTCTCCACAGGTCCAACTTTGCAATCACATCCAAGATTTGTGTGTTGTTTCCTCCGAGAGTGCTCACTCCAGTGCCAGAGACAGAGCCAACGGCCTCGGGGAACCATCCAGACAACCAGACGGATGCGTTGTGACCAGGGGCAAAGTAGCCCAGTTCCAGTGCCGCAAGCCTCTCCTCGACAGGGTTACTATAGTTGCTAGCAATCATCGCCATGGCAGCAATGGTGGCGTTAGTGTTGATTCCAGTGTTAATGCATGCCAATACGATCGCCGGCACCTTCTCCGGAAAGGTAGCGGCCATATGCTTTGTGACCCTCTGGCCAGCGGCGTGACCGAGAACTACAGCCTTCCCATTTCCGAAGGTGTCGATGACTGAAGCAACGTCGGCGCCAAGCTCGTCCCAGGTCGTCTTAATAGGGCCGGTGGATTCGCCCATGCCTCGGGGTTGAGGGCGGAGCACTCAGTACCCAGCTTCGGCAAGTGCGGTGGAGAACTCGTAGAAGTCTTCAATACTGTCGCAGGCGTATGATGGCCAGACAAGCAATGATGGGCCCTCTCCTTCGACGAGAACCTGGATGGTGTTATTCGAAGAGCCGGTGAGATACTCCATGGTATGCGCAGCCGAGGCCAAAGCCGGCAGCGCAGCGAGAGCCAACGTGTTTTTGAAATACATTGCGAGAGAGGTTGTTTCCTAATAAGTCAGTATTACCAAACCTTCAGATTGAATAATTGATAGA
Organism: Colletotrichum viniferum; assembly: GCA_020226115.1. Classification (NCBI taxonomy): domain Eukaryota; kingdom Fungi; phylum Ascomycota; class Sordariomycetes; order Glomerellales; family Glomerellaceae; genus Colletotrichum; species Colletotrichum viniferum. Next base: position 129,761 of record JAGFBE010000055.1, read on the forward strand.
ACAGCTATATGTAGCCAATACTGGGGAAACGACTGTCTGAAGAGTTTAAAGCTCAAGCTGTCGAAGTCGGATAGAGGTGTCGTCTGATTCTCTATTAGAGCCAGTTCGCGCGACGATATATACACATGTCGTTAGAAGTAGACGCCTCCTTTTCCATGAACGTCTGGTCAAGGCCATGAAGCCTCAAATGGGCCTTTTCGATGACTTACGAATCAGATTTGTCCTATGCTGGGAACGCCATGTTGAGGAAGTTTCGAGCCCACCCAGTAGGGGTTTTCACAGTAGGGGAAAAAGCTAGGAACGCCATAAAACAAAGTTCAGAGATTATCTTAGCATCGTTCCGCGGTGGCGGTACTCCTGAACCTACAGGCCCAGCACTTAGTTGTTTCCTTAGTAGAAACAGGCTTTCTAATTGTGACAGGGGCCATATTCATTCGGCGAACCAGTAATCAAGACTATTCTTACGTGCTGCGTCGCAGTCCGTCGGCTTTCAGAACGACTTGAAAAGGGACGATTGCCACCTGCTTCCGACCGCATCTTCTACTATGAGGGTGACTTACAGCTTCCCCGCTTTGGCCTCACCGAAGAGCAGGAGATTTCAATCTTTTGGGAGGTTGACGCCGTGATCCACAACGGCTCCGACACATCCCATCTCAAGTACTACTCAGCTATCAAGCAAACCAACGTCGAGTCCACCCGGTATTTGGTACGCAAGTGCCTGCCACACATGATTTCGATCCACTACGTTTCTTCTGTGGGAGTCTGCTTGCTGTACGGCCAAGACGAATTCCCCGAGGTTTCGGCCACAGCAAGTGGGATCAAGCCTTCGCCCGATGGCACTCATGGCTACATGTGCGGCAAATGGGTATGCGAGGGTCTTCTCGAGAAAGTCAACGCCTTATATGGCCTCAAAATTTGGATCCAACGGCCTTCTACCATCATACGCGCCGGTGATGACGCCAGTGTCGCGGAGGCAGAGTTCGACTGGGTCAACGCTCTTCTTCACTACTCCCATCGCATCAAAGCCGTACCTAAGGCAAACCACAACAAGGGAGCTTTTGACCTCGTCCGTGTTGAGAGTGTCTGTTCTGACATCATCCGGGAACTGCTCCGTGCTGAACCGAGACAAGGCAATGGGGTCTCATACTTCAACAACGCGGGCGATATTGTTATTCCCATGGACAGGATGAATGAGATTGACAAGCACAATGGTGTGGAGGCATCGTATGAAGTCTTGTCAATGGAGGGATGGGCTCGGAGAGCTATTGATTCAGGACTGCATCCCGCCGTTGCTGCACTGATTGAGACGTTTGATGAGCCGGGGGAAGCACACTACCCCAGGCTGTTGAAGATTAGGGAGTAAGGGTATGGCGCAATGATAGCTTGAAGATCGGTGTCAGGTGTGTGCACACGCGTCATTTGAAAGTAGCACTTTTCATCATGTACTGTGTTAGATTTCTTTTCCCTGAATTTGAGCGTCAAAACTGCATCACCTCTGCGATGATTATCGCAATTGCCTTATCACCATAGAAAGCTGGACGAGAGGTCTCATTTAATTGAAAGAATAAGCCTTTCATTGTGGAAATCGATCGTCTAATTCTGCCGCTATGTGTCTAAAATCCGCTTGGCATTAACGATGGCTTCCTTGAGTGATGCTAGTGAAGCCGCAAAATGTTGTCTATTCTCAGCGCCCGCTGCCTGATCCATGGCCCCAAAACAATTCAAAACACTCGATAGTGAAGCTTGATCTATACCACCATGCAGTAGGCCATCATGATACTCATCTTGTCTACCCGAGGCCCTCAGCTCGAGAGGTAGGCCAAGTGTCTTCTCAATGATCTCAAACTGATGTTCGATTGTTTGTACAAGTATCTTCGTCTGCAGTGTGCCTTGTTGGACGACGAACCCTCCAAGCTGAAGCTCTGGTAGAGTTTGGGGATCCCTTGATGTGGCGGATTGGGATGTCGAGGCAGGACCTTTTTTGAGTTGATCGTAGAGATCGAGCAGCAAGCTGTCGAAAATGGCTATGATCCGTGCGTAACAAGCCAGCAAGTTGGGGATACAGGTAAAACTTGCCGAAGAAAAGGAATTCCCTTGCCCAGCTATGTCGCTCCGTCTGGTAATACATTGGAAAATGGTGAGGAACTCAGACGTGCTGCATAGGGCATTGCCGAAAGCGTTTGGGTCGGCCTGTCGGTTGGTGGAAGCAGGGCTGGTCTTGCCGGCGACTGGTTGATCCTCCTCATGGGGGTATTGTTCCGCCTTCTTGCATACCTCCATTTGTTTGCACAAGTCAACGCTCAGCTGTGACAGTAGAAGATCGCATTCAGCCCAGGAAAAGGCCTCAGACTCCTTGCGAACGTCCTTGGGCTCTTTTATGGGAGAAGTAGACTCCAGTGCGGCTATGAAATCGCCTTCCTCGTTTTGCGACAGAGCTGGATCGTGAATTGGACCATCTCCAATATCCATGTGATAGTCTAGATCAATTGGCTGCGGGAGTGACAGCAGCACTTCCGACTCCACGTACGAACTAGCGAGGTCGTCCAAGTCGAAGTGGTGGTTGGCGAGGAAGTGCAAGTCATCAATGTCTTTGGGCAACAGCCCGCCAAAGTAGGAGGGTTAATCCAAAAGCTGGGTTGTTCCAACCGTCTACCAGGGGAACTATAATCCCTTGACCAGAAGTTTTGAGAAGACCTTGTTTCCAACGTTACGCAAACTAGGCATCTCCTTCTACGCTTGCAGTCCTACGGCTGGGGGCTTCTTAGCAAAGACGAAGCAACAGATCGTGGACGGAGCTGGCCGATTCGGGAAAGAGGGAGGCGCTCAGGGCTTCTTCTACAACGAGATAGTACAACAAGCCGTCAATGTTGGAGGCGTTGGCAACTTGGAATGAGATCGCCCAGGATGCGGGTGTGTCGGGATATGATCTAGCCACTCGATGGGTAGCTTTCAATTCTGCTCTTTACCCAGCACATGAAGACGGTATCTTAATGAATGCAAGCAGTGTATCTCAGCTGGGCGATAATCTCGCCGGCTTGAAGAAAGGACCTCTGCCGGTGGCAATTGTCAGCCGTATTGACAAGGTTTGGGATAAGGTATTCCACGAGGCACCTGTGGTCGACATTCCTTTTATCACGAGCACAGGCATGAAATATGCGAGCCAAATCGCTGCAAAGTAGATGTAATTAGTCTTTTCATTACTACCTACATTTCGAAAGCGCTTTCATCAAAGAGTCTTGTGTTCAGCGAGTAGATCCACAAACTGTCCGATTTTGCGTTTCCGTGTCTCTGGCCTCTTCGTCGTCTCGATCCTCCACAGAAATGAGTATCTCTGTGTCTTGTTGAGGGCATCAAAGAATTTCCTAGCCTTGTCGTTTACTTCCAACGCCGTCTGAAAATCAAGTGGTACCTCCATCACGCTGGCTGAAGAGTATGCCCTGTCCCAGCGACCGTCCGCTTTCGCCGTATCGATCTCAACCTGTCCTGACTGTTGCATACGACCAGCCTCAGTCAACTTGGCAACCTTGTCCACGTTTCTCTTGGACCAAAGACTTTTCTTCCGACGAGGCGTAAACCTCTGGACAAAGTGTCTTTCATCATAAGACTTGCGTTGGCCATCGATCCACCCGAAGCATAGTGCGATATCAAGCGCCTCGTCATAGGTCACTGACGGGGTCTTCGAGTTCTTCTTGGCAATTTGAACCCACAAGCCAGATGAGGTAGCATAATTTTCTGCCAGCCATGTTTCCCATTTGGATTGGTTTTCGAAGCGCAAGGTTGGAATAGAGGCTGGAGTCGATGAGATCATGGACCCGGGTGGACCGGGCGATGATTGATGCGCGTCTTCACTTTGTTTCCTCGTAGACGATCTTGTTTGTCTGCTCATGTTCAAGCTGAACTCGGATGTGAACTGGGTGGCGCCTGGTGATCGGACGACGTGGTTACCGTGAGATAACGTCAACTGAGACGACATCTTGAGGCAATAGAACGGGAGTTCGAGAAGCACAGACTTCTCGGGGAAAGAATCAGCGGAGACTATCTTCCGAATGCAGCGGTGAAGGCCCATGGACGAGCTCACCCGGTCACGGTTGAAGCCAGGCGGTGAATCAGGTTGATGTTGTTGACGGTAGGAACTTGAGATGGCCAGGCAACCGCGGGATCTCCCCCAGGGCCGCGTGAAGGATTGCGCTAATAGTCTCAATGCGGGGCGCTTCGACCGTCCGTTTTTGGGGTTCAGTACCCGCTAGTCGAGGACTCGATGTTTCTAATTTTAGCGCTGACACCATGACAGACTCCGACGATCAACAATACTCACCCAGTGTCGTTGTTGTTTTGGCCGCTCGACCTGTGACGAGATTCATATGCGTCCCCTATTCTCATGTCCATTTCTTGAGAGGACCTGCAGATATAGCCAGCTCAAGTCAACTGTGATGCGATATTCCACTGCCAAATGTGTTCAAAAATTGGTTTCGGTTGCCAAATCATACACTTCAACTATTCCGAAATAAATTATATTAGTCTACAACCGTTAGCCTACATATTCTATACTTCCATAAAGCTGTTAAGAAATCCCATCCATGGGAAATAATCGAGTTTCCACTTTCCTGTCTGTATATCTTCCTCGCCAGACTGTAGATCCTAAGATACGTCCTCGCTGCTGTTATTCAACATTGACTTGACTTATTGCGTGCACCACCATAACGCATTCATAAATGGCTCTCATGGGATTCGACCATGCATTAAGATCAGGAACGTGAACGGAGTCTTAATCCGGGGTCTATGCCACCCTCAGGGGGAAAAGGCATGGTGGTGGGATCGATATCATCGTAAAGGTGTAGAGGCCTAACACAACCGACAGCCTCGATTTTCTCTACAGCATCTATAGTCATGCAGTGAACTGATCACAGCTCGGAGCGTGCGAATCTTGGCAATCAGTATACACATGCAAAGATATGCACTTTCTCTCGACGAGAACAGTCACGCACTCTTGGGAGGACGGAGGCGCAAGTACGCAATGCAACGTGAGTAGTGCGTGAGCTTGGAATGAGGACATTGAGCGGTCCCAGGTAGACATCCACGAGCAAATAACCAGGTCAATCGGATAGGAATGTCACATATGCAGCTTTACCACTTCGTGCATTGTGGGTTGGGATGAGTTTCTGAAGTTCAGATGCCTTAATTAACGAACAATAAGTCCAGGCCATCTCAATTTGATCATTATCGACATCTAATCATCATCATGTGAGAGAACTATGCAATAAACAGGTCGACATCCGGGTCCGGCGAGGCGCTCTTGACGAACTCAGCATCGCGCCCGCCGTCCGGATTGTCGGGGGGGAATAATCATGCGAAGTAGGGAACCCTGCTGTTGACGGGCCCTCCACACACGCCTTCGCTGTGTCAAAAAATCGAATGCAAACAATCTCGTCCCCGCAGAATCTCTTCCACTCAAATCATCTGGGGCTCCGCCGCAGTCTGGGTCGTTTCGATCTCGCGGGGCTCGTTGGTGGCGTCGACCTTGTCGGTAACTGGGACCTCGGCGACGTCCTTGGAAGCGACAACCTCGGGGACCTCCTCGACAACTTGAGGCACATCGATGGCCTCGACCTTCTCGGCGACCTCGGCCAGCTCCACCTTCTCGACGTTCTGGACCTCCTCGGCATTCTGGACTTCCTCGACGTTCTCACTGCTTTCAATCTGGTGAACATCTTCGACCTTCTCGGCCTCCACGGTCTTCTCAACATCGTCAGCCTTCTCGACATCCTCAGTCTCCTGAACGCTCTCGGTCTGGAGCTCCTCGACCTCGGGCGCTTCCGCCTCGGCCTCTTCCGCCTCGGCCTCTTCCACCTTGGCCTCCTCGACCTTGGCCTCCTCAACATTGGCCTCCTCGACCTTGGCTTCCTCGACCTTGGCGTCCTCGATCTTGACGTCAGGGACCTTCTCATCTCCAGTCTTCTGAACCTCCTCAACCTTCTCAGCCCCGCTGGGTTCTTCAGCAGCCTGAGCCGTGTCAGCGCTTGCTGGCTTGTCCCGCTTGCTTATTGACACAAAGGTGGTGGTAACCTTCTGCAGGGCAGGCTTCTCCTCAGCTTCCTCATCACCCTTACGCCCGGCAACAAGCTCCATCTTCTCACGGAACGTGTCATCGTAGTGCGAGAACACAGATGAGGCGCGGTGGCTGTCCAGTGACGACCGGCTCGTAGCCGCACCTCCATACGAGGAAAAGGTGGTGTCCGCCACCGAGGAATTACGACTCCTGGTGGAGTTCGAGCGGGTGAGTGGTGCCAGCTGTTGCTGCTGCTGCTTCTGCTCGAACCTCGCCAGCTTGTCTGCCACACTGCCCTGCACGCTCTTGAGGACAGGAAGATCGCCGTTGATAGATGTCTTCTTCTTGCCCTCCTCCAGCTCCTTGATCCACGCCAGACGATCCGTGGCGAGACGCGGTGAGATGCGTCGGTTACCAAGTCCGTTACGCCACGGTGCGGACGCAGATGGAGGTGCGGACGGCGTTGAGCTGCCTGAGGGCACTGATGTTGGCGCCGGCTGCCAGGACCTCCTCCGATCTGATCGGATGGTCTCGGCAGGAACGGAAGTTGGCGCCGCACCCAGTGAAGACAGTCCTGTCGGCGGCGTCGAGTAACGCTTCTCAACGATCTCTGAGGCGATGTCCGCGTTGAGACGGGGCCTCGACATTGGCGGCATGTTGATGGCGGCGGGACCCGACGGCACGAATGCGGCGCGCCGGGGCTCGCGAAGCTGTATCCTACCGGGCTGTTTTGAGTCCGGAGCCTTGTTTGCTTGTAGGCGATTAGGTGCAGCTGCGCGCGGCTTCTCCGGGGGCGGCCATGGCTTCGCGGTGTGAGGTACTGAGTGAGTGAGATTGATGACGGTCACGTTGGTGGCAGGGTCTGACGTCTGAGCCGCCTGCGACGAGACCATGCTAGAGCGACGGTCCTCGGCCCTGGTGGACTTCTTCAAGGCATCGATGAGTGATGGTGAAGACTTGTTGAGTGAGTAGTTGTTGGCTGGCGAGGGCTCAGTGAGAGGGGTCCTTTTTGCGGAGAACATGTCCGCAATTGGGGTCGTGGATGAGGTCGTCGGTGGAGGCTGTTGTTGCTCCGGTTTCTTTTGTGGCGGCGGCATCGGGACGTCGCGGAAAGCCTCGAGCGAGGTCAAGTCAATCTCGAGACTTGACGTCCCAAAAGCTTGCACCTCAACTCGCGGGAGGGCCTTTTGGCTCTCATCCAGCGATGGCCGCTGGCTGCGCTCTCCGATGAGCGACAGCGTTGACTTCTTGGCCAGGCCGCGGCCTCGCTTCACGAAGCCGGACAGCTTCTCCCTGACGGAGGGAAGCCGTCGCGGGCCTGCCCACTCGCCGGAATCGCGTTTGGTCGCCATGTTGCCTCGATGGAGTGCTGTGAGGCTCTTGTCCCCTTTCCGTGGTTTGGTCAGGTCAGTCAGAGTGCGTGAAGTCAGTCTGATGTGGCCTCGAGATCCAGATGAAGGGAAATGGCAGTGGAGATCACGTGAAGTAAACAAAATTGGCCTGGAAATCGCATTGATGCAGGGGCCATATTACCACTCTAAATCCACAGGTTCGTTTCACGGCAACAGCCCCTGACCAGGGTGCGGACTGGGGGGAATGGAAGACTGTGGGAACGGCTCGCCCGGGAGCGCCGGCCGCTGCCGGCTGCCAGTAAATGACCGATCAACACCTAAACACATTCCAGTGGTAGCTCCGATGGGGACACGGACAGCCCGTCGCCCATGGATATGCCTCGCATCGCTGCTATGGAAATGAGCTGTCCAGTTCACGTGCCTCAATGGGGCGCCCCTATTACACAGCTCGCTCGCGCTATCCGATCTTGTCTTGCATGTTGGGGGAAATGCCTTTTTATACTTCTCCTCGTATTATTAGCTGTCATTGTCTGTTAATGCATGTCATCCATGTACTAGCATTTATGTCATCCATGTATGACAGACATACACGTGTACATAGTACGGTGTGGCTCAGCCCCTGTGGCTGATTGACAACACCAGAGTGCTTGTGGCTGAACACAGCACCAGTACGGAGTAATGTTCCAAATGTTCTTTTGTGGAGTCATACCCACTTCCAGAATTAGGACCCCGAAACCGAGTGATCGTCCCTACGAAGGTGCACTTGTAGGAAACTCATTTTTTCGTCGGAATGTGCCTCTCTTGAAGCGTATCAAGGCCGCGCTGTGACAGCTCCTGTTGCAATCTGACTGGAACTCAGGAGGCGCCTTTCCTGAGGGGTCGGAGATGACTCGTGGGGAACCGATAAAGGCCATCCAATAGATAAGCATTTCCGGGTGGGTTTCTTCATCACATCGGCCATCACCAACGCCGTGAAATTCTGCAGCCAATCCATATTGTTTTTTCACTGAAGAGTGAAACATGCTGCCGATGTAAGATGATGTCAACCGAAGTTCGCGGCAACGAAAAAAATAGGATGCCACTGCCGATTTATTTGCGTTTTTGAATGAGGACTGCACATACGAAGTAAGCGTGCTGAATGGACGGTGGTGGGGGGATAAAAGGTCCGGAAGTATGAGGCTTTGAAATGTGAAGCTTTGATTGGCCCGTCTTGATGCAGCAGTATCTGGATGAGTCTCCCACGGTAATCGGAGTCAAGCGGGATGATCGGCTTGGGCGCTCAAAAGTTTGCTGAAGTATTGTTTTTTTGAAGTACGAGATGCGGGGTCTTTTCAGAGTTCAAGGCGGCAAGTCCAATACGATTGCTGTCCGAAGATTGGGTTGAATCATGATGATAGAAGACGAACTTTCAGCGGCATCCAAGAGCTTTGAGATGTTGCAAGAAAGGCTATCAATGAGAGATTAATCTTCATACAGGTGCTAGCCAATCTAAGTTGTCGCATGGTTTACCCCGCGGCTGAGATCAAGTTGATTTCTGTGAGGCAATAAACAAAGGAGAATCGGAAATATGGCAGTCTGGAAAGCTGTTGAAACGACGGCATAGAGGGCTTTGGTCACATAGCCTTCTTAGAATCTCCTCTGATAAGAATTTACGAGACGTGCCACGTGGTTATGTCACTCACACACCCTCTCGGCCACGTCGACACGAGAATTCCCTTCACTATTCATTAGCATACAATCCGTCAGACTAATCAATAAGTCAATTAGATCGCTACGTTATTTTGGCAATTCTTAAACGTGGGGTTAACCGCAGGTCGTTATTTAAATTGCCGGAAACCCATTGACTGTATCCAGTGGTTGTAAGTCTACCAAAGTCTGAAATAGACATGTTGGCGTAATGATCGACACCAGATACGCATGCTGACTATCACCGACTGCATCGATTCATTCTTGTCGTTTTGGCCAAATTACAGGCCGTCATCAGATAACAGGGTGAATACCATCTCTCTTTTCCTGAATGCTAGGGATGATCTTTCTCCTGTACTATTGCAGCATAGTGTTATAAACTAACTATAACGTATATGTAGTATCTATGTAAATAAATAGCTTAATTCCTTCTAAATAAGTATTTGATATAAACGGTCTTTTTAAAGAATAAACTTTAATATATTAGAATAACGTTAGTTTAAATAAATAAGTTAGAAGTAAGTTACTTTATACTTTCTTCTAAATATAAAGCTGCTTTAAATATTTAAAAAGTATTATAATATACCTCCTTAAGTTTAAAAAAACCTAAATACTTTAATTCTATATAATTAATACTATAATTAACTAAATATATATATAGAAATCTATTATTATAACCTATAAGTAAGAATAATAGATAACCAACCTACTTAAGTATTAGGCAGCTATAATAGGATATTTATACTTATAGGATTATAGGAATAATAGAGGCTTATTTAGAATAGAAAAGGTATAATATAAGTTATATAACAATAAAAAGGACTAATGAAGAATAAGTAGTCTAATAAGAAAACTAATATAGAGATAGTAGTCTATACTTAAGGACTACTTAGATCTTATTAGTTCTAAAATAATAGAACTATTTAGGATTTATATATAGTATAACTTTAAGCTTAGCTTATAGTTAGACTTCTATAGCTTTTTAGTAATTAACTTTATAAATATCTCTAAAATACTTTTAGCTCACTTTTATTATAAATAACTTATTAAGCTTAAAAATAATTACTTTAGCTTCTAAAAACTAATCTATAATAAAGCTAATAACTTATAACTTAAACTATAACTTTTATATACTATTATAATATATTAATCTCTAGCTTCTATTAGTAGACCTTATTATTAGATAGCTAACTATAATACTTTAATTACTTCTATTTAGTAAATTAACTATTAATACTTATTAATAGTAAAAGATAATATATCTTTTTATATTTTAGCTAAATCTTCTATTATAAGATCTTTATTTTCTTTATATAACTAGTTTTAAAGCTTAGTATAGAAACTTACTAGTATTAAAAACTATAATATATTAGACTTTAAATATAACTCTAATAGAGAGGGATCTTTTACTAAAAAAAGATATAAGAAACTATAATATATTATCTAGAGATAAAAGAATAAATCTAAAGAGATATAGACTTTTATTTATAAAAATACGTAAGCTATAAATAGCCTTAATAAATAACTTTAGAACGCTAAATAAGCTTATAAGAAACTAAAAGAGAATATTAAAAGAGATACTAATTTTAAGAAAGTTTAAGAACTTTAAAAAGAAATTAATATTTTTTAGATTACTACTAATATTATCTTAATACTTATAAGAAGATAGTAGAAACTTAAACTTAGCTCTTTAATAATTTATAATAGTATTTTAGAATACTTTAAAGGATTTTTAATTTAAGTTAAAAACTACTAAAACTTCTATTATAGTAACTTTATTAGTTAAATAGAAAAAGTAGTTTATATAGCTATTTATTTTTAAAGATAAGTATTTAAATAGTTTAAATCTATTTAAAAAGAATTCCTTAAATATAAAATATTACATAAATACTTTATAAAAATCTATAATATCTATAGTAGTTTTTAGAGTTTTAAAGATACTTTTTACTTTCTTTTCTAGAACTTTAATAAGAAATAATAAACTAAATATAAACTATTATAGCTTAAGTAAACTAAATCTACTAAAGATTTTACTATTATATTTTAATAACTTAGTATTTAACTTAATTTTACTAAAAAAACTAAGATCTTTATATTCTACTAAGAACTTAAAGATAATATTAAAGATAAAATTATTAAAGTTAATTACTCTAATAACTTCTTATAATATACTAATCTTATTATTAAAATTAATAACTAATTATTTAAACGTTATAGAAAGAAAAGTAAAAAGTAATAAGAACTTAATATAAAGTGTAAATATTAGTAGTAGCTCTAACTAAAATTTAATAATTAATATAATAATAATTAACTCTATAATAACTAGAATAATAATATTTACTAAAGTACTATATATAAATAGTATAATAAACCTATAAACTTTAATATAATAGCTAAACTAGCTAATAAAAAGCCTTAGAACTTTAAGTACTATAACTATAACTAATAAGGATATATTACTAAGGACTATAAGTAGCTTAAAAAGCTCTCCTAGAAACTAATAGCTAAATAACCTTAATAAGTTAATATAATCTTAAAGACCTCTTATATATCTCTATTATAGACTAAATACTATAATAATAGTTATTAAATCTACTTTAAAAATAAAGAAATATTAGAACACTATTTTAGGGATAGTAACTTTAAGAGATCTAGCTATAATATAACTATTTTAAAACCTAAGATTAAAACTATATTAATACTATATACTAATAATAATAAAGTTATAAAAAAACTAAAAAAATAACTTAATAAGAAGTTATAAATCTAATAGTTAAAACTTATTAATATAATTAATAAGAAACTAAAACACTAATATAACTTTTTAATAGAGTAATAACTCCTTAGTATAACTAATAATTAGACTTTTAGAGAAAGAGAAAACTTACTTTATAATTTAAATAAACTTTATAATATTACTTATTAATATATTTAGATAGAGATCACTTATAAGCTTATTTTTAGTATAAATAACTCTAGTTCTAAAGAGAAATCTAATAATTAAAATAAGAGTAAATAACTTCTAGAATTCTAAGAAATTAATATACTATAAGATAAATAATAATAGTATTTTTATAATACTTTAGTAACTTAGTAAGAATAGAACTATACTTTATAACTATATATAGAGGACTACTCTATACTAAGAAGTAACTATTAACTCTACTAAACCCTTTTCTAGCTTTAATACTTTTATAATAAATATAAAAAGTATATAAAAGAAAAGTATAACTACTAATTCTACTCTAAAGGATAGAATAATAAACCTATTTAAAAAACCTACTTAATATCCACTATAATTAGATAGATAATAATATTATTTAAAACTTATATCATAGTATTTTAATTAAGCTTATAGTTCTCTATGAAATATTAATATAACTATAATATAAAATAGAATAAATACTAGTAAAATGAATTCTAAGTATACTACTCAGAAAGAATATATACTTAGAGAATCACTAATAATAAACCTAGGCCTTTATAAATTAGAATCTATAAGAATAGCTTAACTAAAATATAATAAAAAGAGAAATAGATTTACTACTTTAAATAACTATAGTAGTTAAAAAACTAAACTTACTTATTAAAATAAGATTATAATAAGCAATAAATATAAGATCTATTTATTAAATATTTTAAAGATATATAGATAATATTAAACTTAAAGTTACTATTAACTAGTAAATAATATTTATACTAATAGATAGTAGAGCTAAAGCTAGTTATATTACTTCCTAAGTTATTAATGAGTTAGAAGTATAATAGAGAAGAAGAAAATGTCTATATTAATTATAAATAGTAAAAAGAGAAGAATTTAGATATAAAAGAGGTACTATCTATAATAAAACTATATTTCTTAAAATAAGTTACTTAAATTAGAAGAAAGGAGTCTAATTTAATATTACTAATATAAGAATGTATAATATAATACTAAATTACTTTAGTTATAAATTAATAACTTATAAATAAATTAAAATAAAGGCTAACTTTATTAGGACTATAATAATTTAATCTCTAAGTAGTACTATAAAAACTAAACTTTAAATAGATTAATATATTAAAGAGTAGTAAAAAGATATCTCTACTACTTTAAAATAAAAGAAGCTATATTATAACTATTAATAATAGTAGATCTTAATTAGAAGAATAATCTCTTTTTATCTATCTTAAAAGAGTATAAAGTTTATAAAAAACTCTTTATAGCTAAACTAAAAACTAAACTACTAAAATATATAAATTTTAATTATAAAATCCCTATTAAAAAAGGAAAAAAGCTTAAATTTAACAAAATCTATAGACTTAATTAAATAGAAATAGAAGCTTTTAATAAATACTTTAATAAAGACTTTAAGAAAAGCTATATTAGAGAATTCATTTTACTAGTAAGAAGCTTAATCTTATTTATATTAAAAAAAAACAGTAAACTATAGCTATATATTAATTACTAAATACTTAATAAGATAATAATTAAAAATTAATATTTATTACTACTAATTAATAAACTATAGTAATTTCTCTATTAAGTTAACTACTTCACTATACTAAACCTTAAAGAAACTTATAATCTAATTAGAATAAAAAAAAGAGAAAAATAAAAGACTACTTTTAAGATATATAGAGAATATTTTAGATATCTTATTATACTTTTTAGTTTTACTAATACTTTAGCTACTTTTTAGAATATAATTAACTAAGTTCTTAAGAAGTTTATAGATATCTTTATAGTTATTTACTTTAATAATATCTTTATATTCTCCCCTATAATAAAATAGTATAAGGAATATATATACTTTATATTATAAACCTTTACCTGTATGGCGCAGTGGTGTGCGCCTGGCAGGCCTGTGCGTTGCCCAAACGCATAGGCGTCGGTTCGATCCCGACTACAGGAACCCCTTTTCCTCTCTTCTGATTGGTTAAGGACCCGCTGCAAATGTGGGTCCCTCCCTCGAGGGACCCACATGCACAGTGGGGCACCAACGGCCTCTGGCCAATCATTATATAGTATTGTGTACGCGCGCATCGTCTGCTTAATTGTGTATTGCGCAACGCGGCCTGAGTTTTATTCCTATAAAGGGTTTCTCAGCAGCGCATTGCCTAGTATTGAGTATTAGTATAGAGTATTAGGGCCTTAAGCCCTCTAGTATAGAGTGAATAGAGGGGGAAGTGCCCTCATACCTTCTAACATACTTTATATTATAAACCTTTTAAGATATTAAGCTTCTAGTTAAACTAGAGAAAAACATATTCTATACTTAAGAAGTAGAATACTTTAGATTTACTATTACTTTAGAATATATTAGTATATTAAAAAAGAAAGTCTAAACTATTAAAGAATAGCTAATACTAATAAACTTTAAAGAAGTATAAAGTTTTTTTAAACTAATTAACTTCTACTAAAAACTTATTAAATACTATAGTAAAATTAATATACTTTTTATAAATTTTAGCTATAAAACCTAACTATTTAAATAAGAAAAAGCTTAAAGTATAGCTTTTTAGAAAATTAAAAACTATATATTTAGTAAACTAGTTTTAATAATTTTAAACTTATAAGAGTAATTTAAACTTAAAATAGATACTTTAGATTTCACTTTTAAAGTATAATTATCCTAAGAAAACTTAGAAAAGTATTTATATTTCTATATCCTTTTCTCTTATAAACTCTATAAACTAAAACTTAACTACTAGATCTATAATAGAAAGCTTATAGTAATTATTAAAACTTTTAAAGAATAAAACCTAAAACTTTTAGGAATAATTTATAAAATACTTATCTATTCTAACTATAAGAACTTTTTATACTTTATAACTTTAAAAGTATTAAAAAAAGAATAAGTATAATAGTTAGAATTTCTCTTAGAATTTAACTTTTAAATTATCTATTAAAAAAGATTAAAAAACAGTAAAGCTAATACTTTTAATAAATAACTAAACTATAATATCTTAGTATTAAAAGAAACCTAGGTAATTTTTAAATATTACTATAATATAAACTTAATACTAATAACTAAACTCTTAATAATAACTAAATAATCTAATACTAGCTTACTTAGTAAACTAGATAATAAAGCTATTATAAAATTCTATATTTACTCTATATATAGTTACTAAAAAATCATAAAAACCTAAAAATAACTATAATAATAATATAGAGAAAAGGTTACTAGAGAGTATATAGTAAAAATAATTAAAGATTATAAAGTATATTTTAAAAGTAAACCTACTTAATACTAACTTTATAGTATACTATAACCTTTACTTATACTATAAACCACTTAGTACTCTATATTTATTAACTTTATTATTAAGCTATTAAAGTCTTAAGAACCTCTTATAAGAGTATATTTTAATAGTATTCTTATTATTATAGACTAACTTATAAAGTATACTTATTTTATTCTATATAAAGAATTAAGTAATATTAAAGAATTTACTTATATATTTCTTAAATATATTATTACTAACTATAAAACACTTAGGGAAATTATATTAAATAGAGATAAAATCTTTACTTCTAAATTCTACAAATTAGTTATATTATATCTTACTATTAAATAAGTAATATCTACTATATTTTATTTATAGATTAATAAATAAATAGAAAGAGTTAACTAAATCCTTAAAATATACTTCTATACTTATATTAATTATAACTAAAATAATTAAGTTATACTACTACTAATTACTTAATTTATTTATAATAGTATAATTAAAGAAAATACTAAGGAATTCTCTATCTACTTTAACTATAGATTTAAACTAATTACTTATAGAGATATATAACTAAATCTAACTATAGCTAAAACTACTACTTTAGTATAATAAATTAAAGATATTTAAAATAATATATATAAAAAACTTAAATTTATATAATGATAAATAGTATAGTTTAGTAATTAATAAAGAATTAAACGACTAACCTTAAAAGAGAGAGATAGTACTTATTTTATATAGTAAAATATTAAAATAAAACAACTAAATAATAAACTTAACTTTAAAAAACTTAGATTTTTTAAAATTATATAAGTAATTTCACTAGTTAACTATAAACTTAAACTTCTAAAAACTATAAAATATTACTTAGTATTCTATATCTTACTTCTTAAATTAGTATTATATAGATTATAAATAAATAATATTATTATTATAGAAAATAATAAACTAAAATATAAAGTTAAATAAATTATTAACTACTTTAAAGAACTAAAAGGTTATTAGTATTTTATTAAATAGAAAAAGTATAGATATAAAGATAATATATAAAAACCTATTAAAATATTACTAATATAATAGAAAAACTTATAATCTATTAGTAATAATACTAAAAATAAGAAGTAATATCTATATTAGCTAAACTAACTACTTTAATAAATACCTCTAGCTATTTATAAATTAGATATCTCTATAAATATATCTAACTACTAATAAAAATAAATAGACTAAAATAAAAAAAACTATCTATTTATCTAGAAATACTAGAAATAAACTGAAATAATATTAAAGTACTACTAATATTAGAAACTAAAAAACTAAAATTAGTAAAATTTAAACTAAACTTAAATTCCTACTACTAAAAGTTATTTAGTACTTTAGTAACCTAAAAGTTATTAACTATTTACTTCTTATAAATATCTAATATTAGAAGTATATTATTCTCCTTATTAATCTTCTATATCTATTATTTAAAAGCTTTAGTTTAATGCTCTTTTACTAATTTCTTAGTTATATAAATATAACTTAAATAACTAGTAGCTTTAGCTATTTAAGCTTATAGATAAATAAACTTCTAATAAAGTATAAATAGCTTTTTACTAGCTTTTTCTTCTTTCTTATTATATTCTTTTTATTACTTATTTAATCTCTATATTATAAAAAATAAGTTAGTTACTATTTAAATAGAAACTAAAAGAGGCTACTATATAAGTTAAAGCTATTAAAACACTATTATAAGGCTTTTTCGCCTTAATATACATATAATATTAAGATAACTTCTCACTAAAATAATAAGAAACTTTAGTTTAGAAATAATAAATATAAAGTATATTACTAAGTAAGAAATAAAAGTTAATATATTTAATTAAAGCTTTATACTTATAATCTTTAAGCTTAGTAGTAGCTAACTTCTTTTTTAACTTTTAAATATAACCTAATATAGTGTTAGTGTTAATATATAACATTCTTTTATAATAATAATAATAATATAAGAATAATAATAACGCTTAACTTACTTTAATATTTTATAACAAATAAATAAATAACGTTTAAGGTATAAAACCTTATATAAAAATACTCTATTTATTATACCTTATAACTATAATATTGATTATATAATATGTATATTTATATAAGCACCTTATATAATTAGCAGTTTAGTAGGTTATATTTTAGGTTATCTTTCCTCTCACTTTTCTCTACTAAGGGATATAACCTACTAACTATATTAATAGGAATCATTATAATATATCACTTCTCTTATTATTATCTATATAATTAAATACTTTTTAATGCTTAAGATTATTACTTTTTATTATAATATAAGCTTATTTATAACTTTATACTATATAGGTATATATACTACGCCCCTATATATATTTATACCTATACTAATAGGTTATAAGCTTAGCTTAGAAATAACCTCTATTCTTACTACTTTTTTACTTCTCTCCTATTTACCTATAAAGCTCTACTTTTACTTAAAAGTTATATATACTAAAAATCGATTTTTTAAATACTTTTCTATTTATACTACCTTTATAAAACTAGAAATACTAGCTAGACTAGTTATTTAGTTCTATAAGATCTACTTCTTTTAAATTTATATACTAAATCCTATATAAATTAACTATACCTCTATTGATCCTTCCTTAAGTAAATAAGCTTTTATTACTATTTTATTTAATCTATATCTTTTAGATTATCTCTTTAAACTATCCTCTAGTTTATTACTAATCTAGTTTAGACTTATATTTATAGTATAATAAACCTCTTCTTAACTAACTTATTATATAGGATATATATCTCTTTAGTTAGATAATAGTCTAACTGAAGAAGATCTTAATTAAAAAGAAGGAATAAAAACTATTTTTTTTACTAGTTAAACTCTAACCCTCTAGGTTTATAACTATTATAACCTTACTATAAGAACTACTATACTATATGTATAATAGTTCTTTAGTTAATAACCTTACTATTATTAATTCTTTATAAGGCTTATAACTATATACTATATCTTATTAAAGCAATAATAACTAATCTTAAAGTCTAGTTCCCTAAGTTTATTAGCTTAGAGAACTATAAAATATAAGCTATATATATTAAAGCCTTACTATATAGTAAAGATATTACTATAGACCTTATTAAACTTATTTCTTTTAATAATAAAGATAAAAACTATAAAGCTTTAAGTTATATATAGTTATTTTATAATAATAGGCTTCTAAAGGTTATAAATGATAATAAAGATACTTATATTGCTTAGGAATATCTAAAAGCCCTATATAAGCCTATAGGTTTTATAAATGAGTTTTTAACTTATAAAGAGTTCTTTAATATTTCTTTAGATAACTTTAATTCTATAGAAGAATATATAAATAAAATAAAAGAACTTATAGATAACTTATTCTATAATAAGCTTAAATTACCTAATTAAGTAATTATAGCTTATATATTTAATAGTCTAAATGAGACTTATAAGGCTTTTATAACTTCTATAACTTAGTCTCTTAGGATTAACCTTACTACTTATAATTTAGACTTTTTATATATTAGTTTTATAGATAAGTATAAGAGAAAAAGTAGTAGTAAAGTAGTTAATAATACTATTAAAGGTAATAATAAAAATAATAAAAAATAAAATAAAAACTAAGAAAATATTAATAAGAAAAACAAAAATAAAATTAATAAAAAACCTTAGAAAAAATAGAAAGGTTTATACTGCAAAAATTGTAAGAAAATAAACTATACTAAAGAAAACTGTACTTTTCTATATCCTGAAAAAGTATCTAGCTAGTAGAAAAAACCCTCTACTAGTACTATTAGTACTAAAAATAAAGAAAAAAAAGTAGTTAATATAACTATTTTAGAAGGAATTACCTTTTATATATCTATAAATAATTCTAAAAATCCTATAGATTTAATAGATTTATCTTCTAATAAAGAAGAAGAAGATATTCTCTTTAAGAATATAAACTATACTACTTTTAATAATAATATAAATAATACTAATAATCCTTTTTTAGGTTATTTAATTAACTAGTTTATTATTAAGGAAAAAGGAAAAGTAAGGAGTTATAACAATAAGAATGAAAATATAGTTGATATTTATATTGATACTATAGCTACTATTTATGTTATTAACAACTATAACCTATTAGAAAATCATAAAAAAATCAATAAAACTATAAATTAGGGAGAAGTAAAGACTCTTACTTCTAAAATAAAGGGTGATTTAATAATATATCTAAATAATAATACTATAATACTAAAAGATGTTTATTATATATCTGAACTAGGTATCAATCTCCTTAGTCAATCTAAGTTAGATTCTTTAGGTATTACTTCTATTAAATAGAAATAACCTATTTTATATGATATTAATAAAGATTGTATTATTGCTATAGGGGTAAAGAGAAATAACTTATATTTCTTTTAATTTCCTACTAATAATAATAATAACTATATATATAATACTATAAATAATAATATAGATAATAATAATAATAATAATAATAATAATTATAGTAATAGCCTCTAATTATAGCATAAACGTTTTAGATATATATATTTATAGACTCTTTTAAAAATAAAAGATAATATAACTGTGAATATAAATATAAATAATAAAAATAATAATAAATTACAGCTTTATAAAGCCTGTTTTTAAGGCAAATTTATAATAAAGGCTAGTAAACCTTAGGTTTATAATAAAAATCTAGATTATTTAGATTATATAGTTTCAGACCTATATAGGCTTATAACGCTTATTACATATAATAAATATATATATTTTATTATCTTTATAGATAAATATTCCTGTTTTATATAGGGAAAATTACTTAAAGATAAAGAGAAGTATATTATTAGTGAAGCTTTTCTTGAAATTTAAGCTAAAGTAAATAATAATAATAATAATAAAAGAATAAAAGAAGTCTCTATAGATAGAGGTATAGAATTTAATAATTATTACTTTAAAGCTATATATACTAAAAGTAGTATAATATATAATAAAAGACCTCTTTATATATATAAACTTAATAGTTTTATAGAGCGTATTGTATATACTATAGTTAATAAAATAAGAATAATATTATATAATTTAGGTTTACTATACTACTTATAGGGTAAAGCTTTTTATACTACTCTTTATATATATAATAGAGCTCTTTATAGCTTTATAGAGTATTAAACGCCTTATAAAATAAAAAATAATATAAAACTTAATATAAATAATATAAAAGTGTGGAGTAGTATATACTATTATAAGAATAAAGATCTTAAAATAAAAAAACTAGATATGTAAGTATATTAAGGTTATATAATTAATTATAGATCTAATAAGTATAAGATCTAGGATATATAACTAAGAAGAGCCTTATAGTTTTAAAATATTGAAATCTTAGAGAATACCTTTATTTCTTATTATAAAGAGCTTCCTATAAGTATAAATACCTACTTTAAAGATACTAATAGTAGTATTATGCCTAATAATAATAGATATAATACTACTTATAATAGTTCACTAAGAGATATTTCTAGTTAATCTATCTCTTATAGGAATAATCCTACTATAAGTAGTGATATTTTTATAACTAATAACGCTCTTAAGAATCTAAATGATAAGACTATTATTAATAGTAATAATAATAATAATAATATAAATATAAATAATAATAATACTGTTAATAATAGTAATAATAATAAGACTAATATTAGTATGAGTAGTTTACATAATAATAGTATGAAAATTACTAGTATTAATAATAGAGAAATAAATAAAGAAAAATCTAAGTTATTAATAGAGATCTCTTCTCTATTAGAAGAAGCTAAAAAAGACTACTAATAGGTTAATAATATGGTTTATAATACTAAAAGTGCACTATTATATACTATAGTAGACTGTTCTACTCTTAGTATTTATAAAATAAATAATAACGTTTTAACTAATAATAATAATATTACTAGAACTAGTACTATTAATAAACCTTTTTATATTTTATTAGTTATTATATTAAATAAGCCTTCTAATATAAAATAAGCTTTAAATTCTCTTTATAAAGATAATTAGATTTAAGCTATATAACTAGAAGTAACTTAAATAGAAGATATAAAAACTTAAGAAATTATAGAAAAACTAGATAATATTTATCTATTAGGCGGTAGATAGGTATATATTATAAAATTAAAAGATAAAATAAATAATATATATAAATATAAAGTAAGATAGATTACTTAAGGTTATAATTAATATATTAGTATTAATTATTTAGAAATCTTTTCTACTACCTATAGACTAGAAAGCTATAGGTTTATAGTTATATTTACTATAAAAGAAGGATAGACCTTTCTGTAATATGATACTACTATAGCGTTTATTCACGCTAATATAGATATAGATATATATATAATATTACTAATAGGTTTTTTATATAATAAAACTATAAATAAGTTGGAATTTAATTCTAATTATAACTATAAGTCTAATAACAGTAAATATTACTATAAGCTTTTTAAAGCTTTATATAGGTTAAAATAAAGCCTTAGACTATAGTATAACTATTTAAAAGCTATATTAATAAAATTAGGATTTATTGTTTTACTTTATAATAAAGTAGTATTTATATTTAATAAAAATACCTATAAAGCTATATTATGTTACTATATAGATGATATACTTTTAGTAGCTAATAATATTACTATTAGTGACTATATATATAATATACTAAGGTAATATATAAAAATATAAATATTAGGGGAGCTTAGTACCTTTTTAGGCTATGAGTTTGAGATAGATAGACCTAATAAGTCTTTCTTTATATATTAAACTAAATATATAGAAAAAATATTAAATAAATATAATAAAACTAATATAAATCTATCTATAACTCTTATGAGAGATAATATAAAACTATATATAAATAAATATACTGCTACTAAAGAAGAAATACTATAATTTTAGTAGCAGATTAGAGCTTTTATATATCTAGCTTTAAAAACTAGGTATAATATAGCTCTAGTAGTTATAATATTATTAAGATATATAGTAAACCCTTTAAAAGAGCATTTTTCAGCTCTAGATTACTTATAGGGATATATAAATAATTTTCCTAAAAGAGGAATTTATTATAATTGTAATAATAATATAATATAGGATTTAATAGGTTATATAGACTCTAATTAGGCTAGAGACCTAGATAATAGAAGATCTATATCAGCTTATATATCTTACTAGGGATTATATAATATAATATCTTATAGTATTATAAAACAAAAAACAGTAGTACTATCTACTTATGAAGCTAAATATATAGCTTTAACTAAGGTAGTAAAAGAAGCCCTATATCTATATAATAGTTATAATTTTAATTTAACTAATCTAGGTTTTAAAGCTATAAATAAGCCTAAGATTTTTATAGATAATTTAGTAGCTAAAAAGCTAACTGAAAATCCTGAATTTTATAAAAGATCTAAGTATATTGATATAAAATATCATTTTGCTAGAGAATCTTTATTAAATAAAGATATAATGTTATTTCATATAGATATAAAGTCTAATATTGCGGATATATTAACTAAGCCTTTAGGTAAAGTTATATTTAATAATATACTGAATATAATAAATAACAATAACAATAAAGAAAATAATAATAATATATATAATAATAATAACTGTATTAAAGAAATAACTTACTAGTTTTTCTCTTACCTTTTTTACCTATAAGGTTATTTTATAAGAGTTTTTTAACTATTTATAAACATATTATATATATTATAGGTATATATTATAGGAATATTTTTCTTATTTTTCCTACAGGGTTTTAAGTTTTTTATACCTATAACGTATATATATGTTAAGTGAGTAAGCTATATACTGAAAATCAACTGTATATACCTTAAGGGGGGATGTTAATATATAACATTCTTTTATAATAATAATAATAATATAAGAATAATAATAACGCTTAACTTACTTTAATATTCTATAACAAATAAATAAATAACGTTTAAGGTATAAAACCTTATATAAAAATACTCTATTTATTATACTTTATAACTATAATATTAATTATGTAATACATATACTTATATAAGCACCTTATATAATTAGCAGTTTAGCAGGTTACGTTTTAGGTTATCTTTCCTCTCACTTTTCCCTACTAAGGGATATAACTTGCTAACTATATTAATAGGAATCATTATAATATATCACTTCTCTTATTATTATCTATACGATTAAATGCTCTTTAATGCTTAAGATTATCACTTTTCATTATAACATAAGCCTATCTATAACTCTATACTATATAGGCGCATATACTACGCCCCTGCATACGCTTATATTTGTGCTAACAGTTAATATATTAAATAAACCTTCTAATATATAGTAAACCTTAAATTCTCCTTATAAAGATAATCAGATTTAGGCTATATAACTAGAAGTAACTTAAATAGAAGATATTAAAACTTAGGAAATTATATAAAAACTAGATAATATTTATTTATTAGGCAGTAGATAGGTATATACTATAAAACTAATAGATAAAATAAACAATATCTATAAATATAAAGTAAGATAGGTTATTTAAAGTTATAATTAATATATTAATATTAATTATTTAGAAACCTTTTCTACTACTTATAGACTAAAAGGCTATAGGTTTATAGTTATATTTACTATAAAAAAAGGATAGACCTTTCTATAATAGAATATTATTATAGCGTTTATATATACTAATATAGATATAAATATATATATAATATTACTAATAAGTTTTTTATATAATAAAACTATAAATAAATTAAAATTTAATTCTAATTATAACTATAAATTAAATAATAGCAAATATTACTATAAGCTTCTTAAAGCTTTATATAGGTTAAAGCAAAGCCTGAAACTATAGTATAACTATTTAAAAACTATATTAATAAAATTAGAATTTATTATTTCACCTTATAATAAAGTAGTATTTATACTTAATAAAAATAACTATAAAGCTATAATTTATTATTATATAGATAATATGCTTTTAGTAGCTAATAATACTCCTACTAGTAACTATATATATAATAAACTAAAGTAATATATAAAAATATAACTATCAAGGGAGCTTAATACCTTTTTAAACTATAAGTTTAAGATAGATTAACCTAATAAGTCTTTTTTTATATATTAAACTAAATATATAGAAAAAATATTAAATAAATATAATAAGACTAATATAAATCTATCTTTAACTCTTATAAGAGATAATATAAAATTATATATAAATAAATATACTACTATAAAAGAAGAAATATCACAATTCTAGTAGTAGATTAGAGCCCTTATATATCTAGCTCTAAAGACTAGATATAATATTACTCTAGTAGTTATAATATTATTAAAATATTAATAAACCTTTTAAAAGAGCATTTTTTAGCTTTAGATTACTTATAGGGATATATAAAAGATTTTCCTAAAAGAGAAATTTATTATAATTACAATAATAATATAATATAGGATTTAATAAGTTATTCAGACTTTAACTAGGCTAGAGATCTAAATAATAGAAGATCTACATTAGCTTATATATTTTACTAAAGATTATATAATATAATATCTTATAGTACTATAAAATAAAAAATAGTAGTACTATCTATTTATAAAGCTAAATATATAGCTTTAACTGAGGTAGTAAAAGAAGCCCTATATCTATATAATAGTTATAATTTTAATTTAACTAATCTAAGTTTTAAAGCTATAAATAAGCTTAAGATTTTTATAGATAATTTAGTAGCTAAAAAGCTAACTAAAAATCCTAAATTTCATAAAAAATCTAAGTATATTAATATAAAGTATTATTTTGCTAGAGAATCTTTATTAAATAAAGATATAATATTATTTTATATAGACTCTAAATCTAATATTATAGATATATTAACTAAGCTTTTAAGTAAAGTTATATTTAATAATATACTTAAAATAATAAATAACAATAATAATAAAGAAAACAATAATAATATATATAATAATAATAACTATATTAAAGAAATAATATATTAGTTTTTCTCTTACTTTTTTACTTATAAGGTTATTTTATAAGAGTTTTTTAACTAGTTATAAACATATTATATATATTATAGGAATATTTCTCTTATTTTTCCTATAAAGTTTTTAAGTTTTTTATACCTATAACGTATATATATATTAAGTGAGTAAGCTATATACTATAAATCAACTGTATATACCTTAAGGGGGGATATTAACATATAATATTCTTTTATAATAATAATAATAATATAAGAATAATAATAACGCTTAACTTACTTTAATATTCTATAATAAATAAATAAATAACGTTTAAGGTATAAAACCTTATATAAAAATACTCTATTTATTATACCCTATAACTATAATATTAATTATGTAATATATATACTTACGTAAGTACCTTATATAATTAGCAGTTTAGTAGGTTACATTTTAGGTTATCTTTCTCCTCACTTTTCCCTACTAGAGAATGTAACTTACTAACTACATTTATAGGAATTATTATAATATATCACTTCTCTTATTATTATCTATACAATTAAATACTCTTTAATGCTTAAGATTATCACTTTTCATCACAACATAAGCCTATCTATAACCCTATACTATATAGGCGTATATACTACGCCCCTGTATACGCTTATACCTATGCTAACAGTATCTTATATAATTAGCAGTTTAGTAGGTTATGTTTTAGGTTATCTTTCCTCTTACTTTTCTCTACTAGAGGATATAACCTACTAACTATATTAATAGGAATTATTAAAATATATCACTTCTCTTATTATTATCTATATGATTAAATACTCTTTAATGCTTAAGATTATCACTTTTTATTATAATATAAGCCTATCTATAACCTTATACTATATAGGCGCATATACTACGCCCCTATATACGCTTATACCTATGCTAACAGAATCTATTAATTTAGCACAGCTACACCTCTATAGCTAGACTTTAGACCCCCTAGCGAGCTGCACTCTACTGAATTACGCGCTGCCTAGGCGTGGAGTGCTACTTACTAGGAGGTCTAAAATCTAGCTATAGAGGTGTAGCTATGCTAAATTAATAGATTCTCTATGTTATGCACACTTTATGCTTACCTATATAGTAAAATTTCTAAATACCTATAGCTTATATATATATAGGTAGAGTATACACCTAACTAAGTAAGTATTGCTCTAAGGACTAGTATTACCCTAACCTCTACTTTAGTAATATATAGGCTATACATAGTATATACCCTATATCTCTCTACTTTAGTTTAATTAAAATTCTTTCTTTTTCTTCTCTTACCTATATAAATTATAGCTATATAATATATATAAAACTACTTATTCTTATATTAATTATATATTAATTTAGTATATACTAACTATATACAGATTATATCTATTTAGAAGTTTATTAATATAAAAGTTAATAGTACTATTAACTCTTACTTAACCTAAAGTTACTTTTACAGTATATTAAATATATATATAGCATATACTTAAACTATTATAAAACTAATATATTCTAAGACCTATTTCTAATAATAATACTAACTATAAGCCTAATAGTAAGTTTCTATATATCTTAAGTATATATATAGATAATACTTAATATATTTTTTAGTTAACTTTAAAGATATTACTCTAGAGATAAACTAGTATATATTATAAGTTATTTAGCATAAGCTATATATATACTAAGTATAGATAATAAGTGCGCTTAATAAAGCTAAAAAGCTATTTAAGATTAATATTTTAATATAAGTTCACTATTATTTTTATTTCACTTCAGTATATACTAACGTTATACTAGCTATATAGTTAAGGTTAGCTTTAAAGTTATATATAGCTAGATTTATAACTTATAGCTTAGCGTATATATTATATATTACTTATATATACTTAAGTAATACTAACTTAAATTATACAGCTTTACTGCTATAGCTACTAATAATACTTTAATACTAGTATGTTTTTCTTATCTATCTTTTATGTCTACTATATATATACTAATAATATATAGTTAAAAACCCTAATAAGTATAACTTAGGTCCTACTGAGAGTGCTATTAGTATAAAGTATATAGTATATCCTCAGTATATACTTAAGGTATATACTAACTATATATAGTACTTTCTATATCTAAATTAGAAGTAGCAGTTAGAAGAACGCCTACTTTATATTTAAGCTTAGGTATATACTTTATATAGCTTCAGTATATACTCTACTAGTTTCTATTTTAGTACTAATCTCTATACTAGCTTTATTAGTGAAATTACTTCTAAGATAGAGGTTCTAGTATAAGTTTAATCCTATATACCTTCTATATATATATATTTAATATTAAATATAAATTAGTTAATTCTACTTTCTGCTAGCGCTTTAATATAACTTTCTACTATATACGTTATATATATATATATAGCTAGAGGATACTATATATTTACTATTTATTTGCTTTATATATTATATAAACTAACTGTAATCTCTTAGTTTATAGTAACTAATCTATTTTATAAGCTAAGGGGGAGAAGTATCTAAATTAGTATACTACTTTCTATTTTATTAGAAGTATGTTTAAACTTATACACTAACTTATACGCTAACTCTATAAAGTTTAAGGTAGCTTAAAGTATAGAGGGGGTATATACTTAGTATAGATTATATTTACTCTCACTTAATAGAATATATAATATAAACTGTAATTACAATATAACTTTAATTAGGATAAACTAAGGCTAATATATATAGAGGATATATTAATACTTTTATAGTTAGCTACTTATAAAGATACTACTATTAGTACCTCTATTAGTAGTAAGTAGAAGGTATATATATTATTTTAATTAAGCTCTAACTTTATATATATTAATAATATATATAGTATAATACGCTTTCTGTTTAGGCTATAACGCCTCTTTCTCCTTCTAAAAAAACCCCTTTAAAAAGTATATTCTATATATATTTAAGCTATACTTAATATATACTAACTTTATTTTAGAAGTATATATTACTACTAGTAAGAAGTTATTAATTAGTATATTCTATATATTATTAGTATTTAGTATATACTAACTATATTCTAGCTACTTTATAGACTACTATCTCTATCTACCTTTATTATAATATATATTTTATAAGGTTTATATTTATATTATATATATACTAATAATATACTAAGGGCTGCTACTACTTAGGAAAAGTAGTAGTAAGAGAAGCTTTAAGAAGAGAAGTTCTAGGAGAACTAACTATATATATAGTATATATCTTTTATGTGTATTATCTATAGATAGAATTTATAGCTATAAGTAGACCTATACTTTAGTATATACTTAGTATATATAGCTATAAAGACGCTAAATTAATATAGCACTTCTAGATAGTATTAGTAGTAAGTATTATATATATATAGTATATATATAATAGTACCTAATTAGAAGGTTTTCTTATATAATAAATGAAATATAATGTATATACAGTATATATATAGAGAAAGATATAAATAATATAAATATTAATTTCTAGTAGGGTGTTTATATATATAGTATATATACTTATACTAAGCCCTATTTATAGTGAGTTTATCCTCTCTATTACTTAGGTTTTACTTAGGCTAAGCAATCTCTTCTTAAAGTTTATATTTATACTTCTAAGTATAGAGTTTATAAGCTTTTTACTTAAATTAAAGAAGCTTTTAGTCTCTTTACTCTATATTTAAATCTTATATACTTTTAACTTTATATTAATATAAATAGAGAGTAAATAATGATAATAAACAAGGTATACTATATCTAGTTAGTATATATGCTAAGTATATATTTTACTTAAGTGATTTTTAAACTAAGATTGCATTCTATATACTTAACTTAAATACTAAACTTAGTGTTAATAAATCTAGAGGATTAAATAAGTTATAGGGGATATATAGGTGCTTTTTATAGCGCTATATATACTATTACTAACGTTAATACGTTTAGCAAAAGCTTCTTATAATTTAAGCTAACTTTAAGTTATCTCTCTATATATATAGACCTTAGTCTAAGTATAGTTATTACTAGGAGATAGCTTAAAATATAGTATACTTAGTTTTAAGTTAACCTTAATATATATAGTGTAGTAGTAGAAGATATATATACCTTAATATAGCTTAAAGTAAAAGCTGATTTTAACTAATAGTAAAGTTATCTTAAGTATAACTTAACTCTATAAAGTTAATATACTTCTATATAAATGTTTACCACTAAGCTAGTATTTTACTAAAGGATTAGATAAAAGTAGCTATAATCTATCCCTTTTTCTTCTTAATAAACTAAAACTTAATATTTAGCTAGATCTTATATATACTCTATATATACTAAAGATATTCTTATTTATCCTTTACTTTTTAAAGCCTAAAGAGCTTTAAAGTAGTAAGGTGGTCTAAATACTTCTTCTACTAGTTTTAGAGAATATATATTTTATAGAATATAAGTAAATACTATAAATACTTTTTAGTAGTCTATAATAGGTCTTATTTATATAAGTAATTATTAAAGCTTAATAGTAGCATAATATTAATATATACAGCGTATTTATAAGGTATATATATACTACACGCTTACTTTATATCTATATTAGTTATAATAATATATATTATATTATAGGTTATAAGGTATATATACGCTTATTAAACTAGAAAGCTAGAGACTACCTTAATCTAAATATATATATATTAAAGAGAATAGAATAGCTTTTTTATAAGTTTATATTTATCTAAATATATGTATATAATTTAAGATCTATAGAGTATAAAGTTACTAAGTATATTATATATATAGTATATATACTATATATATACTATAACTTTTCTTACTACTTATAAACCTTAAATAGGTTTATATCTCTTTATACTATCTTAAATAATATATTAACTTTAAGATATTATACTTTCTGAAATATATATATATATACTTATACTATATAGATAATATAGAAATCCCTACTTAGAAGCTATTAAACTTTATAAATCTATTACTTTTATATAGGTTTTACTTTATTAAAAGTAAACTTATATAGAATCTCTATATATAGTTAGCCTATATATAGTATATATAAAGGATAAACTAACTTATATATAAATTTCTAGCTAGAAACTATAGAGAATAAGCCCTCTATAAAAGGATAACTACTTTATCTTTATTATTAAATATTATACTTATTATTTAAAATAAGTTAATTTTAAATTAATTATAGATCTAATATATATCTAGATAGAGAAAAAGCTTATTTATAAATAAAGTTAGTTTATACTAAATATATACTAGAGATATAAGAGGTATATATATAGAAATAGTAATAATATTAAGCTTATTTAAGAAGCTAAGCACTATTTTATTTATAAAGTATAAAAGTAATTTTAAAAGAGGAAGTAGAATATATATATAGAAACTATATATAAAGAGAAAGATAAATAGAGACTTAATAAGATTAAGAAGTATATAGAAGTTAAGCTTAACTCTATATAGTAATATATTTATTTTATTATTATTTTAAGAGTAAAAGAAGCTTAATATATAGTGTTAGCATAAGTATAAGCGTAGATAGGGGCGTAGTATATGCGCCTATATAATATAGGGTTATAGATAGGCTTATGTTGTGATAAAAAGTGATAATCTTAAGTATTAAAGAGTATTTAATTATATAGATAATAATAAGAGAAGTAATGTATTATAATGATTTCTATTAATATAGTTAGTAAGTTACATCCTCTAGTAGGGAAAAGTGAGGAGAAAGATAACTTAAAATATAACCTGCTAAACTGCTAATTATATAAGGTGCTTACGTAAGTATACGTATTATATAATTAAAATTATAGTTATAAGGTATAATAAATAGAGTATTTTTATATAAAGTTTTATACTTTAAACGTTATTTGTTTATTTATTATAGAATATTAAAGTAAGTTAAGCGTTATTATTATTCTTATATTATTATTATTATTATAAAAGAATGTTATATATTAATATCCCCCCTTAAGGTATATATAGTTAATTTATAGTATATAGTTTACTTACTTAATATATATATATATTATAGGTATAAAAAACTTAAAAACCCTATAGGAAAAATAAGAAAAATATTCTTATAATATATATAATATGTTTATAAGTAGTTAAAAAACTCTTATAAAATAACCTTATAGGTAAAAAGGTAAGAGAAAAACTAATATGTTATTTCTTTAATGTAGTTATTATTATTATATATATTATTATTATTTTCTTTATTATTATTATTATTTATTATATTAAATATATTATTAAATATAACTTTACGTAAAGGCTTAGTTAATATATCTATAATATTAGACTTAGAGTCTATAAGAAATAATATTATATCTTTATTTAATATAAATTCTCTAATAGAATAATACTTTATATTAATATACTTAGATTTTTTATAGAATTTAGGATTTTTAGTTAGCTTTTTAGCTACTAAATTATCTATAAAAATCTTAGGCTTATTTATAGCTTTAAAACCTAGATTAGTTAAATTAAAATTATAACTATTATATAAATATAAAACTTCTTTTACTACCTCAGTTAAAGCTATATATTTAGTTTTATAAGTAAATAGTGCTACTATTTTTTATTTTATAATACTATAAGATATTATATTATATAATCTATAGTAAAATATATAAGCTAATATAGATCTTCTATTATTTAGGTCTCTAGCCTAATTAGAGTCTAAATAACCTATTAAATCTTATATTATATTATTATTATAATTATAATAAATTCCTCTTTTAGGAAAATTATTTATATATCTTTATAAGTAATCTAAAGCTAAAAAATGCTCTTTTAAAAGGTTTGTTATATATTTTAATAATATTATAACTACTGCAACAGAGCAAAGGAGAAAACTTATTAATTATACTAGACACTCTACTTTAAGTAGAAAACCCCTAAAAATGCCCTAAACATTTATATATTAATTTTCTAGATAACTATAAGAGATATAAAAGTAAATATATAAATATAAGCTTAACTAACTTATATTTTATCTATATTTTCTACTCTTTTTATATCTTAGGTTATATAATCTCTTAAGAGAAAATAAGCTACTAAGAAGAAGTTTAGTAATATTATTTCTATAGTATTTTACTCTATTATCGCTTTAAATAATTAAAGAAGTATAGTAAGAATTAAGAGAGAGAATAAAAATAAAGCTAGCTAAAGCTAGAAAAGCTTAAAAACACCTATTTGTATTTAATTTTTAAAAAATAAAGATTAATAGGTTTTTTTTATAAACTAAACTAAAGAACCCTAAAAACTCTTCTAAAAGAGTAGTTACTAAAGTTATTAAAAAAAAATAGGAAATTATATAAAAATAAATATATTTTTTATTTATTTATTTAATCTTTCTTATTATAAACTAATTAAACCTCTATTTACTTATATAAGCTTTTTCTTCTTATAATAACGCTTAATACTTATAAAAATACTTATCTAACCTCTTATTTTTAGGTTAGAATTACTAAAAATTCTAAAAACTCTACTTCTTTCTATATATCCCCTAAGTCTTTTATATACTAAAAAAAAGAAAACTTAAATACTTTTACTTTATATATTTAATATTCTATCTAGCTTTTAATTTATATCTTCTATTATTTTAACTAGTAGTTAGTCTTTCTATTAATTCTTTCTTAATATAGGCTTAATTATAGTTTTCCTTCTAGATCTTTTTAGTTTACTATATATTAAGTACTATCTATCTTTTTAGTATAGTTAGAACTAAGGAGATGTTTTAAAGTTATATAGCTTAAGCTATATCTTTAATTAGGTTATTTTAAGTAATAAGAAATTACTTTAAAGTTAAGTTACTAAGCTTATTTACTATAAGTAGTTTAAGCTTTTTAACTCTTCTCTTAATTTTTATATAGTAAAGCTCTCTTTATTTATTCTCTATTTTAACCTATATATCCTTAACTTTATTTAATACTTCTCTAAAGTAGTTTTTCTTTTTTATATTAATAATAAAAGTTATAAAATTAAAGTTATTATTATAGACTATATTTTTTATCCTATTAGTTTCTCTTAGAAGAGCTAGGTTTTTAGCTTTAACTCTAATTAACTCTTAAGTAATTAATATTTAGTTAGATATAACCTTTCTAAAGCCTATATTTATTTTATCTTCTTATTATTCTTTTTATCTCTTTTTCTTTAAAGTCTTTAGCTAGTTTTTAAACCTAGTTTTAAGTTTTAGTTTTAAGTTTTTAAGTAAAGTATAGAAGTTAAACTCCTTAGTAATAAACCTAACTTAGTAGTTAAAAAAGTTCTTATAAAGATTTACGTTAGCTTTTTAAGTTTTAGTAGTAGTTTCTAAATATAAAGTCTTAATACTAAAGATACTTTATTAAATAATATATCTAATAAAGTCTATAGTATAGAGGCTATATTTCTATAAGTCTTCTTTTAATTTAATTTAAAGTTATAAAATAATAAAAGAAGTATAATTAATAAGTTTTTAAGTCTCTATTAATGTTTTATAGATCTTATACTAATTATAAACTAACTTAACTATAGTCCTAAAAGAGGTCTCTAATTTACCTAAGTAGCTACTATTAGTAATATTCTATATACTATCTAAATAGAGGTATAGGCTATTTCTTTAATTAATAATTAGACTTATATATTTTCCTCTATTATTATATCACAAAAAGATAATAAAGTTATATAAAGTAAACTTATTAGCTAGAACTTTATAATACTTTATTATAAAGTTATTATAAAAGAGGACCTAAATAATAAAAACCTTTATATATTATTCTTTAATAATATTTCTAATAGTTAGGTTATAGGCTACCTTAATATAGCTTTCTAAGAGGAGATTATCTTAATATAGAAACCTTAATATATTATAGAGATTAGAAAAGACTTTTACTTAGATACTTTACTTTTAGATTCTCTAAGTTAGGTTTTTACTATTATTATAAGAAAATCCACTTTATTAGCATCTAGTTAGAGTTATATTAGTAAGGTTATTATTAGTACTTATCTATTTAAGTACTAGGAAAGATCTATTTTAACTAAACTTTAGTGCTCTATAAAGTTTTTAGAGTATAATAAGGAACTTAATAAGTTTTATAGTTTTAAAGAGGATTTTAAAGAGTTTTTCGTTAGATTATATAGGCTAGATATACTTAGTTTTATTTAGTTTAGTATTTACTTTACTAAAGTAGTTAAAATAGAAATTAAAAAGCTATAGAAGCTATTTTCTTTATAAAAGTAGAGTAGATATATCTACTACTTATAGAGTCTTATTTTAAGAAACTAATTAGTTTTTATAAAAGTATATAATATAGATTATAAGCTTTTATTTAATCCTATTAATCTAGTTAATATCCTATATAGTTTTATAAATGTTCTAAAATTTAAGATTATAGTCTCTAGAAAATAAAGACTAAAAAGTAGTAAAAGTAGTTTAATAAGATATTATATAATATTTTATAGTAGTTTAGAAGAGCTATTAAGTTATAAATATATAGAATATATTAAATAAGCTTATATTACTATTTATTTAGGTTATAGTAATTAGATATCTTAAAAGAAAGGAAAGAGTTAAAAAAGTAAATTTATAGAAAATAAAGAGATATTAATTATAATATTAATAGTTTTTACTAAGAGTTAATAAGAGTAAATAAGAAGAGAAAACATATAATTTTAAGATATAAAAATAATAGTTAGTTTTATTTAAAGTATTATAGTTAAATATAAAAATATCTATTAAAAAAAGGTTATTATTATATATATAGATATATAAAGATATTTAGTAGAGGGTTAGCAGTTTAAAGTACCTCTTTTTATAGATATTATAAAAGTGAATTTAATACTAGTAGTTAATATTTCTTCTAAAAATGTGATTTTTAAGTAAAAAAGAAGCTAGTTAGACTATAAAGTAGTTATTTTTAAAGCTATAATTTATAGAATATAGATAGTAATTAGATAAAAGTGAAGTTTAGTAGTAAAAGTAATAAGTAGAAGAAAAAAGAGTAACTAATATAATTTAGTAGTAGAGAAAGTAAGATATAGCTATAAACTACTTAATTAGATTTATAATTTTATATTTTTAAGAGGGAATTAATACTTATAGCTATAGAAGAGGTAAGGTTTTTTTATAATTTAATTATAAAATATATAAAGTTAAAAGCCTCTTTTTTATAAATAGTAATATTTTAATTAATATACCTATTTCGCTCTTACTATTAAAACCTAAATAAATACATTCTTTCTAGTTTAGTTAATTTTAGATTTATAGTAAAAAGCTCTTTAAATTATTCCTTTTTATCTTATTAATAGGTTACTATAGTAAATAAGTCTTTAAGCCCTTATAGTTACTATTTTTAATATTAACTAACTCTTTAGTTAAGTATAAAAAGGTATATTTCTTCTATTTAGCTATATTTTTCTTTTCTTCCTCTTAATATATTATTCTTTACAATCCCTAACCTAACTAACACTTTATAATAATAACTAAATAACTTCTAAATAGTATAATTATAGATATTAAAATTAACTTAGGTTACTCTTATACTACTACTTTAAACTAAATATATAAGCTTTTCTCTTTCTCTCCTATACTAGCTTTTATAAATTATAAGAATAAAAAAAGAACTATTTATCTATTTAGACTTATTATACTACTATTAGTTATAATAAGTTGTTTTTCTAAAACTATTCAGACTACTACTAACCTATATATAAACTTCTCTTTCTTTTTCTTAAACTCCTATTAAAGGTCTTATTAGTTAGGTTTAGTATAAAATAAGCTTTATTTATAAAATTACTATTAATAAAAAAGTTAAAGAAGTTACTCTAAAGTTTTAGTATTTACTTACTAAGTTCTTAATAATATATATAGAGCTAATTAATAAGAGAGAAGTACTAAAAAGGTTTTTATTTTTTATAAAAGAGGTTTATATTATAAAAGGTTATATTAGCTTTTAAGAATAGCTATACTAAAAAATAGATAGATTAGAGGTAGTTAAAGTTTTACTAATTTATATATATAGTACTTAGAATCTCTTTCTATATAATAGATATTTTAAACACTAAGTAAAGATATCTTTTAAGGCTAGGTAGAGTAGCTACTAAGTTACTATATTTATTCCTTTTTAAGAGTGTGTTTCCTATTAAACTAAATAAAAAGAGGTTTATTCTAACTATATCTACTATAAAAAGAGCTTCTTATACTTATATAAGTTTAATTATAACTAAAAGATTACTAGCTAAATTAAGTATATTAAGAAGAGTAATAAAAAAAAAGATATTCCTAATAGTACCCCTTATAAAGAAAGTAGAAGTGTTAATATAATACTTTATTCTAAGTATAAATATCTTAGAAGTAAGACTATTATATTAGTATATAGATTGTTAATTAACTAATTTACTAAGTTAGCTCTAGAGTATAAATTTAAATTATAGTAGCATTTCTAGGTAGTTTTTTATAAGATCCTTAGTAAAGACCTTTATAAGTAGGTTAGCTTTTTAATAGTAGAAGTAAGGTTAAGGTATAAAAATAAAAAGAAAAAGAAAGAGGCTACTATTTATTATACTTAGAGAAGTAATTAGTCTATTTTAGGTTTAAATTTTTTAGGAGTAATATTAATTTCTTTTAAGTTTTTTAATATTTTTTAGTCTTTTTAGTATTTATTAGTTTTTATTATTATATATCCCCTCTTCTTTTATAATAATATATATTAAAAATAAAAAAGTAACATAAATATATAGTTAATATAAATTATAGTATAAAAGTGACTAAATATAAATAGATAAAATATTGCTTTTTCTACTAAAAATAGATAAAATTTAATAATTATTATAGACTTAGCTATTTTTTAGTTCCTCTATATTTTTATACTAGTTATTAAATCTTTTGTTTTTTATAGAGATACTTACTATAATTTTATTCTTTTTCTACTAGATATTAACTTCAGCTTATAGTGTTTTGTTTTATTCTTATAATTACTTAATTTACGTTTTCATAACGTTAAAGTTATTAATCTCTATTTCTTCTAGTATAAATAACTTATTAAGGTCTAAGATTTCTACTAAACTAAGTATATTAAGATTAAGTTAATTTATAGTAGAAAAGACCTTATTAAAAGCTTATTTAAAGTCTAGTTAGACTTCTATTTTAAAGATATTATCTAAATAGCTATCTTTATTTACTATAAATTTCTTTAAGTAATTACTAGCTATAGTCTACTTAATAGGAATTCTAGTAAAAGTTTTAAGTAAATAGAATAAAGTTTAAAAAGATATTTACTAAATATAAAAGAGGCCTAACTAGTATATATTAAGCTTACTAGAAGAGCTTTTATTAATAGATAGCTTTATATTATAAATAAGAATAATATCTCTAATTTATAGCTCTTTATATTATATTTTATACTTATTTCTTTAGTTATAGTCTTTAGTAACTTAGTAGTACTACTTTATAATATATTTAAGAGCTATTTACTAATTAGAATTAAGTTATTTAAAGGTCTATATATATAAAAGGAGTTTAGTTTTAGTATCTCTAACTTTTAACTAGTTTAGTACTTACTAAGTAATATTTTTAGTTTTAATTAAAGTAATTAAGTTATAACTATAAATAAAGTAAAAAAGAGAGTATTTTATAGAAGATCTAACTAATATTTAGTTAATAAATAAAGCTATATAAAGAACTAAAGTTTAGTTCTTTCTACTAAAGTTTAACTAGATTATAAGGGTATAAATAAGAAGTTAATATCTTTTTTTAATAAATCCATTAGTTTTTAAATTATATATTAAGATAATAAGGCGTTATCCCCTATAGACTTAATTAAGCTTTTTAATAAACCTCTTATTTTTTAGTTCTTTATTAACTATAAGAAGCTTATAGATCTTATAGTAGTAGATTATATTTTTTTAAATAAACTTAGCTATTATCTTTAAGTTAATATTTTTAAGAAGTTAATAAGCCTCTATATAACTAGTAAGTATATTATAAGTTTTAGCTAGAGAGTAATTACTAATCTTCTAAATATTAATATAAATATACTAAAATAGAATTACTAGAGGTATAGAAAAGGTATAAAGGTCTTTAAATCGTCTTAGTTAAGCTTATATATAGGATAGATAGCTCTTTATTTTATTACTTATTATTTAATATATATTTTCTTAGATATATTACTCTTAAAGTTTAGTATATATTATATTATAGTTTCTATACTTTCTCTTAGTATATATATATTAGATTAACTTCTTCTATTCTTTTTTATTATTAACTACTTATTTTAGTATTAGGTTTAACTTTATTTCTTTTTAAAAGAGAAAACTATCTTAGAGTATATATTTTACTATATATAACTTAAATTTCTTAAAATTAATCTAAGAAATAGTCTTTAAGTATAATAATAAAGCTAAATACTTAGTAATTTATTATAATTATTAAGATTAAATCTATTTAGAGCTTAATAGATTATTTACTCTAAGTTTAAGATCTTCTTCTACTTTAAATATATAGATAGAGTTATTAATTATTTTATTTAAATCTTCTTCTTATTTAGCTTCTTAAATATTAGATTTCTCTACTAGTTTATATAAAAAACTATCTATAGCTTTATTCTTTATACTAAGTATATAGTAAATATTAAAATTAAACATTTTAATCTAAATAATTTATTATATAAGAACTACTTTAGGTAAATCTAAAGTAGTACTACTAATTTAGTCTATAAGGACTTTTATATTAGTTTTAAAAGTAAATTATATACTATATAGGTAGTTTCTAAGCCTCTTAAGAGTAAATAAAACTAATTAAAGTTTAAGCTTTTCTATATTATAGTTAAAAGCTATATTAGTTTAGATTCTATTTTTATACTAAGTAATATATCTTTTACCTTAATAGTATTATCTAAGTATAGTACCCCACCTCTTAGTACTTATATTAGTAGATAGATAGATTTTACTAGCTTTTTCTTTATAATTAATAAGTTAAAGTAATAGAGGGCTAACTAAGTAAAGTTTAAAGGTTTCTATAGCTAGCTACTATTCTAGCCCCTACTTAAAGAGCACTCTTTTTTAAAGAAGTCTTACTAATAGAGTAGAAATAGTCCTATAATCCTTAATTTATACTTAATAAAACCTAATAATACTAAGAAGACTTTTAATTACTATAATATTATTATACTTTTCCTACTTAAGGATTTTAATAACCTTATTCTAATTAAGCTTATATTTCTTACTACTTACTATATAACTAAAGAGGTTAATAGTAAGTTAGTAAATCTAAGATTTCTTAAGAGAAATTATAATACTAGTAAGCTTAAAGTTCTAAAGTATTATATTTAGGTTTATAAAGTGTTTAAAGATATATAAATATACCTCTAGAAGTTTAACTATATAGTTACTATTATATATTATTTTTAGCCTTCTAATAGGGATATTATTAAGAAAAGATTAATAAACGCTTAAAATAAAGTTATAGAGGATTCTTATTATAACCTTTATAAACTAAATAACTAAATTTATTACTCCTTAAGGCAAAATATATATTTTAAATAGCTTTAAAGGTGTAGTAAATATAGTTAGGTTTTAACTTAACTTATTAAGTAAGACTTAGTTATATTTAGAAAATAGGTCTAAAAAGCTTATAATCTTATAATTAGTAAAGTCTTCTAAGAATTTATTAGCCTTTAGAAAAATAAAAACATCTCTAATACTAATCTTATTAAGTTTTATATATAAGTTGATTAGCTTTATATTACTATCCTTTTTAGTAATAAAAAACTAGAAGTTCCTATATAATCTATAGAATTCCTCTAAAACTCCTTATATAACTCTTAATCTAAATATATTAATAACCTTTCTCTATAAAGCTTTAGAAATAGGAATCCTTTTTTCTTACTATATAATATATAGAATAGTCCTAATCTTCTATAGTAAAGTTATATAAAGGTTAATACGCCTATATTCTATAAAATCCTATACTAACACTTCTTCTTAATTCGTAAAGATATATTTAAGTATTTCAATCTCTCTTAGTAAAAGGTGTAACTAAATAACTTTAAGCTTTAAAAACCTTTTTAGAGTAAAGTAAATCCCTTAGTTAAACTGCGCAAATTATAAATATATATAGCTAGTAAAAAGGAAGTTAGAAAGCTAATAATAGCTCTCTACTTCTTAAGTTAGAATTTTCTTCTAATTTTTCTAACTATTAGAAATAGAACTATCTAAAAGTAGATTATTAACTAAATAAACCTTTTTATCTTTACATTTATATATTATATAAATACTAATAAAGCCTTAGTTAAGCTTAAAGTTTTTCCTAATTAACTTAAAAAATACCTAATTTTTTAGAACTTTAGGAAGGTTTTACTAGCTTTTAGTGTTCTTAAAAAAGTAGACTTAAATAATTTCTATAATTAGAGTAATTACTACTTTAGTAATAGTTCTTAAAACGTTAAATATAGCTAAAAGTAAAATTAAAATAAAGTACTAATTAGTTTTAGAAATAGCTTCTTTTTATTTAAAAAGGTTAGCTTTTTTTCTTTCTTAAGTAAAAAAACACTCTTTTTTATAATTAATTATAGTATTAATATAGTAAGTTTAAACTTTATTATATATATCGCTAAGGTTTTAGTTAGTCTTAAGTTAGCTTTTAGTAGCTTTAGAAGTATTATAGATATTTTTTATATAGTTTTCCTATTTAGAGAAGTAGCGCTAAATCTAATATAAAGAATCTAATTATATAAGACCTACTAGAATACTAATCTTTTAGAATTTATCACTTCTATAGTCTTTTACCTTTATTATAGTAGTAATAAAGTATTTTAAATACTTAAAAATAAGTTTAATAGAAATAGTAAAAAGAAGTCTAAAGAGTAAGTTATAGTTAATAATTTTAAGATCTACTACTATTATAGTTATTATAATTTTATAGTTATTAATCTAAATAAGTATATAGTATACTTTAATAAAGCGTAGCTTTAAGTTACTTTTAGCTATTATTCTTATTATTAAAGTAGTAGTAGAAATTAAAATATTATAGTTTAAGATATATTAATAACTTATAAGATTAGATTTTATACTAATATTAATTATACTTTATATAAATAAGTAGTTATTAAAGCGTTTATTACTAATAGAGATCTTTAGAATAAGTTATAGTATAATAATTATTAAAGCTATCTAGTTTATAATTATTAGAATAATAGCTTTAACTAAAAAAACTTTTAGATAGTTTTAAGTTTAAATAGCTTTATTATATTTAGAAACTTAATTAGTCTATTAAACTTTTTTTTTTAAAGTTTTAGTAAAGTCTATAAAGTCTATAGGAATAAGTATATAGATAACTCTTTTTAGATTATTTATAAATATATATATCTTTCTAATAAACTCTTCTCTATATTCTAGCTAAATCTTATAGACTTTTTTAACTAGTAAACTAACTAAGCTATAAAGCTTATATAAAATAAGTTTATTAATAAGTTCTTTATTTTTAATAGATTTTTAATTTTTACTATTAAGGAATATAGCTAACTAGAAGTTATTTTTTAGAAGAGATAGTTTTAGAATAGGTTTTAAAAGAGAAATCTTAATAACTTTATTAAGTATTACTTCTCTTTCTATTCTAAATACTCTTTCTAGTTCTAAAGTATTAGTAAATATAGAAGTTAGTTTAAAAAAACCTTTTTCTCCTATTTTAATATCTAAATTTTCTTTTTACTTTTTTTAATTAAGAAGTAAATTCTTCTCTATAACTAACTTTTCTAGTAAATCTAAATAACTCTTAGAATAAGGTTATAAAGAAAAAAGTCTCTTTAAAATAGTTAGAATATCTTTAATATTTTATATAGTGAAATAAACCTTCTTAGAAGAAGACTTTAAGGCTTTTTTTTTAACTTTTTTAGGATTTAGTAGTTTTAGCTTCTTCTATAAGAATAAATTAGCTTTATATATTTTTAACTAAGTAATTATAAACTTAAATACTATAAAATTAAGTAAATTACTTTTAGTTAAATTATTAAGTTATACTAAGTTATATAGGTAAGAAAACTAGACTAAATCTTTATATTTCTATTTATTAATAACTAATACCTAGAAAGTAGAAGTCTAACTAGATATTTTATTATCTAATATAACATTTCTTTTTTCTATAAACCTATAAGAAAATTTAATTAAGTTAAAGTTATTATAGTTTTATAAAACCCTAATAAGTATAAACTAAAGTTAGCTAATATTCTACTTAAAAATCTCAGTAGCTTAAGCTTTTATAGCTTTATAACTATCTTAATTCTTAAAATGAGTAATAATAGCTTCTTAGTTAAGCTTACTATTTTATCGTAATAAAGTAATAATTATCTAAAAAATAAAAAACTTATTATTTTAAGGTCTATAAGAATAGTATCTTTAAAAATACTAGATTAAGCTACTTTTTTTATTAGCTATTTTTTAAAGATAATAGCTTTTTTTAAAGTTATAATCTATATAGTTTATATATTAATACTAACTATATAAGCTATAAAGGAAAAGCTTAGGATTTTCT
Source organism: Colletotrichum viniferum (assembly GCA_020226115.1). Classification (NCBI taxonomy): domain Eukaryota; kingdom Fungi; phylum Ascomycota; class Sordariomycetes; order Glomerellales; family Glomerellaceae; genus Colletotrichum; species Colletotrichum viniferum. Next base: position 172,646 of record JAGFBE010000055.1, read on the forward strand.
TTATTAACTTTAACTAAATAGACTAAAGCTAAATAGTAGTTTTTTATAACTAGAGAAAAATAAGTAATCCTTTTAGTAGAGATTTTCTAATTATTTATTATTTTTACTAAGTTAGAAAGTTACTAGTTTAAAAACTAGTTCTAGAAGTTCTTAATACTTTAGTTAGGCTTAGCTTTACTTCTTTTAGTTTATAGAGGGGGAAAAGCTTCCTTTTTTAATATTTTTAGAAGTATAAGAAATAGAGAATAAGTAAGAGTAGTAATTTAAAAAGTTTATTTCTAAATAGCTTTAAAGCTAAACTAATTTATTAAGTTAACTTTAAACTTATTAAAATCCCTTTTCCTAAATAACTTATAAATACTAATCTCTATAAGTAAGGCTATTCTATCTAAAGCTAACTAATTAAATCTTAATATAGCTATATAGATAATTTAGAAGCTAGTTATAATATTAAGGTTATATTTTATAACTTTAGTTTAGATATTATTAATTTTTTATAGAAACTATATAGCTACTTTATAGTTTAAATTATCTATTATTAGAGTTATAGAAATAATCTAATTAATCTAGTTATTTAGTAGTTTTTAGTAATCTTTATCTATAGCTTTATAACGCTAAATAAAGTATATTTTCACTTATAACTAAGTTTTTTTGCTAAATTTTATTTAATTATTAGCTTAAAAAGGTATATTTATATAGAAAATAATACTTAATACTTTTAAAGTATTAATTATTTCTACTACTTCTACTATAGCTTTATAGCTTTTAAAAAAGTTTAAAATATTGTTTTTAGTAAAAAATAGTGCTCTAGCTATTCTAGGTTATAGTATTTTAAATCTTTAAAGTCTTAAACTATATACTCTAAAGACCTTTTAATAAGATTTAGTAAAATCTAAATAGCTTTATATACTCTTTTCTTTTAAAGAATTCTCTCTAAGTATTATATTTATACTAAAAGTACTACTTTTAGAAGTTATTACTTTAAAGACTTTAGCTTCTATAATTATTTTAGAACTTTAATCTAAATCTAAAATTAAGAAGGGTTTCTCTTATTAAAGTTAATAAAAAGAAGGACCTATAAAAAGACTTATTAAAGTATTACTAGTAACTAGGTTAGCTTTATTATCTATTATTTCTAATCTAAGTTATTTATCTTAAGCTAAAGTTAAAGTTTTTAGAGCTCTAAAGTCTAGTAACACTATTCTAAAAAAGATATAAGTAAATTAATAGAAAAAGAAGTAAAAAAAAACTTTATTAAAGAAAACTAAAGTAAATAAATTATATAAAACTTAAATAAAGCTAATAATTTATTAATAGAAGGAGTAATAGAAGAATTCTTATAATATAAGTCTAAAAGAATAATAGAAAGTAAGGGGAGAGATAAAGAAAAAAAAGAATACTCTTATTATTATTTCTATTTTTATCTTTTTCTTTTATTTAGAAAGTATATATATATTTATTATCTCTCCTCTTTTCTATTATTTTAATAATAAAGTTATTTTATACTTTAAGTTTCTTTCTCTTCTCTCTATAAGGGAAGTTTAGCTATATTTAGTAGTATTTTTTATAGCTTTACTTTATAACTCTCTTCTTTTATAAATTAAGTCTAAAATTTAATAAAATCTATAATAAAACTATAATATTAACTATAAACCTTAAAAAAAGTACTTTACTCTAGCTATTTACTTACTACTTAAGAATATAGAAAGAGAGAAATCTAAAAAAATATATATACTTTTCTTTCTATAGAGTTAGTATAGAATTATTCTTAGAAGAGAGAAATATTTTTAGTTAAACTTAGAAAATATTCCCCTCTTTATTTTTTAAAAAGTTAGTATAGTTATAATATTTTTCTTTTTTAGCTTTTTATACTTTTACGTTTATAGTATTTTATAATTTAAGAAAGTTAGATCTTAGTATTTCTATATATAAGTATAACTTAGATCTTAAATTTTTAAGCTTTTTAGTATTTCTCTTTACTAGTTAATATATTATTAGAAACCTTTTAATAAGTTTAAGTAAGGAGAAAATTTTCTTAAAATAAATTAATTAATTTTATTCTTTTTAAGGTTTATAAAAGGGGTAAAATAAATATTATTACTTTTATAATTTTAGCTTTTAATATAAAAGTAAAATAAATTTATTTTATTTTAGTTACTTTTAGGTTATTATTATAGTAGTTTATAATAAAGTAATATATAATAATCTTAAATAGGTAGATAGTAGGTTAATAAAGGGGATTAACTAAGCTTATATAGAACCCTACTTACTCTCTTCTATTTAGTTAAATACTCTTTTTCTTAAGGTTTTTTAGACTTCTATAAGTTTAGTTAATCTTTAATTCTAAGTGTTTAGGTTATTACTCTTTACTTTAAGAAAATAGAGGTTAAAAACATATTAGCTAAATTTTCTTTTAATATAGTAATACTTAAATTACCTCTTTTTCTAAGCTTTTCCTACTCTAATTTAATAAAGTAGTATAGAATAACTATAAAGGGAACCCTTTATAGTAGTTTAACTTATACTTCTTTATATTAGTTACTAATTTTATAATAAAGTAAGAGAGAAAACTTATTAATTATACTAAATACTCTATTTTAAGTAGAAAACTCCTAAAAATACTTTAAATACTTATATATTAATTTTCTAAATATTTATAAAAGATATAAAAGTAAATATATAAATATAAACTTAATTAACTTATACTTTATCTATATTTTCTACTCTTTTTATATCTTAAGTTATATAATCTCTTAAAAGAAAATAGACTACTAAGAAGAAGTTTAGTAATATTATCTCTATAGTATTCTACTCTATTATCGCTTTAAATAATTAAAGAGGTATAATAGGGATTAAGAGAGGGGATAAAAGTAAAGCTAGCTAAAGCTAGAAGAGCTTAAAAATACTTATTTTTATTTAATTTTTAAAAAGTAAAGATTAATAGGTTTTTTTTATAAACTAAGCTAAAGAACTTTAAAAGCTCTTCTAAGAGGGTAGTTACTAAAGTTATTAAAAGAAAATAGGAAATTATATAAAAATAAGTGTGTTTTTTATTTATTTACTTAATCTTTCTTATTATAGGCTAACTAGGCCTCTGTTTACTTATATAAGCCTTTTCCTCTTATAATAACGCCTAACGCTTATAAAAACGCTTATCTAACCTCTTACTTTTAGGTTAGAATTACTAAAAATTCTAAGAACTCTGCCCCTTTCTACTACTAAAGTAATATTATACTTACTCTTTAGAGCTAGATATATAAAAGCTCTAATCTACTACTAAAATTATAATATTTCTTCTTTTATAGTAGTATATTTATTTATATATAATTTTATATTATCTTTTATAGGAGTTAAAGATAGATTTATATTAGTTTTATTATATTTATTTAATATTTTTTCTATATATTTAGTTTAATATATAAAGAAAGACTTATTAGGTTAATCTATCTTAAACTTATAGCCTAAAAAGGTGCTAGGCTTCCCTAATAGTTATATTTTTATATATTACTTTAGTTTATTATATATATAGTTACTAATAGTAGTATTATTAGCTACTAAAAATATATTATCTACATAATAATAAATTATAACTTTATAGTTATTTTTATTAAGTATAAATACTACTTTATTATAAAGTAAAACAATAAATCCTAATTTTATTAATATAGTTTTTAAATAGTTATACTATAGTCTAAGGCTTTACTTTAACTTATATAAAGCTTTAAAAAGCTTATAGCAATATTTGCTATTATTTAATTTATAGTTATAATTAGAATTAAATTCTAACTTATTTATAGTTTTATTATATAAGAAACCTATTAGTAATATTATATATATATCTATATCTATATTAGCGTATATAAATACTATAATAACGTTATACTATAGAAAGGTCTATCTTTTATTTATAGTAAATATAATTATAAACTTATAGCTTTCTAGTCTATAAGTAGTAAAAAAGGTTTCTAAATAATTAACACTAATATATTAATTATAACCTTAAGTAACCTATCTTACTTGATATTTATAGATATTATTTATTTTATTTTTTAATTTTATAGTATATACCTATCTACTACCTAATAGATAAATATTATCTGGTTTTTATATAATTTCCTAAGTCTTTATATCTTCTATTTGAGTTACTTCTAGTTATATAGCCTGAATCTAATTATTTTTATAAGGAGAATTTAAGGTTTATTATATATTAGAAAGCTTGTTTAATGTAATAACTAATAGAATATAAGAAGCTTTATTAATAATACTAGTTCTAGTAATATTATTATTATTAGTTAAAACGTTATTATTTATTTTATAAATACTAAGAGTAAGATAATTTACTATTATAAATAATAGTATACTTTTAGTATTATAAACTATATTATTAACCTATTTATAGTCTTTTTTTAGCTTCTTTTAATAGAGAGGGGATTTTTATTAGTAACTTAGATTTTTGTTTATTTATTTCTCTATTATTAATACTAGTAGTTTTTATACTATTATTATATAAACTAATTATACTAGTATTAGTATTATTATTACTAGTATTAATGTTATTATATATATTATTATTATTATTATTATTATTATTATTATTATTATTATTATTATTATTATTATTATTATTATTATTATTATTATTATTATTAATACTAGTTTTATCACTTAGATTTATAAGAGCGTTATTTGTTATAGAAATATCACTACTTATAGTAGGATTATTCCTATAAAAAATAGATTAACTAGAAATATCTCTTTATAGACTTTTTTAAGTAGTATTATGTCTATTATTATTTAACATAACACTACTATTTATATCTTTATAGTAGGTATTTATATTTAAAAGAAGCTTTTTATAATAAGAAATAAAAGTATTTTCTAGGATTTTAATATCTTAAGACTATAAAGCTCTTCTTAGTTATATATTTTAAATTTTATACCTATTAGATCTATAATTTATTATATAACCTTAATATATTTATATATTTAGTTTCTTTATAGAAAGATCTTTATTTTTATAATAGTAAATACTACTTTACACTTTTATATTATTTATATTAGGTTTTATATTATTCTTTATTTTATAAGGCGTTTTATACTTAATAGAGCTATAAGAAGTCCTATTATATATATAAAGAGTAGTATAAAAAGCTTTACTCTATAAGTAGTATAGTAAACTTAAATTATATAGTATAGTTCTTATTTTATTAACTATAGTATATATAGTATGCTCTATAAAACTATTAAGTTTATATATATAAAGAGGTCTTTTATTATATATTATACTACTTTAAGTATATATAGCTTTAAAGCGATAATTATTAAATTCTATACCTCTATCTATAGATACTTCTTTTATTCTTTTATTATTATTATTATTATTTATTTTAGTTTAAAATTTAAGAAAGGTTTTACTAATAGTATACTTCTCTTTATTTTTAAGTAATTTTCCCTATATAAAATAGGAATATTTATTTATAAAGATAATGAAATAGTGATATTTATTATATGTAGTAGGTATTATAAGCCTATATAAATCTGAAGCTATATAATCTAGATAATTTAGATGTTTATTATAAACTTAAGGTTTACTAGCCTTTATTATAAATTTGCTTTGAAAACAAGCTTTATAAGGCTGTAATTTATTATTTATATTATTATTATTTATATTTATATTTATAGTTATATTATCTTTTATTTTTAAAAGAGTTTATAAATATATATATCTAAGATGTTTATGCTATAATTAAAGGCTATTATTATTATTATTATTATTATTATTATTATTATTATTATTATTATTATTATTATTATTATTATTATTATTATTATTATTATTATTATTATTATTATTATTATTATTATTATTATTATTATTATTATTATTATTATTATTATTTATATTATTATTTATAGTATTATATATATAGTTATTATTATTATTAGTAGGAAATTAAAAGAAATATAAGTTATTTCTCTTTGCATCTATAGTAATAATATAATCTTTATTAATATTGTATAAAATAGGTTGTTTCTATATAATAGAAGTAATACTTAAGGAATCTAACTTAGATTAACTAAGTAGATTAATACTTAGTTGAAGTATATAATAAACGTCTTTTAGTATTATAGTATTATTATTTGGATATATTATTAAATTACTTTTTATTTTAGAAGTAAGAGTTTTTATTTCTCCTTAATTTATAGTTTTATTGATTTTTTTATGATTTATAATAAGTTATAGTTATTAATAATATGAATAGTAGCTGTAGTATTAATATAAATATTAACTATATTTTTATTCTTATTATTATAACTTCTTATTTTTCTTTTTTCTTTAATAATAGACTAGTTAATTAGATAACTTAAAGAAGGATTATTAGTATTATTTATATTATTATTAGGAGTAGTATAGTTTATATTCTTAAAGAGAATATCTTCTTCGTTTTTATTAGAAGATAAATCTATTAAATCTATAGGATTCTTAGAATTATTTATAAATATATAAAAGTTAATTTCTTTTAAAGTAGTTATATTAACTACTTCTTTTTCTTTATCCTTAGTATTAGTAATATTAGTAGAGGGTTTTTTCTACTAACTAGATACTTCTTTAGAATATAGAAAAGTATAGTTTTCTTCAGTATAGTTTATTTTCTTATAACTTTTATAGTATAAACCTTTCTGTTTTTTCTAGGGTTTTTTATTAATTTTATTTTTGTTTTTCTTATTAGTAGTTTTCTAGGTTTTATTTTGTTTTTTATTTTTTTTATTATTACTTTTAGTAGTATTATTAACTACTTTACTGCTACCTTTTCTCTTATATTTATCTATAAAACTAGTATATAAAGAGTTTAAGTTATAAGTAGTAAGGTTAGTCCTAAGAGACTAAGTTATAGAGGTTATAAAAGCCTTATAAATCTTATTTAGACTATTAAGTATATAAGCTATAATTACTTAATTAGGTAATTTAAGCTTATTATAGGATAAATTATCTATAAGTTTTTTTATTTTATTTATGTATTTTTCTATAGAATTAAAGTTATCTAAAGAAGTATTAAAGAACTTTTTATAGATTAAAAACTTATTTATAAAACCTATAAGCTTATATAGAGCTTTTAGATATTCCTAAGTAATATAAGCGTCTTTATTATCTTTTATAACCTTTAGAAGCCTATTATTATAGAATAACTATATATAACTTAAAGCTTTATAGTTTTTATCTTTATTATTAAAAGAAATAAGCTTAGTAAGATCTATAGTAATATTTTTACTATATAATAAGGCTTTAATATATATAGCCTATACTTTATAGTTCTCTAAGCTAATAAGTTTAAAAAACTAAACCTTAAAATTAGTTATTATTACTTTAATAAGATATAGTATATAATTATAAACTTTATAAAGGATTAATAATAGTAAGAGTATTAACTAAAAGCTATTATATATATAATATAATAGTTCTTATAGTAAAGTTATAATAGTTATAAACCTAGAAATTAAAGGTTTAACTTATAAAAAAGAGTAGTTTTTATTTCTTCTTTTTAATTAATATCTTCTTTAGTTAGACCTATATCTAACTAAGGAGATATATATTCTATATAGTAAATTAGTTAAGAAGAAGTTTATTAAGTAGTAAATATAGGTTTAAACTAAATTAGTAATAGCTTAGAGGATAGTTTAAAGAAATAATTTAAAGAATATAGATTAAATAAAGTAATAGTAAAAGTTTATTTATTTAAAGAAGGATTAATAGAAGTATAGTTAATTTAAATAAGGTTTAATATATAGATTTAAAGAAAATAAATCTTATAGAACTAAATAACTAATTTAGCTAGTATTTTTAGTTTTATAAAAGTAGTATAAATAGAAAAGTGTTTAAAAGATTAATTTTTAGTATATATAACTTTTAAGTAAAAGTAAGGCGTTATAAATAAGTAGAGGAAAGGTAAAGAAGTAGTAGAAATAGAGGTTATTTCTAAACTAAGCTTATAACCTATTAGTATAGGTATAAGTATATATAGAGGTGTAATATATATACCTATATAGTATAAAGTTATAGATAAGCTTATATTATAATAAAAAGTGATAATCTTAAGTATTAAAGAGTATTTAATTATATAGATAATAATAAGAGAAGTAATATATTATAATAACTTCTATTAATATAGTTAGTAAATTAAATCCTCTAGTAGGGAAAAGTAAAGGGAAAGATAACCTAAAATATAACCTACTAAACTGCTAATTATATAAAGTGCTTATATAAGTATATATATTACATAATTAATATTATAGTTATAAGGTATAATAAATAGAGTATTTTTATATAAGGGTTTATACCTTAAACGTTATTTATTTATTTATTATAGAATATTAAAGTAAGTTAAGCGTTATTATTATTCTTATATTATTATTATTATTATAAAAGAATGTTATATATTAATATATAGTAAGTATATATAGATAGTACTTTATATCTATTATTTACTATAGTTTTAATAGCTTATTTCTATATTTCTAATATATATATAATCTATTCTAACTTTATACTAGCTACTTATTTTAACTATATTATAAAAATACTTAATATTAAGCTTATTTTATCTAATAGGTATATTATAAATAAAATACTATAGTTCTAAAAGACTTAGCTTTAAGTAACTAAGAAAAGAAACTTATAATATATATATATATTTAGCTTATACTAGAAAGATATAAAGATAATATTTATACTATCTTATTTAAATATCTAAAAGCTTTTATATTAGTAAGTCTTTTTTAGTTTCTAAAATAAAAACTATAGCTTTTAAATATAGAAGCTATTAAAGTACTTCTACTATTTATACAAAAAAGCTATATAGAAGCTATCTATTTTATTAATATATATATAGTATATATAGAGGTTAAGTACTAACTTTTATATATATTTAATTAACTTATTTATAATTAATTTAAGGACTTTATAAACACCTTTTATAGTATATAGTTTCTATAACGCTTTAATAAAGTCCCCTTTATTTTATACTATATTTAGAGTTATAATAAAAAGGTGTATAAACTTATAATACTTAATACTATTATACTAGTAAGACTAATACTAAACTTAATTTATATCTTTTTTAAGTCTATAATAATATTAGTATATATTTAGTATATATAGAGAATAAACCTACTCTAGAATTAAATATAAACTCTTTATAATCTTAGAGTTCTTATAGTTTAAATACTAAATAGTTTAAGTAATATCTAGAATAAGCTTCTATATATAGAAATATAAAAGGTTTCTATCTTGAATATTATAAGAAATATAGTAAAAAACCTTATTAGAATAAATCTTAAGATATAATAAAATAGTAAAATAGTTATATATAATATATATAGTAACTTAGTAGCTTCTACTTTAAATAATAAAAACACTTTAAGTTTTAACTATATTCTATATATATATTTAGTATATATAAAGTATATAAATAGTATAAACTAAAAAGAAACTTATTTTAGTTAAGCTTATTTTATAAAGTATACTTCTTTTAACTTATATATTATTTTTAGATAAATTATTATACTTATAAGTTTAAATATTAAACTAATAAGTAATATAATAAACTAAGTTTATAATTAGATCTTTATTTTTAAGTTATCTCTATTCTTTTTTTTATTACTTAATATTATCTAAAGTAGAGAAAATATTAAAATTAAAAAATAAATTATTATTTATAAATATAGCTAAAAAGTTAGTAAAGTTAATTAGAGTTAAAAGAGAGTTTATAATAAGTTAAGATATTAGAGATATTTAGTTTAAGAATAGTATACTTTAAGAATAAGTTCTATATATATATAGTATATCTCTCTTTTTTTAAATAGAATAGAAAAAGCTATAAATATTTTCTTATAAACTATTAGTTATAGTATATATATAGTATATATTATAAATAATATTACTCTTTTATTAATATCTATTATACTTATATCTTACTCTAATATAGTCTTTATTTTATTTAGATATAGGTATAGTTTAAAGATAGTTAAAATATAGTAGAGTGGACTATAAGGGGAAAGTTATACTTATATAGCTTAGAAGATCTATTCTTCTAGCACTACTATAGCCCCCTAGCTACTTTTTAGACCTCCCTACAAGGTGTAAACCTACCTAGGCGCCCTATAAGGAGACGGACTAATGTTTCCCTAGAGGAGAGTATAGAGTGGAGAGGCTGCTGAAGTTCCCTGATGACTTTGCAATGAACTTCTCCTACACCTTCTCATCTATAACTGCAAGACAGTAGTTAGCTAGGCCCAAGCCTAAGGCCTAAACCCCAGCCTAAATCCTACTTTTACGTAAGGGGTTAGCTATACTACTTTATAGCTAGGCGCGCTTAGCGCTTATAGCTAGATTAATTAAGCTACTTTATATAGGTTATAAGCTTTTAAAATACCTAAATCTATTTACTTAATAGTGAGGTTATTCCTAAGTAGCTATTAGGACTCTAACTTTATAGTTTAGTAATTACTATAGGATTATTAATAAATTACTAAACTACTAGAAGTAATATTTCTAAATAGAGATTATAGCTATTATAATATATATCTTCTATTTATAAAATCTTTTTAACTTCTAAGCTACTAAAGTTAATAATTATTTAATAATTATTATAGTTATATAGTAATAACTACTTAATAACTATTTAATAATTATTTATAACTACTACTTAAACTTCTCTTAAACTATTAAATTAATTAAATAAATTAATATATTTTTAACTAGTAATTTAATTTTATCCTCTTTTAGTACTACTAGAAGAGGATTATTTTAGTAAAAACTTCTTAGTTCCCTTTTTTTTTTTACTAACTTTATAGTTAAAGTAGCTATATAGAAAATAACTAATAAGAGATTAAATTAAAGGACCTTAGCTTATAATACTATCTTTAAGCTAACTAAAGATATAAACTTCTAACTTTAAGAAATAAACCTTAAAAATATTTTTAAAGTTATAAGATTACTCTTCTATTTTATAGATAATAAAGTACTAAATAGATATAATAAAAATATAGTTTTTAAAGATAATAAAATAGCTATAATTAAAGATTTAAACTTTTTTAGTAATTTTATACTTATAGGATTTATACTTACTAGATAACTACTTATAAAGAAGATTTAATATAATCTCCTAAAAGAAATAATCTATAATAAACTTACTATTATAGCTTTAGTTTTTTAGATCTTTAGTAAAGCTAAAGAATATACTTAGAAATTTAATAAACTAACTATAGATAAAGTTTATAATAATTAGAATAAAATATCTAGAATTAACTATAGTAATACTAAAGATTTTATATAAGATCTATATTTAACCTATAATAAATTAAATAATTCTAGTATAAGTCTATTTAAAATAGCTTTTATTTATAGACTTATTTAGAGATTTAGAAGATTTAACTATATTAAAGCTAACGCTATAGAGAATAACTTTATTATAGAAATCTAAACCTATAATAATCTCTTATAGAAACTTAGAGGTTTAAGTAAAAAAAAATAATATAAATAAGCTTCTTAAAGTATTAGAACTCTATTTAATAAAAAGAAGTTTATTATAAAGAAGTAAACTTAAGCTTTTAAGTTTAAAAACGTAGAAGTATAAGATCTTTATATCTTTTATAATATTAAGTATTTTAAAAACCTTTATAAGTATAAAATATATAGCTATTATTATAAAAAGATAACTTTATATCTTAAGAAATATATTAAATACTCTCTTAAGTACTATAAATATTATACTTTATTATATAATAAGTTTAAATATACTAATAGATTATAGATTTAGTAATTAATAACTTAAGTATTTACTTTAGTATTTACTTTAGAAGGTTTAGTTTAAAATAGTATCTTTAGAAACTTTAGTATTAAATAAGAAATAGATTAATAATCTAAAGCTTATATAGATACCTTAATAGCTTAAGCTTAGAAGAGAACTTTTCTATTATTCTTAGTAGAAAACTTTAGAGTATTAAGTTAATACTTTAACTTTTAACCTTTAGCTAAAGATCTATATGAAATTACTTATATATAGAGAGTTAAAAAATAACTAATAAAAAGACTTAAATACTCTATCTTTAGCTTTACTAGTTAGACTATAGAAATAAAAACTAATAGTTTCTTTATATACAGTGCTATTAAGAAAGCTAATAAAAAAGTTAATAATAGCTAAAAAGTATAACTAAGCTAATATATTATATTTATAGTTTCTATTAAGAGGATAGACTTCTTTATATTAGATATTAGCGTTAGTAGATATATCCTTAATAATCTCTCTATTTTTAAAGACCTTTAAGATCTTCTTTAAGGATTAACTATAAACTATATAAATAGAAAGAACTAAATTAACTAGGTTATTAATATAGCTAAAGTAGTTACTATTAAACTAAGAAGTAAAACGACTACTTTCTAACTATATAGTACTTTTTATAAACCTTATAATATAGTATAAATTATTAATACTAGTTTTCTTTAGAAAATAGATATCTATTTTAATAGTTTAAATAATACTTTAGTTTATAAAGATATATCTAAAACTATTACTAATTTTAAATAAAATATATATGTTCTTTAGTTTTAGATCTATCCTTCTAATTAAAGTAATAAATTCAGCTCTCTTAAACTAAATTACTAAACTTTTCACACTTATTTAAAGTATTTATCTAAGAAAGTAACTATTACTACTATAAGAAATACTAATATAAAGCTCTTTAGAGTACTTCTAATAGAATATAAATATTATATCTACTTTATAATAAAGTTAATATAATAACTAAGTAATAAATAATAAGAACTACTAACTTAAGCTTTTTAAAAGCTTTAGATTAATTTCTTAGAACTAATACTATAAAGTTTTAGAGATATTATTTATAACCTCTATATAATAGAAGCTTTTTTAACTTATAAATAGTTCTAAGTATTTAAATTAGAAAAAGATATAGCTATTTAGCTATAAAGCTAGTTTTTAAAGAAGATTATAGTAGTAAATAGTATTATTTACTTCTCTAAAGTTATTATAGATAATAATATAGCTCTTCTTAAAGTAATAAAACTTTTTATTTAAGAATAAGGCTTCTATTTAGAGATAATAGTATCTTATTTTTATTAGTAGAATAGAAGAGTAGAAAGCTTTAGTAGAGCTATATAGTAAAAAGTATAAATAATATATATAGAAGCTAGTTTACTTAAATCCTTTTAGCTTTAGTTAATAAAAATTTCTATAGAAGTTAGAAATTTACTATTTAATAGTAAGAGTAATATTAGTCTTTATAAGAAACTAGTAAATATTTTTAATATATCTCTTACTATAAGAAAACTATATATATATTACCTCTACTACTAAAGCTACTAAACTTATATCTATATCTACTTAGATAGCTATTTATATATAAGAGTAGAAGATAAAACTTAGAGCTAAACTTAGAAGATTTATAGGATATAATAGCTTTTATAGTAATATTTTCTATATTTTTATTAAAAAAACTAATAATATTTAGTAAGTAAGGAATATAATATTTAAAGAAGATAAAGGAAAGCTTTTTTTAGTTAAGTTTAATAACTTATAGCTAGAAAAAGAGGTTAAGCTAGAGATCTATAAGTATAGAAATAAACTACTAACTATAACTCTTAAAGCTAAACTTTAGCTTTATAGATACTATAAGTTATATATTAGCTCTACTAAATAAAAATAATAAGAGGAAGAAATAGGCAATTTATATTTAGAAGAAGTCTAAAAACTAGAGGGTAATAATAATTAAGAATAAGAAAATAAACCTCTTTAAAAATAAGATAAATTTAATAAAAAGAGGGGTAGTTTACTAACTTCTAATCTAAAACTATATATATTAGTACTAAATACTAGTACTATAAATATATAAGTATAATTAATATTAGAGGAAGCTTCTCTTTTATAAGAATATTCTCTTATTACTTCTCTAAAGTAATATTTTCCTATTCTTATAAAATAAAGTTTTTATACTACTTTTTAGTAATAATAATTAATAACTATAACTTTATAATAATAAGACTTTATTATTATTATTTCACTTTAAATATCTCTATTAATATAAAGAAAACTAAAGAGAAAACTAAGGAGTAGTAGTAATAGTTTTATTTTTATAAGATTACTAAGAGTAACTACTTCTTTTTCTATTTAAATAACTTAAATATTTAGAGCTTAAGTACTATATAATATAAAGAAGTTTAATAAGGAATTTAGTAAGATAGAAGCTATAGAGATTAATCTAATTAATAATAAAATAGATTAAAAACTAGTTATTTTTACTTTCTTAGCGTTTAACTTATTATAAGCCTTTAGTTTAAAGATTTACTTACTTATAACTTTTAGAAAATAGGAGGTAATAGAAGAAAAACCTCTAAAGTTAACTATTCTTAATACTATAAAGACTTAAGTTAATAGTTTATAAAAAATAAACTACTAGTAGCTTAAAAAGCTTTTAAATAGCTTTAAATATCTCTTAAGTAAATAAGTATATAATAAAAAGGTTACTATAAATAGAAAACTTAATAGAGTTAGAGTAAAATAAGTTATTTATAGTAATTTTTAAGATAAAGATAATAAGATAGTTTATATTACTATTATTAATTTTATTATTTTATAAGTCTTTTTACTAATTATAATACTTAAAGATCTAAAACTATACTAAGTTAATATAGTTATAGTTTTCTTAAATATCTTTATAAGAGATTAAGATATTTTTATTACTTAACTTTATAGGTTTAATAATAGATCTAGCTAGTTCTATAGATTAAAAAGAGCTCTTTATAAACTAAGAGAATCTTTTCTTCTCTAATATAAGTAAATTATTACTATTTTTAAATAATTAGAGTTTAATCTACTACTAAAAGAACTTTATATACTTATTAATAAGAATAGTATTATAATATTACTTTATATTAATAATATACTTATTACTATACTTAATATTAAGTAAGTTAATAACTTTAAAAATAACTTATATAACTTCTTTTAGATTAAAAATTTAAGTAAAGTATAATAATTTCTTAAGTTTAAAATTATTTACTACTATAAAATAAGATAACTTTAGATCTTATAAACTAAATATATTAATAATATACTAATAGATAAAGGTATTATTAAATATAACTAAATACTCTACCCTCTTAGTAATATTTAGCTACTAGAGATTATAAAATAATATAAAACACTTACTAAGATATATAAATATTAAAGTAATTTAAGTAAGTTATAGTAAACTATAAATAGTATATAACTAGATATTATAATACTTATAAATAGAGCTACTAAAGATTAATAATATACTTTTAAAAAATATAATAAACTACTAAAATTAATATAGAGATATCTCTATAGTTTATAATAACTAGTATTTTATTTTAGTAGACTAAATTACTCTATTAATAACCTTAAATTATTAATATTCTATAATACTAATTAATCTAATTATAAAAGAATAGATAAGTTAATAGCTAGTTATATA
The DNA here is from genome assembly GCA_020226115.1 of Colletotrichum viniferum. Taxonomy (NCBI): domain Eukaryota; kingdom Fungi; phylum Ascomycota; class Sordariomycetes; order Glomerellales; family Glomerellaceae; genus Colletotrichum; species Colletotrichum viniferum. Next base: position 188,156 of record JAGFBE010000055.1, read on the forward strand.
GTTATATATAGAGGAGTATTAATTACTTAGAAATTAGTATTATAATTATTTATAGCTATATTAACCTATAAAACTAAATAGATAAATCTAATATTTAGAGAGAAAACTTTACTATATATTATAGATCTTTTTTAAAAAATAAATATCTCTATTTAATTACTTCTCTAAATATATATAAACTCTATAAATACCTTTAATAATTATTGTTTAAGTAAATAGTTACTTAAACTATATTATATTAAAATTAAGTTTTACTAAATTATTAATAATATTAATAATAAAAATTTTAAGATTAACTATATTCTAATTTATAAAATAGTTATTAATAGCTTTATTAAATTACTAATAGTAGAAAAATATTATAACTTTATTAGAATACTAAGTTTATTTAAACTACTTATAATTAATAATAAATCTTAATCTAAAAATAATATTTTAAAATTTAATCTTAATTAAGTTTTATCTATTTACTTATTTTTTTTATATATAATAACTTTATTCTTTTATATCTTACTAACTAATTAACTTTTATAGTTAAACTTTATATTATTTTAATTATTTTAATTTGCTCTTTTTAATAGTTAAATTACTAACTATAAAAATCTTTTATATAAGAAATTATTTAATAATAAAGAATTAAAAAGTAATTAAAGATTTTAATTTTACTAAATCTTAAGTTTATTACTAAATTAGATATTTTAGTTAATATTTATTTATATTAAAATATAATAATACTAATTACTAAAAGAGATATAAATTTAAATTTAATTTATTTAATTTTAATTAGATCTTAAAAATATAAATTAAAATAAAAGTAAAAAGAGAACTAAATTTTATAATATTTTCTAATAATTATTTTAGTTAATTAAATTTATATAAAATATTAATATATTTTAAAACTAATTTTTATAAAAATCTATAAACTCTATTTACTTTAAAATATTAAGTTTAATTATAGAATATAGAACTAATATTATTTAATTAGTATTAAAGAAGTAATTAAATCTAATTATTATAAATTTAATTTAAATTTAAAACTTTAAAATTAAATTACTAGTTTTTTTAATTTAAATTTATATAATTTAAAAATAACTAAATTATTAAACTATATAGTTTAAGTTTATATTAAGGTTACTTTAAAGTTAGTAAAAGTTCTATATTATAATTAGTATATAACTAAAAATTAGAGGTTAGAAGTATTTTAAGAAATAAAATAGAATAATAAAGTTAATATAAAAAGGAAAATATAAAAGAAATAGCTAGAAATAAAGCTAATAGTTATATAATTAACTTAATTACTATTTTAGAATAAGAATAGCTTTATAAGGAGTACTAGTAGTATTAGCTAAAAGGGGGGTATAAAATAGTAATTAGCTAAGCTTAAGCCTAAGGCCTAAACCCTAGCCTAAATCCCGCTTTTACGTAAGGGGTCAGCTACACCACTTTGTAGCCAGGCGCGCCCAGCGCTCGTAGCTAGATTAATCAAGCCACTTCACGCAACAACGAACATGAGTCCCCGTATATGCTCGTGCACCCTCTGTGGGTGGGCCATTCTCGATGCACCGGGCAACGCATCCTGGTTGAATCAATTTCGCGGTCGTAAGTGCGCTGGTCTGCTTTTTCTTGGTGAGAGGCTTACTTTACTCAAGTCTCGAATCGCCCAAAAGGCATTATTCTTACGGGTGTTGGCTTATACGATGATCCGGGAAGTGGCGCCTTTATTGCCCCTGTCGACCCCAACGGCCGATGGGATGACTCCGACTATAGTAGTCCCGAGAACGACCAATTTGGCGCAATGAGCCAGGGTGAAGTTAATGGACGACGTGGATTTGTTTTCCACAAAGCCTGCTGGGATCTCTTGCAGAAGGCTTTTCATCCGGAACAAGTGCCACTGTCCAGACTATTCCACGTCTGCGAATCGCTCCCATTCCCAGCGAATGGTGTGAGTATCAGCTGGGGTCACGACTACGATGGGCCGGTTCTCATTGATAACGAACACCATTTCCCGTGGGAGGACCGATTCTCCGATCGAGAGTACATGGAGCCCGATCCTGTCCTCACAACGAACCCGTACGACGTCCCAGAGATACAGAATCTGCTGACCGAAGACCCCGGATCGCCTCCAAGCTCAACATTATTAGTTTCTGGATCAACGACGCCAGGACGAGACCTCTTTTTTGCACTCCCAGAAGAGCTCCGGTCAGTGATCGCCATGTATCTGCCGACAGTGGATGTCTTGAACCTTCGCTTAGCCTCACGTGCGTTCTGGACCATGTTCAATAATCAACAGTTTTGGGCATCGAGATTCAGAGATTCTTCGGACCGCTCATGGCTCTTTGAGGCTCGTCACAGCACGGAGACTCAAAATTGGAGATGGTTGTATCGCCGAACGAACAATCTGCGTAGAGACTTTGGCCTACAAAACAGAGCTCGTGTTTGGAATCTAGCCCAGAAGCTTGTTGATGTTCTGGATTTCCGTTGGGTCGAGATTGGCGTCAATTATTCTCCATGCTCTGACCAGCGTTTAGAAGTTTCTGGCGAGATGTGGGAGCAGCCGGTTGCAGGTTACTCTCTATTCGACAAGGGCTGACGTCTCTTCGAAAGGCACCGGGTGACTATCCCTGAAAACTTATCGCAAATTTCTGTCTGTTCCCTTCTATTGGGAGACATGAGTTATGTCACTGGACTCAAATTTACCAATGCTGCAGGCGATATCTGTCAAATTGGCTACTGGACCGCGTCTGAGCAATCTGTGGAAACTTCAGACCTCCGCGGCTTCAAGTTGGCCGTGGGATCAAGGGGTATTCAAGCTTTGCAGGGAATTTCTTCAAAATCTTCAACCTCTCCCTGGATTGGCTGTCCGGAAAGGTCACCCAAGACGCTGCGTTTAGACATGGGTGACCGCGTTGCTGACCTGGACATTGGATTCGATGTAAGTGCAACGAATTGCCAAGTTGCTGCCCATATTTGCTAACTTTAAAGGGCTGCAAAATTGTCAGCCTATCTGTCTATTGTCAGTCTCCGTCGCCCAATAAAGCGGCACAGGATGGAAACAGGCTGCGAAATTCGGGAATGTGGTATCCTGATGTACCGGAACAAACCCTCTGCTTGAACGAAGCGTCGTTTCCTCCGAGGGAGCATTATCTGAGCGGATACAAACCTTTATTTTGGACTTCATTCGGTGGCCCAGGTGGCATTTACCTTCGAAATCTCACCCGTCTTAGCGTCATCTGGGGTGGCGGTGGCATACGTCGCATCGACTTCGCATACGACGTTCCAGTCCCTTCGGAACATCGAACATTCGGATGCCAAGCGCCGGGAGAGTGGACAAAAGCCATCGACTTCGCGATCGACGGAGCTGAAGGCGAATTCATCAATGCTGTCGAGGTGTTCCAGCATTACCCCGATGATGGTTACCCTTGGCTGGTCGAAGAAGGGACTGTGGTGGCATTTAAGGTTAGTTACTCACAGTCATCTGGTTTTCACTCTATGAGGACTAACACCGAACGAATGACATGAAGGCGACCACAAATCGAGAGAGATCATGTTTCTTCTCATTCCATTCTGATCCACCCAGCAGTCTACCTTTCCTAGTTACCGCGTCTCCTGGAACAGCAATTACAGGGTTCTACGGAAGTCAGGTCAGTACATATCTAATCATATTGACCGCCACGTGGGATGCAGTTACTTACAGCCGAACCATGGTAGCGTCCTCATGACGGTAGTGGCATTACGGCCTTAGGGGTCATCTCGGAAGCGATTGAGGGAAAGTGAGGGCTGGTTGATGTGTCCCCACAATCATAGGACTAGTGTTTCCCTCAATGGACTTTGAAAATAACCGACCTTGTGATCGGCTCGGAAGACATTCACATTCCTGGTCTAGGAAGGGCAGAAAGGTGTGGCATCAGAAAATGAACACTGTCTCCATTGAGGCTTCGAGGGTTTCACGGTAGATGTTGGGTGTATTCAGAGCGTTTTCAGAGTCTTAAATAAGTCTTTACGATAATACACATCACTAAAGAGTATACATCCAGCCTTCCATACCCTCATTCTGCCTATGGCCTGCCTTGGCAGCTTTATTGCATCGCCAAAGGTGAATGTCCATGATGACGATCATCAGAATACTCACCATGGAAATGGCGAAGGTTGTCCAAATGCCGGTCTTGATTCAGAAAAGTCAGCAACCTTAAATATTCTGGAGATGTCGCGTCATAAGCCCGAACTTACCGTATAATGAGGACTCTCCTTTGCCACGAATGCCGTGCTCGCGATGATCCCACCAACGCCACCACCAATGAGACAGGTCGCTGAAGCAACTGCACGTTTTGAGTGTGACGTGATATTGTTCGCTTGGAATGTGAGCACACCAGGAACACAGAACTGCGAGAACCCAATACCTGGAGCAAAGGTTAGACACCATACCATACGTCAGCAATGAATCACTTACCAAGAAAAGCTCCAAAGTATCGAGCACCATTTGCCTTCCCATAGACAGTTATCAACATGCCGACAGCCGTCAGAGCCTGATGCACTGCAATAATCGGGCCGCGCATCTTATACCGGTCACCAAGCCAGCCCGAAATGTAGGCCATGATGGCAGCTAGTACGTACGGCGGGGCAGATAGCAGCTGAGCCTGGGTGCTACTGAAGCCCATGCCGTTGCGGAGAATGATGGGCAGAAAGTAGGAGTAAGCGTAGCCGGGCAATGTCGAGGCCATGAGGTTGAATGCCCAAAAATACAACCGCCAGTCCTTGAGATGGTGTAAAATCTTTGCCCCATCAATCTTGTCCTCCTCGGCATCTCCCCGGTCTTGGTTAATGCGGGCGATGATGAACTCTTGTTCAGCTGGCTTCAAGAATTTTCCAGCTTGCGTGGGAAAGTCGATGATGATGAACCAGCCAACAGCGCAGACGACAACAGTGATGGCGCCCTCGATAATGAAGATCCCTAGTCAACTCAGTCAGCATTACCCTCAGAACATCACGCAGGACTGGGGCACTAACAGCTCCATCCGTTGAGTCCTCCCTTGCCCTTCAGAAGAGTCAGGACGTATGCGAAAATCGCCGAGAAGCCACCCGTGATGACGGACAGAATCCAGAACCCAGAAAGTCTCTTCCAACTTCAAAACGGGTGTACCAGCAGGTAATGAGATAGGTGCATCCTGGAAGTAAACCGGCCTCCAAAACTCCTAGTAAAGCACGACAGAGGGCCATCATGCCCCAGCTCTTTGTGAAGCCCATGCCGATAAGCACAGCACCAAAGCCGACGCCAAGGAAAGATAGCCAATTTTCTGGACCGGCTTTCGGGAGGACAAGGTTCTGCATGAATTGTCAATGAGGATCGGTTGGGCTTGATTGGGGTCGTGGCATACGCTAGGAATCTCGAAGATACTGTTGGAGTTATGTCAGTACAAGTCTATCCTCTAGTCTTGAAGACCGGAACATGGATTCATTGAGTGACTTACATGTATGCAACAAAGAAGACCATGACGATTACCGTGTACCGGTTTCCCACCGCCAGTCCTAGATCCTCTTGCATGCCTGCAACAAGTGCTAGACCAAGATTCGTTCGGTCAATGAGCGAGATCGAGTACATGATGCCCAGGATCGGGAGAAGTCGCAGGTCGATTCGTCGGCTTGCCTAATGTTACTACTTTCCCTACAGTTGGGCAGACGTAACCGACTCACATGATTTTCTTCTGCTCCTCGAGGCTTAGACCGCTTATAACACCAACATCTTGGCCTTTGATGTTCTCAACATGGGCGGAATCGTTGATCTTCTCGTCAATGCCGTAAGTGCCAGACTCCTCTCGCCGAAGGTCGTGGGATGCTTCACGATGGTCCATAGTAACACTTGGTTGATTTCGAATTACCAAGGAAGCCCGTAGACACTTGACTTCGCCGTGTTGCTACAATCCCATCAAACTGCCCTCTCTGAAAAGCGTCGATCCCTCTCTTCTTAAATACCCGCAGGGATAGTCATGGGCCATATGCGCCAAGTCCATCATCTCCAATCAAGAAACCATCATGACATGTTCTCAACAACACTCAACAGGCCTAAGACCAAAGCAGCCGCCAATAAGCGACCATCCATTCCCAATCCCCCGGTGATGTTGCGCTAGGAGGCAAACCGGCATGCGGGGTAATCCGGGGTAGTGCGGGGAGAGGAGTCTCTTTTCCCAGCCCCGAACCCGGCGACCGGGACCTTCGCGTGGCTCCCGAGTCAGGGCGCAAGAGTCAGAGTCGTCGACTCTGGCGCCATGTGTCAGTAGCCCGGCGCCCCCGACTCCAATCCTTTCCCCTCGCAACGTGGGACACCCATCAAGCCGTACTACTACTGTTCTACGCTAAGGCTCGACGCAGGCCAAGAGTTCGTGAACCTCCTATTCGGTAAAGCAAACCCGGAGAATTGGCTGGCCAATTATGAAGGTTATGTGGAAGACGTCTGGATCGTGGGGATGTGTCTTGAAGCGGTTGGCGTGGAGAGCCGCGTCACGAGCACAGTTATCCGCGTATTTCGATGACCCGTTGGAGTGCCATGAAGTATCAATCGTATCCATCTCGGATATGCAGCATGGCGCTGTCAACGTGCATGGTAAGCTCCCCCGCAATGTCACCAAACTCCACATTGTCAGTTGTTGTTATGAATTTGTGGGCTCTCCCCATGGGGTACTATGATCGAGATAGAACACGCTGCATTTAAATATGCCTCAGATGAGCATAGTAAGATCATTGATTCAGAAGGGGGCATTTTCTCATTGTTTCGTATTGGACACGAGTTAATATGATGCTCTCGTGCTTCTTCCTGACCGTAATAGGCCAGACAGTACTTGGTGCTCCGGCAGTCAATCACGATCCTCGCCCCAAGCCTGCCTGCGACAAGGTCACGATACCACAACTCGATGGCTTGACAGTGACCTCAGCTCAGAGCGTGGAAGTCCACAATTACACTCTCCCGTCGAACCCATCTGTGACACAGGCCAGCTTTTGCAACTTTACTCTCACACTCAACCATGATGGTGCGAACGACGTGGTCTTCGTCAGCATTTGGCTCCCACTCGACAACTGGAACGGTCGCTTCCTCGCAACAGGTGGGGGAGGTCTCGCTGCTGGCACTTTCGCCTCTGCCTTGACGGATCCAGTGTCGAAAGGTTACGCCGCCGGCTCGACTGATGCGGGTTTGACTTTGAATCACACGATTGGTCCTAACTCCGGAGAATGGGCCTTGAACCCCGACCGTAGCATCAACACCGCCCTCATTGAAAACTTCGCGACTCGTTCCATTCATGAGATGACTCTCATAGGCAAGGCAGCCGTCAAGTCGTTCTATGGCACCGATCCTCAGCACTCCTACTACAGTGGCTGCTCTCAAGGTGGCAGGCAAGGCTACTTCGCCGCGCAGTACAGCCCGGAAGACTTTGATGGCATCTTGGCTAACGCGCCTGCCATCAATACGCCCCAAGTATCTCCTGGAGACTTTTGGCCTTCGGTGGTAATGGGAAACATTGCCGCTCCGCCTCAATGCGTTTTCCAGACATATCAAGCGGCGATAATTGCTGAATGTGATCCTTTGGATGGTGCTACGGATGGTCTCATCTCGGCCCCCGAAAAGTGCAACTTCGACACCAGCAAACTCGTCGGCAAGGAGATCAACTGCACTGATACGAGCGGAGTTGTCTCGATCACCGAGGCCTACGCCGAGGTTGTCGCAAAGACTCTCGAGGGTGCCACAACCACGTCTGGAGAGTTTTTGTGGTATGGCAACCCTCCCGGCGCGCCGTTCAGCGGGCTTGCCAACACCAAGACTGAAAATGGCGTGACCGTTCCCGTCCCATTCGCCCCCGCGGAAGCTTGGATGCGTTACTTTGTCGCCCAGAATCCAGACCTTGACACCGCGTCCCTGACGTTTGCGGAGTTTCAGGACATCTTCCAACAGTCTGTCGACAAGTACATTGAGCCTTTCGGTACTGACGCACCCGACCTGACGGCATTCAAGAAAGCCGGCGGCAAGTTGTTGACGTGGCACGGCATGGCTGATCCGCTCATCGCTCATCCGGGAACGACGCTCTACTGGGACCGACTGCGAAAGAAGATGGGAGGCACGGAGGACCTCAGCGAGTTTTATCGGGTCTTCCTTGCACCCGGAGCCGGCCATTGCGGTGGCGGATACGGGCCCGTCGCCGTTGATCCTTTGTCTGTTCTGGTAGGCTGGGTTGAACAGGGCAAAGTGCCTGACACGTTGTTTGCAACCACGACTCAAGATGGCATTGACACGACCCGAAATCTGTGCCCCTATCCGCAGTCTCTCAGATACAAAGGAGAAGGGGACTTGGAGGATGCAGCTAGCTTTGTCTGCGAGAAGTGAAAACCAAGTGATTCGACGATACTGTTTAGCTAGTAAACATACCTAGATCAAGCCTAAACGCTAGTACGCTCATTCAATTCACAGATGGCACATGCCAAGTCGATCCTTACTCGAAGGCTGCATCGGTATGGCTTCGTTTTCATGAACGTAATACGCTAGGTTGTAGCAGTTAGCTAGATGCCCAATCTTGGAAGGTTGTCAAGGCCATCATGTCCATCTCAGAACCTCCCCTGCTCCTTGGCGAACTGCCGACTTCCAGCTCCTCAACCAATCCGCCCTTCCGAGACACATTCACTCTGCCCTCCATCCATCTCAAAGATCTTGGAATTTCTTGGTATGCCGGGATATCAGCATACATCTCTGGAAAGTGACTGAAGAAGTCGGCGGACATGGTCCACGAGTTGATGTCCCTAATCCTGTCTTCGAACTCTGGCGACACGGTGTACCGCCCGGTCTCTACGTTTCGTCTGTAGCAATCGCGGAACTCAAAGGGCCACATGATTCGGAAGCTATTAGCAAACACCTTCCAGAACAGGTTCGAGCAGTACTGGTGTTGCGCAAACACAAAGCGTTCTCGGACGCCTGGCCTGTTTATGTTTAGGAACACCGACAAGGTTAGCTTTCGTTCATGATGCACCAATCCGTGTCCCGAGCTTTAACACTTACCAAACAAAGAAGTCTATTGCTGAAGAGTGAGGCAGCGACTGCGATGGCCTTACGATTGTTGTCAGGATATTCGTTCATATCGTTGGCAAGAGCAAAATTGGACGACGTACCTGCTAAGATACCACGCGGGCAGCTTGGCGCATTGCTCGACTGTAGGCTCTGCTTGATACCGTAGGAGTCGGTGCATGAGTCTCAGGATAGCCAGCCGTTCAGTATCCGCGCAGTTGCGGAACTGGAGGCTGTCGGTCCGCCTCAACTTCTTCCAGAGCGGCGGTAACTTGCCAGACCGCTCAACGGCGTCCCAGCCTTCCAGGATGACGCGTACTGGAATATCGTCGCTCATCTCTTCTTCCATGTCGAGCACATTCCTGGGCAGCATCTCGCGACCGCCAAGAGCCTCGTTTGCACATCGCCAGATACTCGAGCCCACCGGCAGACCGGGACTTCCGGGATCCTGTCTTGAGGCTAAACACTCACAAGCCGAATCTGGCTCGGGCACAATGACGCCGTCGCCCTGCCCAGCCGAGGGAGCTGGGGGAGAGTCGGGGAAGGTTTCGAGATTGGGGTCCCCTGTCGTTGGGAAAGATGTTGGAGCTGAGAGACCGCTGGAGAACTCCGATGCCGTCGTGATGAGGTGACCGGCTGTACCAGACGCCGGGAGGCCCCAGGTCATTGCGGCATCGCCAGGGGGGAATGCGCTCAGGCTACTATCCTCTCCAGCGTCCATAGCGAGTGAACCGGAGGCGGCATGGTCCTCAGACCAAGGTTGACAGTTGGAGGTCGCATTTAGCAGTCGGGATGTCTGGTCAGCAGAGGTGGTGCCATCTGCCTTCTCCCCTTCCCTATGGACCTGGATGGACGTTTCAATTGAGGAGAGCACCTTGGCCATGCTGTCTCTCTGTCTCATCATGTCAGAAAGTTGATTCATCAGGCTGGCGATCCTACCGCTGGACTCTTGCTCGCTCATGGCCTGAATCGCAGCCTCGAGGTAAGCGATGCGATTCCTATTCCTCTCACGTGCTGCACGCTGAGCGCGTCTGTCGAGTTCCCGCTTCTTTGCACGGCGTGAGGCAGCATCGTCAATCACGGGGATGGGCGTTGCCGAACTGATCCGTTGCGTGGTCATCGTCTTCATTGCAATAGAGAGTACACGATGCAGGCTACGAGCATATTACGATGAGGTCACAATGGGACGAAGGTGGTTGGACGACGCAGCCTTAGGGTTGAGAGGATTTTACTTGCGGGGAATCGGGCTTAACGGGGCCACGTTCAATCTGGGGAGACAGGGGGAATGCGGGGAAGACCCCGGCAGATGTTGGGGTTAATCATCACGGCACAGGTCAGAGTCTACGAGATGAATTAGTCCCAAGCGAGAAGACGATTTGAGAGACCATTGAGCTTGGCGCATAGATGATTTGCTGAAGGCATCAATCTGCGCTAGCCGATGGTGGGAAGCCAACAGAACGGAGGCCGACTGTGGCGAGAGGGGGACTGGAACACGTCCAGTACTTGTACGAAAGCCCAGGGGATTCAGCCAGTCAGTTAATGTGAGTCCCTGACTAGTCGCAGCGAAGACATTAGAAGTTGGAAAACGGAGGGTTTTCTATTCACCTAAACGGTACTAGACATTACGTGTCGGATTATGCCAGATCCCTCCGTGCAGGCCACATCCCGTTGGGTTTCCCGATGGACGGCGAGGTCTTCTTACTGTTCTCAGGTATAAGGCGGCCTTCCATCAGGGATGGCCCATTCACTTGAGCCCCAAGGTTGCCTGCGTTTACTTTGACTTCAGATGTTCGGACGTCTGTAGGTCTGTCAGTGTCATTTGGGAGAGTGAAACGCAAATAGCATGTCATGTTCGCCCGCAGTTATTTTAAGCTTCAACCTCACAAGTGATCACGCAAGGTAAAAGTTAACGGAGTGCACGCACATGCGGTAGATGTTGGGGGGTGGAGGCCAAGTCTTGCTCTGCTCTTGGTCTCACCAGCAGCATCACAAAAACACATTTTTCGACGATTTAAAAAAGCGAATGATTGTGGAAACCCCCAAGTGCATGCAAAATCGCCGTTCCCACTCTGAGCATGACTTTGGCGATGATGCACGGATTCAAATCGCGAAAACGACACACACACACCAGCCACACGAGCGGAGGCCACAGGCGGAGTACCGAAGTTTCGCACCAGGTTTCACCAACACCGGCATCACAGGCCCGGATTGATTTCAAAATGCGGTAGGACAGGGCCGTTGGCTGTCGCCTCACCCGGCAGCACCACGAAGAACCCATCGACATGTCAAAACTCCCTGAAGGGCCGACTTCCACGAGTCGAACAGCATATCGCTACCTCGGAACAGCGGCCATCGGTAGTTCTCTCCGTGGTGTTTGAACATGGAATTGTCTCAAAATTGATGTTCCCTCTCACGAGGCAGTGCAGCCTTGTTTCTGAAATGAAGCAAGCCATTAATCTGAATCCAAGCCTGGGCTCACGTCAGGAGTTGTGGAAACGGGCGTGTGGCATCGGAGAGAAAGTTCAGCAGAACTAATACTCCGGGGTTTGATCGTCACCTTATCTCACTTAGACGTGGAGATGAATTACCAGATGAAGACCACGAGAACTTATGGTGTGGTCGCAGCTTTGTTCCAACAGGGACCTCAGCTACAGACGGCTCTAGGACATGGTGAGGGTTTTAGTTCCGCCGCCACGCCCATGTGTCATTGGACTTTTCCGTGTAAATCAAATACTTCAAATCACACTCCGTAGTATCCCTGTCTATACTCGGGTAGAGCAGATTAGTTGAAGCTGTCTGAGGCTCACGAGAGCATGGCAGCTCCCCGCCCTCTGCAGGTATCTCTTCACAAACTGATTTGCCTCAAACCATGTTTCTGTGTAGCCTCTCGAGGTATCTCAGGCCCATCTAAATGATTACAAACCGTTCCATCATCACGTTCCATCACCTGGAGCCGCTCCAGTTGAGGCAGTGCATGTCGTCTAACTACTCAGTCTTGGCGACTCATCCCTTTTATTCAGATGCTGTCAATTGTGACTTGTCATGGCGATCCGCAATCCTCCAGATGGGCTTGCAGCGTAACATTGGCGCCACAAAAATGTTGGGGAGCCTAGTTTGGCGGCTAGAACTGGAAAGAATAACGTGGGAACAGAACGGAACGTCTAACACATTGCCAGTGGCTGTGGCGATCTTCGACGGTGCGCGTGTGAGAACCGGCCAGGTTTGTGAATAAGCATTTCATGGCAGACATGGATGCAGACAATCAAGATAATCTTGTCAATCTCCCTGCCCATCACAAACAGCCGACGGTGATCGCCCGCCTGGCCCATGTGCTGGCAATCGCTGCAAGGGTGGCAGGCACTCATCATTGCACCCGCTGCTATTCGGCATCCCTCGCAAGAGGCCTAGTGAGCCCGACTCAAGGTTTCGCAGAGCTCTTAGCTGTAATGGATTTGTGTGAGGGATTTTCTGTAACTTTCCCATTACTCCCAAAGTGACAGTTGAAGGCGGGAGGCCGGAGAATGATGTTGTTGGCCTGAAGGAAATGGCACCACGAAATATCACTAGGTCGTGTTGGATGCACAGCTTCTTTCTCTGAGACATCAAGAGATAGCCAGTCTACCGGGTCCTCATGAATCGTTCACATTTCTAGATGCGAACCGCTCGCAACTCTGTCATCGTTCGTCACACACAAACCTTGGGCTACGGTGGTGGTGCACAGAGTTGGCATGCAGACTTGACAAACTGATCTTTCAGATGATCGCGACGGATGAATCAGGCTCAATCACCCACGAACCTGACTCTAGAGTATTCGGGTTCTCAAACTTCCTGTTCCAGGCATGGGGCGAGACGATCCGTGTGCTGGGCTAAGACGATAGATCACTAACAGATGATATGTTTAGACGCCACTGCGATCTGTTAGTGGGGTATTCACACCAACGAGAAACTAGATGAAACAGGTTTGTCAACTTTTAAAATAATCGTCCGATGACATCTTGGATTTTCTCCCAGGTTCACTGCTGTGCAATGTCACCCTCTCTTGGCACACATCTGCGACTTGGTGTGACAGCGCGCTCAGCCACTCGCGTGGACCACAGTTCGCTCTTCGCTTGCTACAGCAGAGTGAAGCTATTCCAGGTAGACCTGGCTCCGCGTCTGAAACGGTTCCTCCTCCAGCCAACTCTCCTCTTCCCGCCCTCGTCTGTCATTAGTGCTGCAACTGCATGGTCGAGTCCCAGCTGTTCACCGTCGACTGCAAGTCACCGGCACCCCTGTTCCAGGATCAATCATCTTCGAACACCGACCTCGGCACGGGCTCCCTGTCCCTCTCCGATCTACATACTGCGGTACTCCCATCGAGCGGATACTACCCTCAGCCCCCAACCAACCATGTCCCGATTTCTCTTCATTATCGACATCACAGACAGACAACTCCCCGCACACCTTGTTTGAGAATGGCGCCGTTCTAGTCCACCGCTGCCGTCTCTCTGAGGGACGGGATCTGAGCGCATATCCCCGCGGGCCGCCGCAACGCTGACATGAATAAGCTTGTCCACTAGCCCAGGCCTTATCGACCTACGTCCAGTCTGTGGCCCCTACCAGAATCGGACTACCTTGGCGATCGCCTCCGAGCACTTTTCCATCCCCTCTTGAGTCCGGATCGTCTCGACTTTGAGATCTAAATTTGGACCTGCAGGCTTTTTCGGAGCTTGTCACAGCGCCGTTTCTCTCGCCCGGTCCCAAGTTGTGGACTTTCAACGACGTTATCCGTTTAGCCACCAAGTGGCCATGCCCCCGTCCCTGACCAGGCTCTGTGAACACCTTTCCCGTCCGCAGTCTCGAGCCTCAACCCCGGCTCCAGATGACTTTGCCCCCGGTAGCATCGATGCAACTTCCATGTCGCTCATCCATTGCCTTCTCAAACGGGCCCCTGCACGCGATCGCCCAGAGGCCTGGCCTTGTTCTCTCCTCTGCGCATCAAGAGTCCGGTGAGATACAAGTTCAGCCGACTGATCAAGTGGAGCAACACACAACCACACTTGTCGGGGAGCAATGTATATCTAGACCGAGGCCTTTCGTCCCTTCTCATGATCCGGAACTTTCTCTTCAACCTTTTAATCACTTCTCATCTCGTTCTTTTCTTACTTCAGTCTACAGTGTAGGCTTCCTTTCTTTCTTCTTACTGACAGGCTTGATGCCTCAGAAGAACCTTTTCCTTTACAAATATTAGTATTCGTTTGTTTATATTGTAGTTCCTCCACATGCCTAACCTTCTCTCATGGCGGCAAGCCGCCGTGGCAGCACTGCTGTTCAATGCAGCCGTGACTGCTAATTACGATTCTCGAAACGCTGAAGCCTCGAAGGATACCAAGCGGGATTTGGATACGGGCTCAGTGAAGCACGGACGCTTCGATGTGAGGAACTTGGTTCAGAAGTTGAACGTTGACAGTGTTCTGTCGGCGCTTGGAAGCAACAGGGCACAAGGTATGTCTACAGAACTTGGAGACTTTGAGTGATTCGTTAACTAACTCAACAAGATGCGTCTCCGAACCTGACTCCGCTGGCCGCCGAGGGTGCTGCTGCTCCTGTACCGCAGCCTCCAGCGAATGGAGCACCCTCAGCTCCGCGGGCCAACGCGCCGCCTCCTCCGGATCCGAACGCTGCTCCTCCTCCACCACCGCCGGCTGCGAGCGGTGCTCCTCCCCCTCCTCCAGCTGGAGCACCACCGCCCCCTCCTGACCCGAATGCCGCTCCTCCTCCGCCCCCTCCGGCCAACGGTGCACCACCACCACCTCCTCCGGCCAACGGTGCGCCGCCACCGCCGCCTCCCGCAGCCAGTGGTGCTCCACCTCCTCCTCCAGCTGGGGCACCACCTCCGCCTCCCCCGGCTGGCGCACCGCCACCACCTCCTCCGGATGCGCCTCCGCCGCCCGACCCGAACGCTCCCCCGCCACCACCCCCTGATGGTGGACCGCCGCCGCCTCCCCCCGATGGTGGACCACCTCCTCCCCCTGACGGAGGACCTCCGCCGCCTCCCGATGGTGGTCCACCACCGCCTCCTCCCGATGGCGCACCGCCGCCACCTCCTCCTGATGGACTTGGACCTTCTTCTCCGCCTCCTGATGGACTTGGCCCCCCTCCCCCGCCTCCTGAAACTGCTCCGGCGGCAAACGGCGCTGCCTCTCAACCTCTGGCCGTCCCTGCTGTCGGTGCGCCTCCGCCACCCCCGGGTCTTGCTGCCAACGCCACGGCTCCCCCTCCCCCTCCTCCTGGAAAAGGCAAGGACGACGCGGGCAAGAAGGCGAGAGATGACGCCAAGAAGAAGGCCGACGATGCCAAGAAGGCGGCTGAGGCTGGAAGAGGAGCTGCTGGTCCTGGTGCCGCCGCGGCCAACGGAACTGCCGCGGTTGGTCCTGACGGAAAGAAGAAGAAGGGAAAGAAGGGCAAGAAGGGCAAGGCTGATCTCGGCCCCGGCGCCCTAGTAGGCAACGGAACTGCTGCAGCTCCCCCCCCTCCTCCCGGAAAGGGCAAGGATGATGCGGGCAAAAAGGCGCGAGATGATGCAAAGAAGAAGGCCGATGAAGCGAAGAAGGCGGCCGATGCTGCCAGAGGGGCGGCCGGTCCCGGTGCTGCTGCCGGCAACGGTACAGCTGCAGTCGGTCCTGATGGGAAGAAGAAGAAGAAGGACAAGAAGGGGAAGAAGGGCAAGGCCGACCTCGCCCCCGGAGCTTTGCTCGGAAACGGTACCGCAGCGGCTGCTCCACCGCCTCCTTCGGATGCCGAGATGGACCCCGAGGCCAAGAAGAAGGCAAAGGAGGCCAAGGAGAACGGGCTGGACGCAGCTTCCGGTCCTGCTGAAGAGGCGGCGTTGGCAGGTCCTCCACCACCGCCTGCCGAAGGCGAGGGAGACCCTGAGGCGAAGAAGAAAGCCAAGGAGGCGAGGGAGGCTGCTGGGGCTGGGGCAATAGCCGCAGGACTGGAAGCTCGGAAGTTCAATGGAAACGGACGTCTTGGTCGGCGAATCGGTAAAACCGACAACGTCGACCGACGCCGGGTTCGTGAGATCAAGCGGCGGAACCTCTTGGGCAATTGGGGATGGTGATCACTGCCAGGGATGCTTTGCCTCGCGTGTGCGAGTGTGTGTACCTACGATACACAGATCTACGGATTGCTCTGGGCGGGTAAAATTGTCGAGATTTCTTTTTCATCACCTGTTTACTTCAAGGGACCTCTCCAATCAACATGACTGTCTGCGACAGCATCACATACTGAAATCCGCTCACATACGGATTTGACGGACGAGAAGTGTTGAGTTTCCGGCAATCATACCTAAGTAAACCAGTATATCAATTTCAAAAAACAAGAAAAAAACGAAAAAGTAAAAGTTCCGTCCCATCTGTGAATTGGAAATGCCGAGAGAATGTCGTCGGATTCTGGTGCGGCATCTGATTTGACAGAGAACTGGTTTAGACTTCCCGTCTGATCACGAACGCATGAAACTCAACTATTTCTGGACCACCCCGTTAGCTGCGTCCGACGCACCGTTTCGCTGAACGATTGGCGCATTCTTCCCGTCATATGACTCGATGACTTTCTCGATTAGGCATTGTTCGAAACGGTAGGCCTACACGATTCTGCCGAGAGACATGATTGCAGTGGCCTAGTCCGTTGGACGATCGGACTGAGCATCTGAGCTCGGCTGTTAATTCCCCGCAGAGCGCATGTTTCTGCGGCCGTCATTAAAATCAAAGCTTTTCATCAGATCATTATGTATCTTGCTCTTACAATAGTGGTCTGAAGTAGCGATGATACTGTCTGTGTTGATTGTCGGTATTTACTGACACCAACGGAGCCGATGCGCACTGATAGAGATCGGCAGAAAGGGACGCCGAACTGCGTCGTTCCAGGCTTCGGGCATACTGAAAGAGTTGGCGCACCTGAATCAGACTTCAGAATGCACCATGGATTATGCCGCATCAAAATCTTTCGGTACCACTTGGAAGCCCTTCTACCCTGCTCCTCTCATCGGCTCTGACGTCTACAGCAAGTCCGAATACAATCCTCTGTATGATACTTAAGGTTTGCGAACCTTTGCCGCTGCAAATCATTCGCCTCGGTATCGCCTTTAGTACCGTCACAGACGGCCAGGCACGGCTATCTAAGCCGTGCGGTCCGAGGTGGTAGGAGGAGTAGCGTCAGTCCTGCCAGGGCCGTGACCACTACCAGAATCTACGAAGAAAAGGGTACAGTCGCCGAGTATGCCCTGAAATAATGAACAGGTTCAGAAATTTGAGCGGCATTGACGAGCTGTCATTCTTGTTTCTTTTGGATGTCCAAGCCACGGGACAATAAGCATACTTGTTCCGACACAGGCATCACGATCATATTTACTTCCGGACTCAAATTAGCCACGAAAGTTCATCTCATTGTGAAAGTGGTAAATGATCGGGAAGGCTCCCCCAAAATAGCCTGCAAGCTATGATCGTGGAAAGGACCACTAGCAGTAACTGTTGCGTTTGACGCTACGGGTATTTCCCCTTTTCGCTTGTAGAGGCAGCTCCTCACCGCCTTTGAATGAGTGCCGCCAAGGCACTGAATCAGAGGCTTACGGAACGAAGATCTTCATGGCATTCTTCAGCTTGCCTCTGTTTCGGAATGAATGCAAGTACATGGAGCGTGAGAACGATGCCCTGCGACAGCAGCTACCTGTGGTGATGGTATTGTTTGTAATCCTGCTGCGCCTTCTGGGTCTTACGATACAGGGGATGGAAACGGTCGCGTGTTGCAGGACAGTGGCAGCTGTTCTTTTCAGGCCCAAAGCCACTGGGCAGAACCCACTCAGTTGACTGGATCGGCGAAGAGCCGACAATCGTTCGCTGGCGGACATACAGCGAGTGACTCATACAGGCTCGCATATGACAGAAGATTGATAAGTACCCGATGCTGTGACAGATCCATCGCTTCCCCAATCTTATCATGGCCAGAAGGGTTGCATCTACATGATGATTGTTAAACCAATGCCTGACGGAAGCTGGTGGCGAGTCTTCGCTGGGTAGATCTCTCAGACTAACGTTTCCGCCCCTGTCATTTAAGACAAAGTTTCGACCCGATGGGAAAGATGACCACTAGAGTTCTAGGGGAGAATTCTGCCGCTGATGGCATGGTGTCTCGAAACCAGGAAGAGGGCACCCAATTCCAAAATGCTAGGTAGCGAGGCACCACTTCTAAAGGCCGACACCAAGCTCGAAAGGCGAAAACAGACCGATGACTTTGAACCTTTCCGCTAGGCAAGCCATTGTATGATAGCAGTCATTTGCGAAGTTGTAGGGATCAAGGCAGGTTAACACAAGGTTCTCCGGTCGCGAGATGAGGTACATGTGCTTGCTTGATGAAATAAAGACATGACGGCGCACGCTGCATAAGATGATGATATTCTCAACGGGGTTCACGGTGTAGACCATTTACCTCAAAATACAGGACTGGAAGCAATTGGAGAATGTAATCAATCGAGTTGCAATGCAGTTCCAATCAATGTTTTATCCTATTAAGCCACACTATCTCAAGTTCTCAAACCCGAGCATCGACTGCCATCCAAAGCACAAGGTATGCACCTGGCGATGAGGATCAAAGAGCTAGGCAGCCGCGTGAACGTCTCCTCGTTACTTGTCGACTAGTTCGTCGGTGTGGCACAAAAATGAGGGGCTACGATGAGCTTTCCAGCCAAAGTTTTGCCTGGCCCCGGCGCCAACTCCGGAATCCGACCCGAAATGCCGCTCCACTCCGCCGGTTGGCCGGGGAGTGGCCCCGGATTTAGCCCCACTGAATTGATCCCGGATTTTAGCCGGAGTAGTAAGGGATTCTAGATCCACATTGAAGCATGCCGAGGCCGACATTTACCCGACATCGTCATGGCCATCACAAACCCCGACACGTCCATAAAGAAAGACTAAGGGCGGAAGATCCTAGGCGATTCATCAGTCGTCGTAGATGCTGCATCTTACTGCTAGAAAATATGGCCACTATCACACAGCAAGAACCCGTTGTCACGGAGTCTTACGAGCTCGCAGACTCATCGAAGCAAACCCCCGCGGTTGACGACGCGCCACCACAGCCATCCGACGAAGGCAAGCTTGACAATCAGACCCTTCTGAAGCTCATCGCCGCTGGTTTCGCATTCTTTGTATCTGGTGTCAACGATGGCAGCGTCGGACCTCTACTCCCGTACATGATTCGTGACTACAACATCAGCACAGCTGTTGTCTCCATTATGTTTGTCTAACCCCCCCTCCACATTAATTCTTTTCATCAACACCTTCTAAACGATGGTAAACAGCTACGGTGCAAACTTTCTCGGATGGTTCCTTGCGGCGCTTACGAATACCCATCTCCGACAAGTATTCGACCTCGGTGGCCTGCTCGCATTCGGCGCTTTCTTCCAGCTTGTGGCACATACACTCCGCGTATGGAAGCCTCCTTTCCCCTTCTTTGCGGTCACCTTCTGGCTGGTCTGCCTGGGTCAAGCATATCAAGATGCCGGCGCCAACGCATACGTTGCCAGCGTCAAGGCTGCCCATCGATGGCTAGCCTTCATCCATGCTCTCTACATGGCCGGCTGCCTCGTTGCGCCCTTTGTTGCGACATCCATCGCGTCGACTGGAGAGACATCGAAGTGGTACCTCTTCTACAGCTTCCCAATAGGCATAGGTGCACTCAACCTGGCTTTAACCTGCTTCGCGTTTCGGGACACGATTAAGCTCAGCCGGAAGAATGACGTCCCCGAACTTGGCTCGTCAGGAACGCCCCTCGGATTAGACTCGGAGGAGACAAAGACACCGACTCAACTCATGAAGATGGTACTCTGCACTAAAGCCCTCTGGGCTGTCAGCTTGTTCTTCTTCTTCCTTCTTGGAGCGACTATCACGGCCAGCGGTTGGATCGTCGAGTATCTCGTTGAGATTCGAGACGGCAACATCGGGCAAATGGGCTACGTACCAGCTGGCTTCAATGGTGGAGCAATGCTGGGTCGACTGCTGCTAGCGGAGCCAACATACCGATTTGGAGAACGAAGAATGATCCTGGTTTATGTGGTTCTATGCATCGCCTTTCAACTGGTCTTCTGGCTGTAAGTAAGCTCAGGCCTTTCCGGGGAGCGTCTTGCTAATTTGCATGATAGGGTTCCCAACATCATCGCCGCCTCGGTGGCCATCAGTTTCTTCGGCTTCTTCTCCGGCCCCTTCTTTGCGACAGTAGGTGCTCATACCCAAACTCTGCTGGTGTTGCTGATATCAACCTTGTCTTCCGCAGGGAATTTCCGTCGGGTCCAAGCTCTTCCCCCCGGAACTTCAATCAACAGCACTATCATTCGTATTTGTCTTTGGGCAAATTGGCGGCTCTCTCTTCCCTGTCATTACGGGTGTTCTCGCATCTCGCGTAGGGGTGAGTGTCCTACAGCCAGTTCTTGTGGCATTGATTGCCGGAACTGGGGTCAGTTGGCTTTTGGTTCCTAAGCCAAAGGATTCCACCAACACTGCACTACACCAGGAGTAATAGGGACAAGTAGTTTGGACGAAGGTTCCAGACGGGGATGTTGAAGAAAAGTGTCACTGAAAAAGGTTTTCTGTACCTTTCGCAGCCCAGGGTAATTACCCGCTATCAAGGAAGTCTCAACTAGCTACCTGAATCCAAGATCTTATATAGTCCAATCAGTCGCGCAATACCCTCTCATGCTCACTCTTACCTTCCGGACTAAAGGCGAAGTGATGTTGACTTGACACATGTTTTTGTACATAAGTACGTGTTGGAAGCTACTATCAATGAAAGAAGTCATTTAACATACAAGATTGGTAGCGACAGATATCTCGCACTTGTTACATGATAGAATCATAAAGGATACATCAGTCATCGTTTGTTAGCGGCCCATAACCCCCAACTTTACTTAGTCTGGCTCCAGTCGAGGTCGTAGTAGATATCGATGTCCTTGATTTTGAAAATGGCATTGGACTTCGGGGGTCCAACACTCCAGCCCTTGTCACCATTGGACCAGTTGTTGAAGATCCAAGGTCCGGCAGCGCTAGGGACGTCGCTCTGGGTCTCCCAAATGAGAGACCCGTCAATGTAGAAGCGAACGAAGACTTCAGTCCAGTCGATGCGATACTCATGCTCGGTGCTTGTGGGACTAGCTGGCGGGGTGACACCTTTGTATGTGCTTGACCCATCGCCATTGGCATCCTGGTTGGTGAAGTGGATTTTGCGAACGCCGTTGTTGCTCAGGGAAGAAGCGTCAGAGAGCCACTCGATGTCTGTCTCTTGGGTGTCATTGTGATACAGAAACATGCCTAAAACCAAGTCAGCGATTCTATCGTGGAAGCAAAACTCAACGTGAGTTCTTAGATAGCGGGTACATACCGTTGCAGACTCCAGCCGGTTGAGAGAGAATGGCAACTGTGCGAACAGAAGCATACAAGATCCGCTCTTCAGTCGTCGCAACCTCTCCACCGCTGTAAGGCATAGAATTCTGTCCTCCAGGGACCTTGAGCTGCAGGTAGCCCCCTGCGACATTGACGTTGCTCGTGGTGTATTGGTGGGTCCCTTCGTCTACGGTGTAAACGCTGGTGTAAAGCCCATCGGGAAGCTTAGTGGCGCCCGTGAAGTTGAAGAACAAGTTGTAAGCGAATCTGGCATCTTCATTGATAACATAAGAGTTGTCGACGAAAGTGGGCTTGGGGGAGCGAACGAGACCTAGCACAGGGCTAGCCGCTAGAACGCTGGCAATTAGGGCGGAGGAGATCATGATGTGATGTGTGATAATGAAGGCTATGAGGTGACTTGAAAGTGCTATGGGAATTTGATATGAGGCAGAGGATAAGGGACTTGAATTATGCGCAGCGGAACCGCTGGTTTTATATCCAAGATGATTATAAGCTGCCTTCAGCTCCGACATCTAGATCTCCGGCATTGGAGTCAATCGTCCGAGCCAGAACACTCTTGACTTCCATGTCTTGCCCTCACCGTTCTTAAAACGCATGACAGATTCCTGGACACCACATCGTGAACGTCGGTTACGCACATGAGGATGCAAGGGAGAGGCTGTCAAGCTTGAGTAGTAGCCTATGTGGGATCGCGCTTGATCATGCTCAGATTTCGGAGTGGAACCATGGCGACTCTGCCAAATCTAGACCTTCCCGTGTGGATTATTACGTACTTAAGGATCACTTCCCAGCTACGCCCGGGGTTGTATTGTTTTAGGGGTTCAATCCAAGGGTCGCTAGTCGGGACTTTGGAATCGTGAAAATTGTCTCGGGAACGTTGCATCGCGGTAAAACATCTGGGGCCAGACCGTCAATTCCTACAACAGTCCCCGTTCAAGGGAGTGCGAGTGAGTCTAGAACATAAGCATGTACCGTGAAGCTTAACCACTACCGTTGCCACTACCAAGAATTCTTCCACGAAGTGAGACATCGCAATCCTCTCCTCCTCTGGCTAAGGTTTACGCAGGGAGAGGGATGACGCATCCCACTGAAATTTTCATCTTAGAGGTTCCTCGTTGATGAAAAGGAGACGACTTGACGTCGAATTAATCCCTGTGTACGGGATCTTCCTGGGCTGCACCCTGCTCCCAGTGTCATAGGAAAGCAGCAAAAGTCTCACATCATCACGCGGCGGCCTAAAAGGGAACTTACTCTCTGCTGATCAGTCACAATGGAGTAATCGACATTCAAAAGAGGTTAATAAACCAATCCAGGTGGTAGCTAAGAATTAAAGTAGAAAAGAAAAGAAACCCTTATGTGTATACACTGACGAAACCTGACCAATTGCTATGACATGTATCCTAAAGTGGCAGACGGTGATTGACGCTGGATCAAAGTGGGTGTTCAAAATTGTCGTGGCTGCCTCGAGATCCTACGTAGGAAACGCAGAAAGAGGCCTCAGTAAGATGCATTTGGATGCCCTGGGACTGGATTAATACCAGGTCCATGCGATCGGCGTCAGTGACGGGGATTCCCAAGACCGTTACAGTGACAATTCAAACCAGGTAGAAGCTTCGCTTCCCAATAGCCCGCAGCATTCATTTAAGCCTTAAACCTACGTATAACATTGGGACAATCTCCTATTCATTCATATGGTAAGCCTTGCTGATGTCAGTGGCGTTGAAGGCCACCAACCAGTCTTGCATCGCTCGGAGACTGGTTGACTGTTCTACAAGTGTTGGGTCTGGCAGTGTCTTTCTGGGACGTCATAATAACTCAAGTCCAAGTGAATTGTCCATCGGTTTGCTGACATCCACTCTCGGGGTCCATTCGGATGGGTTTTACGCCGTTGGCGTTGTCGCTTGCACTGTTCACGAGCGGCTGCCGGTTGTCGCGATAGGTGCAACAGAACAGCCACCACAAAAGCCCACTTCTCACATGAGACGTACGCACCTGGATCGAATTTTTGCAGATGGTTGAAAAATTCTTTCGTCATCTCACGTCTCAAGTGCAAAGTCTTCGGGTGTTTTCGGTGAACGAAGGTGGCAGTAGACAAGGCAACTAGGAGATCCCGAATGTGTAAAAAAGGCATCCATCGCAACCATCAACGTTGAAGGTGAAAGTGTAAAATTTGGTCCAAGCCCCTCTTACAGCTGGACTTGGCGTCGTCGCGAAGCTGATGTTGGAGGGAGCCGACCAGTTGGCTGACCCCTTCCAGCCAGTAAAATCCCCCAGCACACAAGGCTACAGGATTCAAGGTGTGTTAAGTCTTTACACCCACTCAGTCGTCCGTTGCACCATAGCCATCCCAGCTGCGGAAGAAAAACGTGCACATTATTGGTGTAACGCCGCGTTCTTCACCGAGCCACCTTGGATAGGCCTCCGAGTCGAAACCTCGGGGTCTTGATAAATCCACCTTGCCCCTCCGACTGGCTCCTCAGCTACCAATTGCTTTATTCAAACATTGTTGTTTGTCAGGAAAACGCCAAATCCTTTCCTCGTCAAGAATCTCCTGAATTGACACCACAGCCTAGAAATGGACCACTTCAGGCGTATTAATGGGTATACACGGGGCGGAGGCACCAACGCGACTAGTAACAATACCCAAGAACAACGCCTCAACGTTTCATCGCAAGCCATGTCCGACAATGCAACAGTATACTACAGTGCATCTGAAGGAAGTACGGACGATGAGTCCACTTCCGAATCTGACCTAGACGACGAAGACTTTCGTCTCTTAGGCGAAGGTTCAGCAAGCTTCATAGCCCCTTCTGCAGAGTCCTCCACTGGATCTCGAGTATGGGACACGACGGGCAACAACACCTCTTTAGAGACTCTTGCCACGACATGCACCGAAGCTTCCGAACCGCTCCAGCAAAAGTTTGTCTTGATTCCAGAGAGGGTCGACGTATTTCAATACCAAGTTCCCTCGTCTCAAGGTAATAGTGCACTAGCACTACCGACTGAGGAACCCCCATCTCCGTGTGTCAAGCTATGCCACAGGAAGGATATACCGCTGCTGCCTTCACTGCAGCCCGGGGAGCCCACCCAAGTGCCTCAAAAACATGGCCCGCCAGCTACGCAACGCCGATCCACCGCAGATAAACGACGACGGCACAGAACATCCTCTCGAAGGGCTTCGAACATTGCCCGCAAGCGCTCGGCCATCAGTATAGCTCACAGGACGGCCGGCTCTGAAGTTATCAAAACGGCCTTGGCCAAGGCTTGTAAAAAGCCAAGTCCGAGCTCGACCTTCGTCGAAGCCCTTGTGACACTCGTGACTGAGCAAGGGCTGCAATCAACTTCGTTTTACAAGCAACCAATTTTGGACTGTGTCAAGCTTGCCACCAAGAAGCACAACAAGTGTCTCCGAATAATACTTGAGACACTGGGGTCCGATAAGAAGCGTATGCTCGACAAGATCCAGAGATCAAACGGCAACTTGCTTCGGCTTATCCTTACAAGGACAGACCGGGAGCCTCTTACGATATACAACGTCAAAGCAATGGAGATGCTTCTAAACGCAGGTGTTGACCCCAACGACACTGCGAATGGGGCTGGACCAGTACCATTACATCAGGCAATTGATCTGGGGGCCTCTAGAGCTGTCAGCCTGCTATTGAGTTGGGGCGCCGATCATCAAATTAGAAATAGCGCAGGACTGAATGCCGTCGACCTTGCCAACCAGTGTGCTAGGAATATGATTGGCACCGAAAACGAATGTCAGAAGATGGATCGCGAGAACATCTTGGCGCACCTGATGTCCATCACATCGTAGTTGGGGGCTGTCTTCGTGTAGGGAAGAACGGGGCTTGCGGCGCGGAGTAATGGTTGATTTAAAGATTGTTAAGTAGTATGATTTACAAAACGAAGGTTTATTAGGAGGCGTAAAGTTGATAGTTACGCTCTAATATAGTTTTGCTACAGAAATTTCCATATGAAAAGACCTCTAATGTCCCAAAGGCCGTATGATAAATCTATTGACCATCTCTTGCCTGCCTCTCACATGAAATTAAGTTTGAAACTGACGCTTCTTGATATGGACTACCAAGGTCGGCTTCTTCCAGATCGTCCACGACTTATGCTCTGAGTACGGCGTTGTCCACTTCAGAGACGATTTGTCAAGGGTCATGTCGAACTCCCAAAGCAACCTAGCCATAATGACTCGCATCTCGTTGTACGCCAGATGTTTGCCCAAACAGTTGCGAGGATCGTAGGAAAATGGCTGGATTGCGTCTCGCTTGTCTGCGTGGAATGGAAAGGCAAGGTCTTGAGCAACCTCGGGAAGCCATCTTTCTGGAATGAAAGACTCCGGCTGAGCGAAGATTGACTCGAATAGACCGGCATATGAATGGTGCACGCCAACACAGGTCTATTTTCTGCGCTGAACCGCAGACCGTGTGTAGGTAAACATGTCTTGAAAACCCTTCTCGGCATCTCCCGCGATAATCGGCATCACGGTCCACCGCAAGGGGCCGAGGAGGCTGTTGAGTTCAAACAGCTTCTTCGCCCGTTCAATGAACAATAGAACATGCGTTACAACATAGTGGAGCTCGTTGTTGTCAAGGCCGCCGAGTGACTCGCCGAAGGTCAAGTCCCCAATGATGTCGAAGGATGCGATATGGAACCATCTGCCCATCTCAGTTGACATGCGAGACTCCGCTACATCTGACAACCTCCATACCAACTTGTCTACATATTCGTAGATGTGTGGTTCTTGCTCGGCTAATGCTTTGGGTGAAAAGGCGTGCGAGACTCCGCGGCGGATGCGGGCGTGGTTGGCGTCGTCGGCAAATAGAATGTTAGATTGGGGCTCAAGTTGTTCCGAGCTGTTGTACTTGGGAAATTGTCCGTATTTGTGGCCATAGATGGTTTTCCAGGCTTCACTGGTGGTAAAGGTGACATGGTCTGGGCTCCAGCGAACCGCGTTGCCATACTTGCGATGGAGTTGTCGAAGGTCTTGGTCGATTGTCCCGAGCAGAATCTTGATCTTTGGGGTGATCGGTATGATAACCCAAAGCTTGGGTCCCGGCACCCGATGTAGAGGCGAGAAGTAGGCCTGATATATGCCGCGGCCGAGATGGAAAAGCAGCCATAAGCAAGCGACAGATATGAGGATTTGGGGGGTGGACCCGACGCCCAGCGGAAGATAAGACGCCAATGTCATGTTTAAGATAAAGAAAACGTATGGTTTATCCCATGAAGTTGATATGGCTTATCCAGTATAACTATAACATGAGACGTTTTGGTCATGTCGCTTTATATCTGTAGATATCTTGTACGCAACTGAAATACGGACTTTGAAGCGGGCGCGCTTGACCCACCCCAGGGACGTCGTCAACGTCAACAGGTCTCAAATTTCCAAAAGAGGAAATCGAAATACCGAGACTCGCGGCATTTATAAAGTTTTGTTCCCGCTTTCTGGGATATGTTCATGGGCGTATGGCTCAATGTAGGGGGAGACGGAGGTGTCCGCCCTAGGGCGCCGGAACGGTCCGTGACATTTTCTCGGAGTTCCTCGGACTTGATGTAACAGCAAGGGGACGGCGGGTCGATCAGCCGTCCGCCCGCAGGTCATCGAATCGGAGTAAGAACATATCATTCCCCGTAATCCCGATTTGAATAAGCGGTCGGAAAATTGCGACTTGGGAGCGACGTCGATCTATCTTCCTGATCCTCACCGCCTTGGCGTCACGTTCATCTGGCTGCAAGACAGGTAGATGAACGGTACAGGATCGTACAGCGCAGTTCTTTCTCGGCTGCACAATATCCCAGAGGATAGTTTTGGCTAAACGTCTCCCCCTGCATTGTATCTGGGAGGCCTGAACGGCGCCTTAATCTACCGTAGTTCAGCATGACCGACGAAGGGCATTGGGAGAAAGGCATTCCATTAATCGACGGAAGAAAGCTGCACAGACTATGCCGGAATTTAAAAAGACCCTTATCATGCTGACCCCCATAGCTTTTGTGAAGCACCGTCTTTGCCATACACTGGATCAAACTCAGGTAGCGGAATCTGGCTGATTCCCTGTCGGGTTTCCTCATCAACTGGAGTGTTTCGAGCCTCGCCAGTGTGGGGCTCCCTTCAATCCAGTTAGCCAAATTCGGGCAATTGACGTGTAGGATCGGATATCATATTACCGAAACAAAAAGCGAGATGTAACGGAAGTTCCCATCATGATCCAGAGATGAGTGGCCTGTTCCTGCAGGCTGTATCACGACATCACCAGCAGACACCCGAAGGCGTAAACCTCTAGTTGACCTGACGTCAACCCCATTGCTAACAGCAGCCCCAGGGGCGGCTTCGACGTCTGCTTCGCTGTCGCCCATGGCAAGCCCCAACAGAAATGTTGATGTGCCACTCAGAATTGCTGGCGAATTATCGTAGTCAATGGCAAATTTGAGCGCCAGTAAGTGACTGGACCAACGGTAAATGCTACTCACCATAGCACTCGTGTACGTTGGGATGAAAATGTCTTTTCGACACAGGACCCCAAACCGGGCCCTAGAGAGTGCAGTGTGTAAGTCACTAAACCACCATTCCTTGGACTCGGAAGACCATACAAATCGTTCCCATCCTCCATGCTTGGCTAAAAGTTCCGAAGCAATTTGTTCGTTGACATTAGGCGGTAGAACATTTCGGTAAACTAGATAGGGCAGGTCATTATTTGGACAGAACTTAGTTATCGTGGGGGGGGGGAGGAAGTATTGGTTTGTAACATAATCGAAGAAGTCAATAAAACAACTCCCCAGCTGTAGAAGAGAAAGAAGAGTGACTCAACAGTCAAGTGCCAAAGAATCCTACTGTGCAGAGTTATGCATCCTGAAATGTTCCACCAGGAAAGAGGATTTCACCGTGTGTTACTCATGAATACCGAAGGATTTACCGTGAGAGCTCCACCCCGAGCGAGTGTAGCGTAGTTGAAAACTCCGTAGTGATACCCCAAAAAGTGAAGAATGCCGTTATTGGCTTGCTGGTGAGGTTCTCCCAATGATTGAAAGGTGACACCGTCGGTGCTGTACGAGAACCGGCCTTCTTCGTTGTAGAGCGAGTTGACACCAACTTCGAGGCGAAGCCACACGGACCCACCGCTAATTTCAGCACTCTCAATTTCCTCTCCTTTGTTGACCGTATGCCAACCGTCATCAGGAACCATCATGATATTGTTTACCATCGCAACCTTCGTTCGGTCACCATCTTTGACAACCCCGGTCCACGCGGCTGCGTAGCGGAAGAAAACGAGGCCCGCCCTACTGCCGTCAGCCATCTCGGAGTAGTCGAGTTCAATGGTGGCTGTCGATACGGGCCCCAAAATACGGTGTGTGAGAGTGTTCCGAGCGCGGAAAAAGTCGTCCGTGACGGTAGCGGTGCGAAGCTCGAGCCCGTTGTTGAGGTCCCATGCCGTGTTGCCTGGGTTATGATTCCATTCGTACTGGGGTCCAAAGGTCTCGAAGTTGTCGGTGCCGGTGATGGACTTGACTGGACGCTCAGGTAGAGGAAGCAGGTAGGTGGTCGCCCATTGATTGTCAACGAACTCAACATGGGGCCAGCCCTCCTCGTCCCAGTAGATGGGAGGGAGAACTGGAATACGACCGCCGGGATATGCTTCGAGATGGGCAATGTAGTGCCAAGCATCGTCGGGCGTGCTCAAGATGGCGCCTTGATGGGGATTGCCGGCGCCAGGAACGGGATTTCCGTTGCTTTGGAGAACCCATCTCCACTCATAAGGCCCAAACGGTCCAACTGTAGACTTGAGGACGATCTGGCTTGGGACTGGTTTGACGATCCATAGGTACCAAGTTCCGTTCCGCTTGTAGAATCGAGCTCCTTTGATGTATCCCAGTTCCCCGGTTGATTCGAAGACAACTTCATCCCGGACGACTTGGAGACCATCGTCGCTCAGCTGGGCCACAGAAATATTTGTATGGCCGTGAGCCACATACATCTTGTCATCATCATCGATCAGCATGCCAGCATCGTAGAGACACTGGTTGATCGTAGAGCTCTGGGTCCAAGGTCCTTCAACTGTAGGAGCTGTGTAGACATTAGTGTTGCCGTCGCCCACAATACAGCCACCCCAGTAGAGGGTGTCTGTGCTCTTCGGATAGTTGAGGAATGATGCAAAGATGCCCTGGTTGTAACGTGAGCCGGATTCCAGATTGAAGGCTTCAGTAGTTTGAAAGTCGAGGTTTGGAACGGAGTGAGAGAGATATTCCCAATTCACTAGATCGTACGACCGAAGGATGACGGCTCCGGGAGAATACTGAAAGGTTGAGGCCGAGTAGTAATAAGCGTCGCTAATCTGAATGAGGTCAATATCTGGGAGATCCTGCTAAACAATGGGATTGGTGTAATTTGTCTGAGCAAAGGCCTAACTGCAAAAGAGACCGACAATCAAGTGCAGCCACATTATGAGACTATGAAGGAAAATAGTGGTTGTGCTATTTGGTACTAACCTCCATATTCAGGTCTCGACTCCATGACTTATGTGTAGATGGAAGTTTGAATTTATTCTACTGTCTATTTAAGATTCCTTCGTGATATTTGCAACTAGAGGTGTATCTGACAAGATTAGGCTGGCACCATTGAGGCACTTGATAACCCCGCTAATGACCTTTAGAACAGCTTGGTTACTTTCAGCAACATGCGATCTGCTGCTGGTGCTCTAGATAAACCTATCAACATCAACGAGTACCTCAACCTTGCTGATGAACTCAACCCAGCCGCAACAGTATAGCATTTGTCACAGTTCGAAAGATACGATACTTCAGGTCTGCGCTCCAATTGGCGTGGAGGTCCAGATGGTTCTCATCTACGTGATTTCCTGGCCAGTCTCATATGGCGAGACAACGAGTACCTCCCGTACTACCTAAACGGTGACTGGCAGGTACTGGAATACTACAACCTTAATATGACCGGTTATTGAGCTGGTATAACTGGTTCTGAAGACCGAGTATTTAATGTTTATGCTACTGTTGGGAATGACAAAGTACGTGCCCTTGCTGGGGTGCGGGTCAAGACGGGCACTTGGGCCCTGACTTTCAAGAACCTCAGTGCTGTGGGCTTGCCCCCGGCTGGGGAACTGAAGATCCAGACCTGGGGGTTCACCTACGAGATCCCGGAAGCCGAGTTGGATGCTCCTACGGACCGCGGCATTGCCACCCACTCTCACACGAACGACGAGGTCACCATAGCAATTTACCAGACGTAGCAAGATTGGAAAACTGCGTGGGCATTCGAGTTTCTGGTCTAGCGTGAACTCACAGAGTGAATACATGTTGAGGTTTAGTGCAGGGAAATTATTCACATTCTTTGATGCAGCAGCAATGTGGGAGTTTAAGTATGAGACGCAAGACAGCAAGTATTGCTACTTGAAGACCATCTGACATTGTCGCCAATTGTGTACGACGCAATACATTGAATATCTCTGGACATACCTTTTGGTAGCTATTTGGGTGGCGACGAGCTTCCTGTAGTCGGGTCGGTCAATAGCAATGTTTACTTAGTATGTTTATGTGTAGGAGGTCTTGTACATGTACTCAAAGCTGTGGCTCCTGCGATGCGCACTTGTCATTATCACACAGGTTCGTTATCAACATCACCCTCGTATCCACGCTGAACCGATGGGGACGAACCATGTCCCAACTGAAGTTTAGCGACGGAGCACGGAAAACAGGGCCATGGGGACTTTAGCGGCCGTGCATGCATGTATTCAACCCAAACTGCTGTTATGGGCCCATGTGAAAGAACAATCACATCATACGTTACCAGCCTACTTGAATATAGTATCACGAAGACTGTGATGAAATGTTCTCCAAGCAGTGTACCTCGCGTGCATTCTGTTTTAGGCATCTAGATCTTCGCTTAGGACAGCAGCGCCAAACCGTGCACTCCGGTCCACGGAGCCGTCTTATCAGCGGGCTGCGGGGTCGCCATTTGGGGCGATCGGTTCTTATCTACTCATATCCAGTAGTTTTCCGTAACTTCTGCTCTGGACATGATCGCGAGTGCTTTTGACGCTTTGTAACCTATTCAGAAAAGATTCACTGCGCGATGTCGAATCGTGTCTTGCAAGACCCCGGACTCCCGGCTCGTCAACCCACGTCTTCATACTGGCAACAGCCGCTTCACAGCGGCCTCAGCGGCATACAATCCACCTCGCTCCCCACCAACCGAGATGTCGTTATCATCGGGTCCGGCATCACCGCCTGTAGCGTCGCGCGCGAACTTCTTCAGTCTCCCAGGGATCTTACTTTGACTGTCCTCGAGGCTCGCGAGGTTTGTTCGGGCGCAACGGGTCGCAATGGTGGACGAATCAACTGCGTTGCAGTCTTGGACTACGACAAGTATTACCAGAAGTTCGGCAAGGAAGCCGCGACGAAGATCGTCCGATTTGAGCTCGCTCACTTTGATAGAATTCTGGCTGCAGCAAAAGAGCTTGGACTCGAGGACTTCGAAAAGTCTGAGGTCAGGGAAGTCGGAACTTGCGCGGCTGTGTTCGAAGATGAGCAGTTGGCAGATCTCAGGCAGAAGCTGGCCAATTTTGAAGCAGCATTTCCGGATCTTCAAGGGCGATGGAGAATCGCAGATCAGAAGGAAGCCGTAGAGGTGAGGCTTCTGCTGTTATCATTTCAGAAAAATAAAGAACACTGCTAAATTACCGCCAGACGTTCAAAATCCCCGAGGCAAAAGGAGCTCTCGTCGGCCGAGCAGGAGCTGCATGGCCTTATCGGCTTATCACGAGCATCTGGGCATCCCTCTTGAAGAGCCATAGCAGCAGCCTGACCATCGAATCCAACACTCCGGCCATGAATATCCGAAGAGCCGAAGTGAATGCGGATTACCCGTACGCCATTAGCACCCCTCGTGGCATAGTCCGCGCGCGGCACATCTTTCACTGTACCGAAGGCCACGCCAGCCACTTAATACCTGGTCTTCGTGGTATCATTGTTCCGCGTAGGGGGGAGATGACGGTCCAGACTCCTGGCAGCCAATTTCATCAGAGAGATGGAGCCTATTCTTGGAGCTTTTATTTTCCCCATGGTTTCGATTACCTCACCCAAAATGCCCGGTCTGGAGAGCTGTTCGTGGGCGGCGGCGATGTCGGGGGGGAAGAGGCCTTGATGCAACCTATCGGTATAGGCTCGGACGCAGAGGAGATCATCACTGCGAAGGCCCATCTTGCAGGCGTTCTTGGTGTTGTGTTTGGCCAGGAGAATACGGGGGATCCGCCAAAGATGCGTGCTTCATGGACCGGTATAATGGCTAATACGCTGGACGGCGTACCGCTAGTAGGAATGCTTCCTCAGGCGGCTCTGGACCGTACTGCGGGCGATAGAAACTCCGCAGAGTGGATTTGTGCTGGTTACGGAGGATATGGCATGGTTAACGCATGGCTATGTGGACGAGCCGTGGTGAAGATGTTCTCGGGCGAGGATGTGCGGGATTGGTTTCCCGGTGAATATGTCATGAGTTCCGAAAGGATGGGTAGATTGCAAGAGAAGCTGGAGAAGGTGAAGGGTTCCCAAATGCATCTCAAGGCATTGCTCTGAAAGTTACAAGCATCGTTAGGATCATAGGTCATATTGCTGGTCTAGTCTCGGAATCTCAGTCGAGGATTGCGAAGCATCGTTGGTGGCGGTCAGGTGTGCTCGCATAGCTTGTGAAGGACTAGGGTCAAGTGGAAGCAGACTATCGCAGGAGCCGAGTGGAAAGTGTATAGAATGCCCCAAGAACTGCAACGGGCATTCAAAAGTTACATAATTGACGTCGTTCTAGTACAGCAAATGAACCTTGTTTTGGGTGTGCAGCCATAGTCTCAGTCCAATATTGACAAGATCCCACTGAAATACCAGCGGAGCTAACCGTCACATTTCACTTGGTTAAACTCGCGCTTGTAGTCGTTCACGGATGATTCTCGCCCGAATCATCTCACATATCGACTGAGATGAGCGCCAATTACTCTTGCATAAGATTTACCCCAATTTCGCATCCGAAGATTCGCTTGGATTTCTCCCTTGACCGCCAGGACCAGAAACCACCTCGTTCCTCTTCAGGGGTTGCGAAGGCCTGCAATGGGAAAGGGCAACCGAAAAGTCGATTCGGGTGCCAAGAATGCAAACGACGACATGTCAAATGTGACGAGACCTATCCTGTCTGCCGACGATGTCAAAACCGAAGCGCGGTGTGTGTGATGCCGACCAGGAAGAAGACATGGACTATGGAGCTTCCTTCGCTCGTCAAACCAAGCAGTTCAAGGGCAGGCGAAATGACTGCGAGCCATTGCAGGTCAACAATCTGCAGTAAAAGTCACTACAGGCAACTTCAATACTGGTTCGAACAGGCTTGCCACATCATGGTGTTGGACCCGGAGATGAATCCCATGGGTCTTCCAATCTTGACACATCTCGATGAGACGCCATCTCTTCTGCACGCCATCCAAAGCCTGAGCGCGGCTCACGAGAACTACTACCGGCCCCAGAGTATGGAATAGAGTCTCCTGGAACGACAAGCCGCGCTTATTCTCGTCCAACAAGAGCTTCATAGCTCTCTCAGACCTCCAGTTTCCGCCTTCCTGACCGTCTACACACTCGGCATTTCTTCCCCAGGGATCGAGAACTGCATGGAAAGGAACATTTAGCAGGCGGTCGTGCCATGATTAAGCTAATGCTAGCTTCAGATGGCTTGAAAGACGAACTATCCCAGTTCGTGCTTGGCGCTTTCATCTACTGGGACATGGCATGTTCGTTCCTCTTGGACCCTCAGGAGCAGCAGCCCTTGAATACACCGCAAATATTCAACGCAATCCAATGAGACACACATCATTGCATTGCCGGCTACGCGATCGAAGTGTTCTACCTGATCGGGACCTTGGGTCGTTACTGTCGAGGCATTATCGACGGTCAAGATCGAGATCTCGTTTTAGAGGCCACCTTGGAAGAGCAAATGATCAGTTGGACTCCAAGGCAAGACAGCCCGATGCTATATAGTATGGCGGATGCTTTTAGAAAACACGCGCTCATAATGCTTTACCGCATTTGCCACCGTCGAGTCATCAGCGCTTGCAACCACGTGGACCAGGAGGCGGATTGCACTGAAGAAACTGAGCACACCATTTCGCGTTATGCCTTCGACATCGTGCACAGTCTAGGACAAATGCCCATCACTAATCCTTATCTGAACCTTCAGTCCATCCCGCTGATGACAGCAGGGTCGGTATTAGGCATGGAGAAGGTGGAGTTACGAAACGAAGTAAAACAACGTTCCAAGGCCATCTACTCGTTAAATCGCATACCAGCTAACTTGAGGGCCATCGAGTTACTGGAGGAGCTGTGGACACTTCGCGCCGCCGGGATAAAGGTGTCATGGCTGGCACTTCTCTTGCAAAAGAATTGTCTCCACAAGTTTACCTTAGGATAGTACCTCAACAGGCGGGACATGCTGCAATACGTGGGATGCTTCATTCGACTGGAAGGCTACCTCTGTATCAATCAAATGATCCTGAAATCTGACAGATTATCGCTGAAGGACTTTGCCACTTGCTCCCAATATGAATTGAGTCCGCCAAACCAAAATCTAGATGCGACAGGCTTTCCTGGGATGTTCGCACCGAAGATCCAAGAATTGGTCTCTTTGAACAGGCTCCCCTCTGAGACTTCTTCACACTTGAACCCCCACTCATCTTCTGCCTCCTCTTTCACCTCCATGGCCACAGAGCCATCGTTGCCATTGGCCTTTCTAGCCTCTCCAGCACGCTTGATCACACCAAGCATCAGTTCACCAGACGCTTCTACGGCGGATGGAATGTTGCAGAACGGTCCTTGTGGGCCATTGATCATGAACATGTTCGGGAAGTGAGAACATCAAACGCTCATGTAGCTGTGAGCACCACCGACCCAATGATCCTTCATGGTCCGACCGTTACGGCCACGTATAAGAAGTCTGGTGTAGCTACCATCGATAGCATCGAAACCGGTCGCAAAGACAATCAAATCCACCTCATGTTCGATATCGTCAGATGTACAAATACCCTTTGGCGTGAGAGCCACAATCTCCGTTTCTCTCAGATCGACCACGTCCACACACTCACGATTGAGTTGTTCGTAGTATCCAGAGTCACAAAACGGCCGTCGAGCGTACCGGTTCGCAGGCGTCAGCTTCCGAGCCTTGACGGGATCCTTGACAATTTCCGCAATCTTCTTCCGTACGAAGCGACACGCTTCCTCGTTTGCATCGAAATTTGTGGTGATGTCACCGAAACCGCCAAACATGAATCGGAAGCCGTTTCCTTGCTGCCAGAGCTTCTCAAAGACCCTCTCGCGATCTTCGGGGCTTACGGACATATAAGGTACTGTCGACTCCTGGAACCCGAAAGCGGTGCTAGACTCTCGTGTCTGCGCCCAGATGTCGTCGTAATTCTGGTTGATGCGTTCGCGGTACTCGGGTGTCACAGGCTTATTTCCCGCAGGCACAGAATACTGAGGCGTGCGCTGGAATACGGTGAGGGATGCAGCGTGCGGCGCAACAGCGGTTACGATCTGAGTTCCCGTTGATCCAGTCCCAATGACTGCAACGCGTTTGTTTCTGTACTCAGCATTGGCATCCCAATCATGGGAATGCACGATACTGCCTTTGAATGTGTCGGTTCCAGGGATGTCGGGAAGATTCGGGCGGGATAATAGTCCCAAGGCGGTAACAAGGTAGCGGGCTTCGAACGTCTCGCCGGTGCTGACTTCCACCAGCCAGATATTCTTGGTCTCATCGAAGGTGGCGGAACGCATCTCGGTGTTGAATTGCATATATTTGTGGAGGTCATGCTTCAAGACGACGTGACGGAGGTACGCTAGGATCTCCGGCTGGGTAACGTAGTGTTTCGGCCAAGGGTACGTCATCAAGTCTTCCTTATCCCATGGGAAGCAATACAAATAGCTTTCTGTATCCGACATGGCGCCAGGGTAGGTGTTGAAATGCCAGGTGCCGCCAACATCGCTGGCAAGATCGATAAGCTTGAGCTTGGAAAGGCCAGTGGCGCGCAAATGGTAGAGGCTATGAATGCCGCCCATACCAGCTGCGATGATAAGCGCATCAAACTGTTGTTTCGCCATGTTGAGTTTGAGTTGACTCCTTACGGATCTTGTTACAGCGCGCAAAATATGTGGCAGGAAAAGGGCAAAGAGGTTATCGGGCACAGAAGCGGTAGTTCAACTTCAACTCGCATAGCACGTCGATAACTGCACGCATATTTGTACCCTAGATTCAATGAGTGCCTCAAATCGTTTGTCACCCGCCTCAATCATCACATGCGATATGCGATATGCTTTCAGCTAACACTGGGTGTCCAGCTCAATCAACGTTCAAGATCCTCGGAGCTCGTGTCGATGTCGGGTTATCGTAAACGAGCCTAATCTGGATTCCTCGGCCAGCCAGTTGAAGAGGACAGATAACCAGGGGTTCGCGTCTCACAAGACCATCATTTAGATCAAGTGGCATAATATGGTGTTGCCCGTTTGGGACAGCACGCGAGATATGCGGGGGTTACACTCTCCCTTTTCGCTGCCGAACCGTTGTGAAAAACAGCTGCAACTTGAGATACAAAGGGGCTTAGACGCGGAGTTTCCATTTTCAGAATGCATGCGAAGTGCCTCCATCTCTAATGGCAATTTGTTGTTGTTATTGTTGTTCTATTTTTCGACGTTAGAGCTAGGCTTAGATCGCTCCCTAGGGTATACATTATATAGAGTAAACCTATATATCTATCTAAAACTACTATATACTATTCCTACTCCTTAGAATAAGTATTCTCTAGTTAATTACTTCTTATATATAGTATTTCTAAGTTTAGAAGCTATTTTAGCTATAATATAGCGTAGATATCTCCTATTTTTAGTTTATATTATTTAGTTTAAGCTAATACTATAAAAGTTTAAGTTTTATTATACTAAAACTAATATTATTATAAAATCTAAATAAAAGGTTTTTAGTTAATAACTAAAGTTAAAACTTAAACTATTTATAAACCTCTAAAGAAATAAGATTATTTATAATTTATTATATTTTTTTAAATAAACTAAGACTTTCTTAAAAAAATTAGTAAATTAATTTTTATATTTTTCTATAATAACTTAAATTATTTAGACTAAAATATTAGAGTAGAATAAAATATAGTAGAGTTTAAAAAAAGTATTAGTTAAAAAGTTTATATAAATAAACTATTTAATAGTTTTAATTATTAAAAAAACCTATAATTTCTTTAAACTTTTTAAACTACTTTAAATTACTAATTATAGATCTTTAGTAGTAGAAGGGGGTAGAGTTCTTAGAATTTTTAGTAATTCTAACCTAAAAGTAAGGGGTTAGATAGGCGTTTTTATAGGCGTTAGGCGTTATTATAGGAGGAAAAGGCTTATATAAGTAGATAGAGGCTTAGTTAGTCTATAATGAAAAAGACTAAATAGATAAGTAAGAAATACATTTATTTTTATATAATTTTCTGTTTTCCCTTAATAACTTTAGTAACTACTTTCTTAGAAGAGCTTTTAAGGTTCTTTAGCTTAGCTTATAGAAAAAACCTATTAATTTTTATTTTTTAAAAATTCAATAAAAATAAGTATTTTTAGGTTTTTCTAGTTTTAGCTAGCTTTATTTTTATCTCTTCTTTTAATCCTTATTATACTTCTTTAATTATTTAAAGTAATAATAAGATAAAATACTATAGGGATAATATTATTAAACTTCTTCTTAATAGCTTATTTTCTCTTAAGAGATTATATAATTTAAGATATAAAAAGAGTGGAAAATATAGATAAAGTATAAGTTAGTTAGGTTTATATTTATATATTTACTTTTATATCTCTTATAGTTATCTAGAAAATTAATATATAAGTATTTAGGGTATTTTTAAGGGTTTTCTACTTAGAGTAGAGTGCTTAATATAGTTAATAAGTTTTCTTTTTTATTTTATTATAAAATTAGTAATTAGTATAGAGGGGTATAAGCTAGATTACTATAAAAGGTTTTCTTTATAGTTATTTTATACTAGTTTATTAAATTAAAGTAAAAAAAGCTTAGAAGAAGAGGTAATTTAAGTATTATTATATTAGAAGAAAATTTAGCTAATATATTTTTAACTTCTATTTTCTTAAGGTAAAGAGTAATAACTTAAGTATTTAGAATTAAAGATTAACTAAACTTATAAGAGTTTAAAAGATTTTAAAAAAAAGAGTATTTAGCTAAGTAGAAGAGAGTAAGTAAGGTTCTATATAAGTTTAATTAATTTCTCTTATTAACTTACTATTTACTTATTTAAGATTATTATATATTACTTTATTATAAGCTATTATAATAATAACTTAAGAGTAATTAAAATAAAGTAAACTTATTTTACTCTTATATTAAAAGCTAAAGTTATAAGGGTAATAGTATTTATTTTATTCTTTTTATAAACTTTAAAAAAGATAAAATTAATTAATCTATTCTAAGAAAACTTTCTCTTTACTTAAACTTATTAGAAGGTTTCTAATAATATATTAATTAGTAAGAGGAAATACTAAAAAGTTTAAAAACTTAAGATCTAAGTTATATTTATATATAGAAATACTAAGATCTAATTTTTTTAAATTATAAAATACTATAAGTATAAAGGTATAAAAAGCTAAGAAAGAAAAATATTATAACTATACTAACTTTTTAAAAAATAAAGAAGGGAATATTTTCTAAGCTTAACTAAAAGTGTTTCTCTTTTTTAAGAATAATTCTATATTAACTTTATAAAAAGAAAAGTATATATATCTCTTTAGATTTCTCTCTTTCTATATTTTTAAATAGTAAATAAGTAGTTAAAGTAAAGTATTTCTTTTAAAATCTATAGTTAACGCTATAGTTTTATTATAGACTTTATTAAATTTTAAGCTTAACTTATAAAAGAGGAGAGTTATAAAGTGAAGTTATAGAGGATACTACTAAATATAGCTAGACTTCTCCTATAAAGAGAAGAGAAAGAAACTTAAAGTATAAAATAATCTTATTATTAAAATAGTAGAAAAGAAGAGGGATAATAAATATATATATACTTTCTAGATAAGAGAGAAGAATAAAAATAGAAATAATAATAAAAATATCTCTTTTTTTTTTATTTCTCTCTTTACTTTCTATTTTTTTTCTAAACCTATATTATAAGAATTCTTTTATTGCTCTTTTTATTAATAAATTATTAGCTCTACTTAAGTTTTATATAATCTTTTTATTTTAGCTTTCTTTAGTAAGGCTTTTTTTTACTTCTTTTTCTATTAATTTACTTATATCTTTTTTAGAATAGTATTACTAAACTTTAAAGCTTTAAAGATTTTAATTTTAGTTTAAAATAAATAATTTAAACTAGAAATAATAGGTAATAAAGCTAATTTAGTTATTAGTAATACTTTAGTAAGTTTTTTTATAGGTCTTTTCTTTTACTAATTTTAATAAGAGAAACCTCTTTTAATTTTAGATTTAGATTAAAGTTCTAAAGTAATTATAGAAGCTAAAGTCTTTAAAGTAATAGCTTCTAAAAGTAGCGTTTTTAGTATAAATATAACGTCTAGAGAGGACTTTTTAAGAGAAAAAGGTATATAAAGCTATTTAGACTTTACTAAATCTTATTAAAAAGTTTCTAGAGCGTATAGCTTAAGACTTTAAAGATTTAAAATATTATAACTTAGAATAGCTAGAGTATTATTTTTTACTAGAAATAACATTTTAGATTTTCTTAAAAACTATAAAACTATAGTAGAAATAATAGGAATAACTAATATTTTAAAAATATTAAGTATTATTTTCTATATAGATATACCTTTCTAAGCTAATAATTAAATAAAACTTAGTAAGAAAACTTAGTTATAGGTGAAAATATATTTTATTTAGTACTATAAAACTATAGATAAGGATTACTAAAAACTACTAAATAATTAGATTAATTAGATTATTTTTATAACTTTAATAATAGATAATTTAAACTATAAAGTAGCTATATAATTCTTATAAAAGATTAATAATATTTAAACTAAAGCTATAAAATATAACTTTAATATTATAACTAGTTTTTAAATTATCTATATAGCTATATTAAGATTTAATTAGTTAGCTTTAAATAAAATAGCTTTACTTATAAAGATTAGTATTTATAAGTTATTTAAAAAAGGGGATTTTAATAAGTTTAAAGTTAACTTAATAAATTAGCTTAGCTTTAAAGCTACTTAGAAGTAAACTTTTTAGATTACTACTTTTATTTATTCTCTATTTCTTATACTTCTAAAAATACTAAGAGGAGAAGTTCCCCCCTTTTTATAAACTAAAAGAAGTAAAGCTAAGCTTAACTAAGGTATTAAGAACCTCTAGAACTAGTTTTTAAACTAGTAACTTTTTAATTTAGTAAAAATAATAAATAACTAGAAAATCTCTATTAAAAGAATTACTTATTTTTTTCTAGTTATAGAAGACTACTATTTAGTTTTAGTTTATTTAGTTAAAGTTAATAAGGAAAATCTTAAGTTTTTCTTTTATAGCTTATATAGTTAGTATTAGTATATAGGCTATATAGATTATAACTTTAAAGAAAGCTATTACTTTTAAAAGATAGCTAATAAAAGAAATAGTTTAATTTAATACTTCTAAAGATACTATTTCTATAGACCTTAAAATAATAAGTTTTTTATCCTCTAGATAATTATTACCTTATTATAATAAGATAGTAAGCTTAACTAAAAAGCTATTATTACTTACTTTAAGAATTAAAATAGCTATAAAGCTATAAAAACTTAAGCTACTAAGATTTTTAAGTAGAATATTAGCTAACTTTAGTCTATACTTATTAGAGTTTTATAAGATTATAATAACTTTAACTTAATTAAATTTTTCTATAGGTTTATAAAAAAAGGAAGTGTTATATTAAATAATAAAGCATTTAGTTAAGCTTCTACTTTTTAAGTATTAGCTATTAGTGAATAGAAATATAAAGATTTAGTTTAGTTTTTTCGCCTATATAACTAAGTATAACTTAATAGTTTAACTAAAAATAATTTACTTAATTTTATAATATTTAGACTTATAATTATTTAGTTAAAAATATATAGAGCTAACTTATTCTTATAGAAGAAGCTAAAGCTACTAAATTCTAGAAAAGTTAAAAAGAAAGCTTTAAAGTCTCTTTCTAAGAAGGTCTATTTTACTATATAAGATATTAAAAATACTCTAACTATCTTAAAGAAACTTTCTTTCTTATAACCTTATTCTAAGAGTTATTTAGACTTACTAGAGAAGTTAGTTATAGAGAAGAATTTGCTTTTTAATTAGAAAAAGTAAGAAGAAAACTTAGATATTAAAATAGGGGAAGAAGGCTTTTTTAAACTAATTTTTATACTTACTAATACTTTAGAACTAAAAAGAGTATTTAGAATAGAAAGAGAAGTAATACTTAGTGAAGTTATTAAGATTCCTCTAAAACTTATTCTAAAAACATCTCTTCTAAAAAGTAACTTCTAGCTAGCTATATTCTTTAATAGTAAAAATTAGAAATCTATTAAAGATAAAAAACTTATTAATAAACTTATTTTATATAAGCTCTATAGCTTAGTTAGTCTACTAGTTAAAAAAGTCTATAAGATTTAGCTAAAATATAGAGAAGAGTTTATTAGAAGGATATATACTTTTATAGATAATTTAGAAGGAGTTATTTATATACTTATTCTTATAGATTTTATAGATTTTACTAAAACTTTAAAGGAAAAAGTTTAATAAACTAATTAGGTTTTTAAATATAATAAAGCTATTTAAACTTAAAACTATTTAAAGGTCTTTTTAGTTAAAGCTATTATCTTAATAACTATAAACTAGATAGCTCTAATAATTATTATACTATAACTTATTTTAAAGATCTCTATTAGTAATAAGCGTTTTAATAACTACTTATTTATATAAAGTATAATTAATATTAGTATAGAATTTAGTCTTATAAATTATTAATATATTTTAAACTATAATATTCTAATTTCTATTACTACTTTAATGATGAGAATAATAGCTAAAAGTGACCTAAAGCTATACTTTATTAAGGTATACTATATATTTATTTAGATTAATAACTATAAGATTATAATAACTATAATAGTAGTAGATTTTAAAACTATTAATTATAACTTACTCTTTAGATTTCTTTTTACTATTTCTATTAAACTTACTTTTAAGTATTTAAAATGCTTTATTACTACTATAATAAAAGTAAAAGACTGTAGAAGTAATAAATTCTAGAAGATTAGTATTTTAGTAGGTCTTATATAATTAGATTTTTTACGTTAAATTTAGTGTTATTTCTCTAAATAAGAAAACTATATAAAAGATATTTATAATACTTCTAAAGCTACTAAAAGCTAACTTAAGATTAACTAGAACTTTAGCGATATATATAATAAAGTTTAAATTTACTATATTAATATTATAATAGATTATAAAAAAGAGCGCCTTTTTATTTAAAAAAGAAAGAAAGCTAACTTTTTTGAACAAAAAGAAGCTATTTTTAAAACTAATTAATACTTTACTTTAATTTTACTTTTAGCTATACTTAACGTTTTAAGAACTATTACTAAAGTAGTAGTTATTCTAATTATAAAAACTATTTAAGTTTACTTTCTTAGGAATACTAAAAACTAGTAAAACCTTCTTAAAGTTCTAAAAGATTAGGTATTCTTTAAGTTAATTAGGAAAAACCCTAAGTTTAACTAAAGCTTTATTAGTATC